>CM075022.1:17634794-17698585 GCA_037576675.1 Pangasius sanitwongsei
CCGCAGCTTCCCCCCACCTCCCCCCCCCCCCTCCCGCCCTCCCCCCCCCCCCCCCCACACACCACCCCCCCCCCCCCCCACGCCCCCACCCCCCCCCCCCCCCCCCCATCCTCTCTCTCTCTCTCTCTCAGCAGTGACATGAAGGCAGAGCGGCAGCGGAAATCAGACATACGAGTTCATTGAATAGTTGCAGAAAAAGGTGAACAAATAGGCAGCAGCCAAAGTAAATCATCACTATTGTCCTACTGTTCAGCAGAAAGGGGTCATTACTTTTCTTAAGTAAGTATCATTCATTTTCCTATGTAAACGTACATGCCTTTTGAGTGTACTGATACATATTTGCATAATAACTCATGTCAGGTTGTTTTACATTTTACAATTTCTAAAGGCCTTTAAAGATCTGAAGGTGTTTGGTTTAATTTATAGCTGCAAAATGTGGCTAGGAATGTTTGTCCAGTTTGGTCAACTTTCAGTCTTCAGGATCATGTTGGTTAAGCAGTGTTAAATGCATCATGCACACTGCAGTCTGACAAGGCTGGGAATGCAACAGCAGCAAAACCAAACCAGAAAAAACCAACAACAACAGCAACCCGAAAATCAAACAAAAAAAAACTAAGCAAATTTGTTCAAATTAATTAAATTAGTTCAATTAATTAAAACTTTTATCCTTGCACGTATTATTATTATTATTATTATTATTATTATTATTATTACTCTCTTCTTCATTTTCATAATTAAGCAGTTCAGCTGCTGAGACTTTTCTCCACGCAGCACACAGTGGAAGGGTAGTGTGCAGCGGGTATGTTCACGTTGTGGTAGCATTTACTAAAAGCCGTAAATCTGCCTGAACAAGAATAAAAGGAAACTGATCCCTTTGAATTACGGCTTCCACTCACAACTGCCAAACAGGTTTTACTCCAAATACAGAAGGCAAGACTGGTCAATATACTCCGCTTTTCTTTTCTTTTCTTTTCTTTCTTTTCTTTCTTTTTTGTCATGTCCCATGCTTTCTATTTTACTTTTTTTTTTTTTTTTCTAAGAAGGTGTTGGGAGTATTTGGGAAAATGATCCTGCAAGCTTGAACATGATTTATTTTTTTTTTGTTATTTATTTATTTATTTATTTTTTTACCTTGGGTGCCGTTTGTGACTTAATGAATTTTCTCCTCCATTAAAAAAAAAAAAAAAAAAAAAAAAAAATTTCCAAATGTGAAAAATAACAGAGATGAATTTATCAGATCAGAACAAAAATATTTTTAAATATACAACAGTTTTATCGTATAAAATGGTCATAACGCAAATGAGGTTTTTAGATCGCATTTTTGGTATTTAAAGTAAATTTAAAGTTATAATCAGTAATAATCATTACAGTAAAGTCATAATCATTTTGGTGATATTTTTAATCGATACAGGTACAACATAAGATTCTTTATCTTTGTAAAAAAAAAAAAAAAAAGGATTTAAAGACATTTTAATCTGTAATGTTGACAATATAACAGTTTCAGGTTCTTCATTAATATCGTGTGATACCTATTTAAAGTTTCCAACGTTAAGTAACCTGTAACGTTCCAGGTTCAAACCTTATCAGGATTTTTCAATAGTAAGGCCATAATATTTCTCAAACGATCACTCCATTTCAAATATGTTTCTTTACTCAATGCTAAATTAAATCTAAACTCTGGGAATTTGTGTCTTTCAGGCAAACGCGTTCCTCGTTTGTTGCACATTACATATGTTATGAAATATGCCCTGTTTTCTTCTCTAAAATCTTCACGATGCAAAGACGTTTTTATGTAGTCTTTCCGTCAGTTTCGTCGTTGTAGTTTGGTCAGGTTTTCTCTCTGTGTGCTGCTCTTTGTGTGTGCGACATATAATAAAAAGACACCTCTGTAACTGATTGGCTTAATAATTTGTCCAGCAGCATAAACTCAAATTTAGTGTTACACCTCGCAGAATTCTGCACAACGCGTGCTAGTGTTACGAAAGATAAGATAAGGAAAGGCCGGCCTCACAATCATGCTCGTTTGAGATGCGGCTATCACAGACAGATTTGTTTGGACTTTTATTTTGTTTGGTTATTTGTTTATTCATTCCCCTTTTCACAAACTGGAATAATTCACAACAGCTCTTTTAGCACAGCAAGGGCTTTCACTGGTGAAGATTGTACCATGGAAATATCACCGCACCCGCTTTGCATGTCCCCCTCCGTCGCCCACGAGAACACGGAGACTATTCATATCGTTCGATAATTTACTAGACCACTATACTTCATGATTTGGTTAAAATAAACCAAAGACTGTTAGATCTTTATGTCGTAAATACCGTGCAGCGGGAGCGAGTAATGTCAGGGGACAAATCTAATTTTGATGTCTGCTCATGATATTTAAACACAATTAATGAACCTTTTATTTAATCCTCGAAGAGTGACAGTTATTGTAGTATATCACTTGATATCACTCCCTTACTGAGGAAGAAATAACTGGTTTGGTTGCGTCGCTTCGACTGACTCATCCAGCACTGTAACTGAAGCATGTAATCATTAAAGTGTGTCGGATGATGCTGTGTAAATTTGTTATAGAAAGTAGGAAACGTGGGTTGAAATTCTTCTTTCATTGCTGATGGGAATCTGTACCAAGCATTTTTTTTTTTTTTAAGTTTTTGTTTACACAGAAGAGATTTAGTTAATGTGGGTTAAACCTGATCTATACCTGGTTTCTGTTTTCTGTCTACTTCCTAAAACATTTGGAGTTTGGAGTAGTTTATACGCAGCTCTTAACAAACACACACACACACACACATAAGGAGTATGTTACTGTCTTGCTCGTCTCATTAGCTTATGAGCTCTGTCGCTTTGTGTATCAATGCTTATATCCGGTATCTCATGTGATACCAATTATAACAGCTTATACATTTGATATTATCTTTGTCTTCTTAGAACTACGCGTATATCAGTGATGGGGAGATTAAAGCTAAGGATGGTTCGTGTGTGTGTACGAAAAGGAGCTCCGTGCCATCATTGATGTGGTCGAGAAGTGCAAACTTCACACCCGCTTTCAGAAAAATAGATTTTTTTTTCCAATTCTCTTTTTTTTTTTT
Organism: Pangasius sanitwongsei; assembly: GCA_037576675.1. Lineage (NCBI taxonomy): Eukaryota > Metazoa > Chordata > Actinopteri > Siluriformes > Pangasiidae > Pangasius > Pangasius sanitwongsei. Next base: position 17,637,890 of record CM075022.1, read on the forward strand.
TTTTTTCCCTAAGTGTTCACACTGTGTAATATGATTTATGTATTCAAGATGGCTGTTGAATTTAACATTTTTCTTGAACTGTCTTCAGATCAGCGACTACAAATTCATTCTTTCTCGTTCAGCCTTCTGGTCGAATCAGCAGTGAGTGGTGCACTGTAAGTTCTGCATATTGTATCTAATGCACTTTTTAACGTAATTCCATAGTGTGGATTAGTGCAAATTTTTTGATTTGTCAAAATTTGTCAAGCAATGATTTGTCAAGTGCCCCTTAATTAGAAAGCAATAAAAACAGGGAAATAATTACCACCTCGAAGTTTTTATTTTTTATTTTTTATATATAACAGCACACCCCAAAGTGTTCCTCTTACACCACGGCAGTTTACGTAAAATGACAACGTTTTAATTTATTAATGAATTACACAGCCTACTTTTTTTGGTTACATTTAACATTGTGGAATGTCCATGAGGCAAGTTAGTTCCTGTTATCACTTGTTCCCTCACCAGCCTCTCTTTGTTACTCTCTCTAGAAGTTAATAAGGCAAGAAACGCAGCTTGTCATATTATCGAGAAACCACAGAGAGTAAACTCCTGTCACGAACACGTTCCCATGTCAGAAAACTGTTACAAAGTGCTGACACTGGAGACTCCTTCCATAATGTTAGTGTTAATGAACACCTCCTTACAGAGAAAACTTCACCGTATCAACACTTACATGTTTTTTTAAAATATCTTTTTAAAGAACGACTTTGTTAAGTTACGATATGTTTTGTTAATCAGTTTTTTATTACTCTTATGTGGAACGAATGAGCTGTTACTACAGAAATGATAACATATCAGAACGAGCACATCAATACAAACCTGTGATTTACAGCTGTACTAATGTCAGAAACATACTCAGCCCCTTCTGACCACTATGAATCTTATATTAGCCACAACAGCAAAACCATATTTCCTTTACTGCTATGTACGACGTGTGTAATGGAAGTTTCTGCTTCATGTCGTGGAACCATTCAATTTGCATCACCTACCTTTCCCCCACTTTTGATTCTTCCTTTTATAATCGACCTCTCCTTTTCTTTTTAGGGCTTGTCTAATCTTCTTTAAAGGTCTTTTATTCTTTCTGTATATTCCCACTGTTGTTTGTGGCCTCCCTGTCCAGGCATGTAGAGAAAGCATGTATCCTGTTTGTAGCAGGAGGAGAACACGTGCTCTGGTGAAGGCCTGGGCCATCTCAGGATGTCCTGAATGGTGAAGGTCTCACCGTTTCTTCCTCTGGACACCCCCTGTGTCAATAAATAAATAAATAAATAAATAAATAAATAAATAAATAAATAAATAAATAAATAAATCTCATAAAAAAAGGACAATCTTCAGAAAACTAGGTCTCTCTTTACCCAGAATTTTATATCAGCAGTTTCCAATTTAGTAAAGAAAGTTGTAGAAATTAATCTGATGCCCCCCTCATCATTATCCAATTTACATTTACAGTTATTAGTTTGATTCGAAATTGAAGTGGGCAGTCTGTCAAAAATGGTGTGTATCCCGGAAAATGCCCAAAGTGTGACTTTTAATTTGATATTATCTCATTTGTTGCCACAGCACAAAAGTCAGGTTTTTCCATTTAAGTCAGAGATTTACTTAGTACATCTGTATACAACTTTTGATATGGGGGCGGGGTTACATAGTAGATCTGTTTGTGATGTCACTAAATATACAGTTTGGCCCAGTCAGGTCTGAGGCTGGAACAGGGGAAATTTCAGTGTGCTAAGCTAGCTAGCTTACTCAGCTAGAGTTAAAAAGTGTTAAACTAATCTTAAGGGTTAAGGCAGTTATATTTCAGCGTAAAATTACAGATATGATGACAAATGCAACTTAGTTAACTAGCACTTAACTAGTTGGCTAATTGATTTGCGAGAGCAGGACATGGGGGCATTACTTATACACAGGGGTGTAAAGTAACAAATTACAAATGCTCTCATTACTGAGTACAATTCCTGAGGTAAAACTCATGGCATGTCGGCTTTGCCTTCCGAAGCCTGTCGAGATCTCGGCATTGAGGAATCTGGCCTCTAATTTGAAGAAACAGGCTGAAGATCCAGTTTTATCCTCTGAGTAAAAATACTCTGAGTATACTTAAGTAGTTTTTACTCTACTGACAGTACATTATTTAGGAAGTAACAGTACATTTACTCTCTCCACCCTTGCTTGCATATAAAAAGATGTATATTTATAGATTCTAGCATTTTTAAAGAGGTTGCAGTTGTTCCTAGGCCATGTTTAATAGTTTTTTTTTTTTACAACACAGTTAATCATTTAGAGATATCATATGTAACAGCTTTCTAATACATTTCCTTTCTAACCTAAACATGTTACTAATATTTCACGACAGCTCGGAAAAGCTGTTACCAGATGTCATTTTATCATTCTTAAGCTCTTAACTACAATCACATCTCTTCACATTATATTCACATTAGATTTGTTCACTAAAACTTACTCTGCTATTTTTAAATCTAGCTGCCATGAGGTTACGCCCCATGTTTTTTTTTTTTTTTTTTCCTGCGAGCCGCACTCGACAGCGGGTTCAATAATGGGACCAGCAGTTGCTCAGAATTACCTGTTGTGTTCCTCGCCACACAAAAGAGGATGGCCGGGTCGCCATGGCAACACCACAGATGCGTGGCCCTGGCATCTTAAAGATCTCTGTTTATCCCGCGGTTCAAGGGCGCGAGCGATGGGCCGAATATTATGAAGCTAGTAGTGTGATGTTGTGTTCTTGAAACCAATTCTCAAACGCGCACACACACACACACACACACACACACACACACAAAATGCAAAAGGATGGGACATAAAAGTGCACAAGGGTTAGAAAACAGTACATTTTTAATATCTTTTTCCCCCCTTACTTCGCCTGAAGGGAATTGGCAAATTGGAGAGCTGGTTTTGTGAGGCTTTTTTTTTTTTTTTTCTTCCTTGCGTGAAAGGGGGCCCTTCACAAACATCCTTTATTCCTCTTCTCTTGTTATGTTTCTTTATTCGGAGTGTGTTTGTGTGTGTGCCTTCCCCCTCATTCACTGCCCCCCTCTCCCCATCCTCCTCTTGTGTCTCAGATAAATGCCACACTAGCCTTTCGCTCAGTGGCACAATAACCGGACTGTTTCAGGCCTGGAGAGCTACGATGAAAGAGTGCGCTTTTTAACCTCTATTTCTGAAAAGCAGAAGGAAGAGTGGGGGAGAAAAGCCCCAGCAGCAGCGCACGCCTTTCTTCTCTCCCCATTTTTTTTTTTTTCTTTTTTTTTGTGTGTCCAAACCATGGTTGTGTCATCATCCTGTTAAGACGTCTTATTTAGGAGACTTTTTTTTTTTTTCAAGGCTCTTAAAAGACACAGGCCTGATGATGTGATCCAGCTTTTGTTTGAAGATAAATATCGAAGGCCAATTTGAGATGGCAGCGTAGATGCTGATTTGTTAAGTTGTACATATTACTATTAATGGTATATTCAAAGTTTGTGTAGATCTAATCACACCTAGTCTGTGCGACATGTTAATTGTGGAGTTTACCCGGTAGTGTGTCTCATTTATTTAGCATGTGAAAGGAGTCATAAACTGTGTTTGGGTACAAAATCGTGGCATCAGTGGTCACAAAGTATTTGTTTTTACATACAAGGCAACCGTCTTTGGAGTTTTGTCTCCTCTTGGATCTTTGTCGATTTGCATTTGTTTTTTCCTTCCTTTATTCAAAACATCCAAAGACCCGTACCTGTGTGGAGGGGACTGAGTGGGGGCTGTCCCTGGCAGGGAAGTGGAAAATCCATATTAAAGGACCATTATGACCTGGAGTATAAAGAATAAAGAGTCTCTACTCGCTATCCCCCATTGTGCAACATGGTTGAATAATGGCATGCTGATTTCCTTCACATGATAGGATGTTTAATTTGTAGAGGTGGCATAGACTGGATTGAACGTTTTATGCATTTATTAAAAATTTGGTTGACATGTGTTTGGAAAGCTTAAGGCTAACTGTAAACAGAGTTATGCCTGACTGACAGTGGATAAATAGCATCCATGACAGGCATGACTTTTTAATTCTAAATTTGCCAGATGAATGCCGTCATTGTTTGTAATCGTTTGCATTTTATTTGTTGAGGAGGTTTACGGAGAAAATGAAATTTGTTTAAATAACCGGGGAGGCACTTTCTTCTCCCATTATCCTGATGCAGCATTAAATGGCTTAAATAAAGAGCTTCAATAGCTGCTTTAGGTGAGTTATACAAACAGCATCCCTGTTTATTGAGCATGTATTGCATTTTGTTCTGCTTTATAATACCCAGTATTACATTTTTCCCCCCACTTTTTGCACTGTCATTAAATTGATCAAAGACTGATTGATTAACATTTGGATGACTAAAAATATTTTTAAATTAATATCAGTCACCACATAAACAGAAAGCGCCTTTTTTTAAATCCAGTATTTGACCTATTATGACCTATATGCCTATTTAAAAATATGGTGTAGTATGCACTACGAACTATATGTAAATATTAAGAAGGCAGGCCTGTCATGCAAATGCCACAGTTTGCTTTGGATAAAGGCCTGCTTTTGTGGCCACACTGTGTCCCAGACAGAGCCAGGGATAGTCTGCAAAGCAAGAGGAGCGTTTCCATTCCGAGGAGGTCACTGAGCACTCGGGTCATAGAGAACGTCGGCAGCTGTGCCATGACTTGCTTCACCGCTTTCCCACGCTGGCAAACGGCACTGCACATGAGAGATGAGCCGTGGGTGACAAGGGCTGATCAGAAATTCTTGAGGTTGGTGCATACACGCTCTTTGCGGGTCAGGGACACTGCTCAGGGTTCACTTTGTTGCTGGAGCGCATTTGTGAACAGGAGGAGTTTGGGAACCTCCGGCTCTTGGCATCCGACAGCTGAATGGGCTTACGCTTGGTATTACATGCTCAGGGGCTTGAAGTGTCTGAACCAGGAGTGAACAACTGTGACCATGGGGGTCTGACCAACATGGGGTGGTGTGGTTCCCTGCTCTAACGCACCTCGTTCAAAGCATTGGGTCATTTTTCAGGTGTGTTAGAGCAGAGAAATGACACAGTTTAGTTTAGTTTTCAGTCGCTGAGCGTTCCAGAGCTGGAAGACTTGCTTTCAGTTGCACCTTTCAGTTTATATATGCTGTACATGGATAGTTGCTCTAATCACTCTTGATTTATATTCTGCCTAGTTCACTTTGGATTTTAAAACAAAGCTGTAAAATGAATTCGTCTGAACACAATCTGAAAGTTTCTGTCATCTTAATGAACACCATCAAAGTCATCCTCATTTAAGTAATATTGTGTTTCTAAGCAGGTGTTTATTTTGATAGTGCCAAACTGTTACTCAACAAGATGTGTTATTTGCCACAGGCAAAATGTCAGGATTATTTAGTGCACGCCATATTAGAGATATTTAAAAAACAAAAAAAGGAAAGAAAAGGAAGAGTACCGTCTTGCTCGCAGACAGCAAGTTCGAACAGGCATCATGTCATTCATGTTACTACAAGTGCCATGCTTGTCTTTCATGTGTTGGACACTAACTTCTCCTCGAGCTCAGGCGTTTTCCTGGCACTCCTCTTGGTTATTGTTTGGGCTTTTTCAAAAATAACTTGTCATAATGAGGAAATTAACCACCGTGGAACCCTTAGTGCGAAGGAGGTGGGGGGAGTAATGTGATATTTGCAATGGCGGCGCCGGGGGCACGATGTTAGTTAGCTGGTTGAACTAACGTGCTGCAACTTGTTAGACAACCTGAGGCATTCGTTCTATTGTCGTGCGTATGGAAAGCATTCAATATCAGAGGCGCCTCAGCTAAGGCTGAATTCCAAACCGTGTTGTAGTAGTGTACGAGACTGCTGTAGGCAGCATTTTGACATACTAATAATACAATAATATCCATTCTTGGACAAAGAACAAGACTTAACTTCAGAAAGCACGTTTATAGTGACTAGAGAAATGACTCCTCAACCACACAACAGGTAAGATGAAAATTGCCATGTCTCATTTGGAACAGCTCATCAGTCAAGATGGAGCAGGCAATTTTAGTTATATTTGTTGTTGTTGATGTTTTTTTTTTTTTGTTTTTTTTAGCAATTTATCATAATTTCATGTGACGTTCTTTATGAAGACTTAGGTCAGTCCTTTAAGTTTAGGAATAAATCCTTAAAAAGTGCAACCTCTCTAGCATATCAGTCATTCAAAAATCTGTCCATGGTGGTTGTTCTGTTCCTTCTATGGATATTATTGTTAATGTTATGCATGTCAAGAGTGTTATAAACTGTTGAGTGCACAATCCTGTTTAAAGTCTAAAGCACTAGGACATCAAACCCTTGAAATATTAATCACTGTGTGTTTGTAGTTAGGACTGTCGCAAGTCAGTTTTTTCATTATCTGCATGACTGTCAGTCAAAGACCTGCAAATCTTATCTGCCAGGGAAGCCAACTTTGCACTTGCCTTGTCTCTAATTCCTGCATCGTTTGTCTGACTTTTTAACAGTTTTAACTCTACAAATAAAACGACAATATGCCTCTTTAACTGCAAGTGCACTCAGAATAAGCTGACGAGTCTGCGCTCCCCTTGCAGACCATCTGTGATAGCTAGAAGTACCGCTAAGTACGTAGCAACTTAATGGTAGTGTATACTTCTCTGTAATAGACCCAGCGATGGCGTTTAGTTAAGAGAGATGTGTAAGTGCACTGTTCCAGCGGTAAGAAGGGGCGTCCGTGTCCTCCAGACCTTGGAAGAATCAGTCATGGTTAGGGATGTACTGGTCTAAAGAGCCAATGTCTAAAATTGATGATCAGTATCAGGTTGGATTTGACACCCAAACACAAGATACAACGCCAAAACTCTTTTGCGTAACTTGCAGAGAGTTGACTTGGTTACTTAGAGGATATGAGTATCAGATCAGTGTCGCATACCAGCTGATTCCCAGGGCGAACAAGTTGGATTGGTGCGTGGTTGTTGTGACTTTTATAAAACTTGATAAGAGGCTTGAGACTGTTGCACAGTTCTACCGATTTCCCCCCCAAACTCTTTTGCACTTTGGTTGTGTCACTTGGTATCCATTTCCTTTTTCTACAGGATGCTGGTCGGAATTGTACAGAGAAGAGCTGAAGGCCTCTTCATTGTGCTCTTCCATTAGGCAACTACAGAGCTACCTGGCAATTATCAGTTGTCTCTTAGTTTCCTCCACAGCCACCTTTTCTAGGTCTCAAATATAGCAAAGCTCTACTGAGTGGCCAAGACCTTGTGTGGTGTGAATTCATAGGTGGCTTTGTGTTGGCAAAGTCAATGAAAATTGAAGGAGGAACTGTTGCCTTTGGCAGCTTTGTTAGTCTTCCGCATTTTTTTGTTTATTTTGCTTTCCCCAGCCGCAGCCTTTTGGCACGTTGTAGTTGCATTGTTACCCTGCTGCATTCCCAGCCTATTGCTTTTGTCGATCTCCTTCCCATTGTTCATACTTCCTTTGTTCCTTCTGTGCAACAATAGGCCTTGTACTGTGTGTGTGTGTGTGTGTATATGTATTTGACTTACTAAAAAACTACAGTGAATGGAGAAGTGTTCCAGAGTTAAGCCACTTCTACAATAATGTCTTGTTTTTTTCTTGTTTTATCCATCCCCCTCTTTCTCTTGCTTTCATCTTTCATCGCACATGGGCTTGGTTTGCCACTTGAGATGAGGTCTAGGGAGAAGGGAGAACATGAGTCTTCCATCTGTCTTCTGCCGCTGTGTTGATAGACTCAGGTCCTTGAGAAGTGTATACCCACACATGCACACATACACACCCCCCTGCTTTCAGCCCCGAGTGCTCTGAAGCCCTGGAGTTCCACAAGAAGTGCTACCGTATTCTGGGCTTTGTTGAAAAGCGATTGAATGGGGTGGCCTGTGTGTGGTGCTCACAAAGCCCTTCTGTTACTCATGCAAAGCAGTCAGCTGTTGGCCTGGGCCTTCCTGCTCTCTCAGATAACCGAAGAATGGCAGCGGAATGCCCTGATTAGAGATTCCTCATCCTGATATCGCAACAGGAACTGCTTGCTGTAGAAATGAATCCAGGGTTCTGGTTTAATGTAAATTATCAAACGTCATTGCTTTCACAGAATGTGTGAGCCCAGTCCTCCTGCGATACAACCCCATGCTGGTGGTAACGTGACCATGGTGGGCATCGGCATCAAGCTGGAGGAGGCGCCTGGAGATGGAGGCGGAGTCAGGGAGTCGCAGCAGTCCTCGCCTTCATGCGATTGGTCATCACGGCCGCCAGCCGAACGAGGCGACCCTGAGAAGACTCGCAGCACTCAGTCCCCTAAGGTAAGGATGATGCTTATGGTACAGTGTGTCTGTAAACGTGAATGTATTTAATGGAGCAGTTTGCAAAGAGTAGATCCCCCTGATCTAGAAGGCAGATTGTAGTGCCAATGAAAACCCTTCCCCAAAATCAACCCCCTAGTGGTGGAGTTGATTCCAAGATCCGTGAATAGACCTGGCGTCCAAGGGTACCCTACAGAACAAAAATGATCTATAGTGGGAAGGCATTAAACTTTCAGGTGGCCTAAAACTTTTATTGCCCCTACCAGTCCTACCCCTTGAGCTAGAGCTATGTGTTACTAATTTGTTTTTGTTTTTTTAAGGAAATGCAGAAATCTGTTTGGGGGCAGTGCTTATTTCTGGGCAAGAAGCAAACAACAATACAATCTGCACCTTAAAGATGTGATTTGTATTGCATATCACTGCTCAGCCCCATTATTATCTAATCACACCGCTCTAATAGCTCAACTTGTATTGTCCTCACACAGATAACTGCATTGTAACTTATGCTCCTAGGTATGTGTTAGTAAGATGTTATTTATACCCAGAATGTACTGCATGTATGCTAGTGTAACACTGTGTGTTTACCCTGTACCAAACATTATTTTCGTGAACTTGTACATTTCCAGTTCAACCATGTAGACATTAGTGTTAAAGTGAACACCCTTTATATACACAGGCAGGTTCACCTAGCAAAGAGCAAGCACACACACTTAGTCCCAGCAGTCAGGATGTGCTGAAGAGGCCCAACAGCAGGCCCGAGGCCCAGCCGAATGTCACCGAGGGTGAGTTCTACCTTTAAGGATAAGTCTTCACTAGTTCATAACTTTCTAACTAAAAAGTGCATTGTTTAAATGAAATGAACCAAGGTCTAGTATGAGCATTTTTGACAGATCTTGACATTTGGAGTTAAAATGAAGGCCAATTGTCTCTGTTCGCTTTCAGCCACTTATGGATTCAAGTGGTGTGTTTGTGTTCGTGGCAGGTCATGAGGCACAGGAGTTTGAACTAAATAGTGATAAAAGGTTCATATTTGAAAAGTTCTATGCAAAAATCTTGAAGGTCATGATAAATATTCCATCAGAGTCTTTTACAGATTTATTTATTTTTTGCCCAATAAGACATGATTTTCTATTTAACCCACGTGATCCCCCCCCCCAAGACGTGTTCGGTGACTGAAGCTTGCTTCTTTAGTCTTGCATTAAAGAAGTTGCATTGCTAATTCAGCTAAAAAAGTAAGGCGTGGTTATTACTTTCGATCTAGTTTGGCATCAGTAGCAACACGCCCATCGTACAGCTGCCTCTCAGTGTGTGAAGGTGAAATTGTAATTGTACACAAGAAGTGTTTTGTATGCTACTGTCATTCCAAACGAATGACTCTACCCATTAATTCTGTTAGTCTTTCTGAAACTCTTTATGTACAAATGCTACTACCGAGCCAGTCATGTCTTTGAATTGAGTGTATGTTGATTTAAGCATACAGTTTGAACAATGCTAATATAGAGCTCTGAATCTTCGTTACACGTTAGCCGAATTCGTATTGTAGCTCCAGTGTAAAACTATAGAAGCCGGTTTTATCCGTTCGGTTAATCTTAAGCCACGTTTGCAGGCGGTGTTCTTGTCTATATTGTAAATATTGTTTTTTTCATCCATTCTCAAGATAAATCTCTATGGAAGTGCAATGCTGCCACGTAAGAAAAACATAGATCCCCATCAGCATCTCGTTATTGCGAGACATACGTTGCTTGTCACTACGAGAAAACATCTCGTCATTACGAGAAAGACATCTCATTATAGAGAAAAGCAACTACTTATTTTGAGAAAATATCACTTCACTGCAAGATAAAAGTCTTTTATTACTATTATTCTACTAATAACGAGATGCTTTGTTTGTAATAATAATGATACTGATGGGTCATTTTTTTTTTCTTGCATGGCAACAATGCGCTTCCGTAAATCTCCCCACCAATTTATAAATTCAATTTTAATTTTAAAACGTTTTTTTTTAAAGGTATCATGATTAAAGGCTGGTGTTTGATTTTTACTCCCGGTTTGGTCCACAGTGCTGCCCACAATTGAGAAAATCCTGAACGCAGACTGGAGAGAGAAGATCTTGGGAAAGGGATTGCAAGGCACTCCCAATGTAAAAGGTAAACAAAACTACTGCGGATTTACATGCTGTCAAACGTGTGTCATAGTGTCGCATATCATGCCGATATATTCCTCCGGAATTACAATCATGCAGGAGACATTTAATCATGTGGAAAATATTCTGTGGGTTTTTTTTTTTAATTCTCAAGTTTTGTTTTGTCATTGTTTATCCTACTCTTGAACCAACCATTTGAAATGACAAACCGTGTGTGTGTGTGTGTGTGTGTGTGTGTGTGTGTTTGTGTGTGTGTGTGTGTGTGTAGGCACTCCAGAAAGCCTGGCTGAGAAGGAGCTTCAGCTGTTGCTGATGATTAACCAGTTGTCTGGGCTGAGGGAGCAGTTGCTGGGAGCACACTCGGAGCAGAGGAACATGGCCGCCCTGCTCCTGGAGAAACAGCAGCAGCAGATGGAGCTGGCCCGACAGCAGCAGGAACAGGTGAGGGGACAAACCCAGACCGAGTAAATGGCAGTGGAGGATAGTGACGAGGTGTATGTAGATGAAAGGGGGTACAGAGGAGGCAACAATGATCATGACATGATCAGAGAGATAAGAGAAGAAAACTGCTTCAAGCAGCTTAATTCTAGATCAGTGCCCTGCAGGGGAGTAACAGCGTATCTGGATCTGTTTAGTGTTCCAAATATCAGTATCTGTATGTTTACCACACCAAGTATTCAGTTCTGTATCTGTATCTCTGTATCTGTATGTGATTTTAAACACAAAGTGGGCGAGAGAAGGTTTTTTTTTCGTAATTAAATTTGAACCCTGCCAATTCTCTGAGGAAAAAAAAAAAAACAGGGGAAAACCCCAGATGTAGAAATGACAGCAGTGTCAGCATAGTGTGTGAGGTCTGGCTACATCACTCCAGTTCATAATTAGTTTCTAAAAATGGGCACAACCATTTTTATGTACCTGCCAATGATTTTTTTTTTTTCTAACACATTTACTTTATTGTATTTCCCAATATATAAGCAAACTAGTAGCCTTATTTAAACCACAGTGACCCTGACCAGGCAGTAACTAAGGATGAATGAATGAATGAATGTATCGTGCAGAGTCGGTCTTCATATCTGAACGCTCGCTCTCACCTGCATGAAAGTAGAAACCTCTTGAATGCTTTGAGTGACTGATGTTCGTGTGTGTGTGTGTTTCAGATTGCTAAACAGCAGCAGCAGCTGATCCAACAGCAGCACAAGATCAACCTCCTGCAGCAGCAGATCCAGGTGAAGCCTCACCAATCCACCATAAATCCGAATCAGTTTTAGTAAGTGTAGTTGATGGTGGCATGGCGAGGACTAGACCTGTTCTACTGGAGTGACCGTGTGCTCTTTGACCTTTTGCCTCAGCAGGTGAATTTGCCCTATGTGATGATCCCGGCTTTCCACCCAAACACACAGCCACTGCCCGTGTCCTCTGATACACAGATGGGGCTCCCGCTTCAGCCCATTCCCTGCAAGCCAGGTGAGTGTCTCGGAGCATGTTTAAACGTATCCTTATCCCATAATAATATACTCTTCATACCTTTAATGGGCGATTAGTTTAACCCGAAATGAGAAGGTAGGAAGTGCTAACAATAAGGAAATAGAAATACCTCTGAAGGAGAAGGTAATGCATACACAGTTGTGTTTTGTGTGTACGTGTGTGTTGTACAGTATATCACGTATCTTTCCATCAAGTAAAAATGCATTGTTCGCTGGTTGGGTAGGTTAGAAAATGTGAGAATCAAACAATTACTGCTCCACAAAACAACACCACCACAAGCGAGGTTTCTCTCAAACACTGACTTGACGTACGCAAGGAAGACTTCTTACCAGACTTCTTCCCTCTTTGAATTTGGGATATTTTGTCTTGACCTCTAACCTGGTGATTGGTTGATCTTTTTTTTTTTATGCAGTTTTTTTTCTCTGTTTGTGCATTTGTGGCTTCTCCATCCTGCTCTCTCTCATTCCACCTCCTCCCTCCTCAACCATGTACTGTAATATCACAAGCAAACAGACAGTAAGATTTTTTTATTAGTATGTTTTTAAATGCAAAGATGCATTCATATATAGTGTCTCTGCCCCACTCTCTCTCTGTCCTAATGCTACCTGCAATACATGTGAAGTATTTTGCATACTAAGCTTTGTATTCTGAGAAGTTAAGCTTGGTACTAGTTAAACTAGTCAGCAGAATGGTAATTGCTCTTGTTTTGACTATCTGTTCATTTCCTCACATGGTTAAAACATCACAACTTTAGCTAGCTGGGTAACGTTACTACTAATAGTCGAGGTTTTTTTTTTTTTTTTTCCTCTTCTTTTTTTTGCACGAGTGATCTAACCTGCTGCAGTGCTACAGCATAGCATTGTAAAAGACCACACCATTATGCAATAATTATTCTTTCATTTTAGAAAATTTTAGAAACTTACCTGTCAGACATCGGTGTCTCCTGATGCTCAGACTTATGTCACAGTTCTTCTGGCTTGCGACGTGGTTACAAAGGTTCAGCGAGGCTCAGATGAACACATTTGAGGCTGCGCTGTTGTTTGTTTAGTCAATTAGCTGAGGACTTGAGTTTTGAGTTTGAGTTTTTAATTTGCTGTAACCATCTCCATGGAAATGTCATAGAAACTTCCACCAGCAGCGAGCAGAGGTGGATAGTAGGAGCGATAGAAGGAGGTGTGTGGTCTCATGGTGTGAGCAAAGATTCTGGAAAGTTCTGCAATGGATACCTTGGTTTTGTTAAATTCAATTTAATTCAGTTTTATTTGTATAGCACTTTTAACAATGGACATTTTCACAAAGCAGCTTTACAGAAATAGCAGAATTACAGAATTTGGTTAAATCAAGAGACTGCGAGCAAAGAAGTCTGAAGGCGTTGCAGAGTGTTTACTGCTGCACTGCCACATTTGTCAACTAGTTAAAAAAAAAAAAAAAAGAAAAATTTATTTATGTAACTTGAGTCCATGTAACATTCATATTACTAAACATTAATTCTAGCCAATTCCAGTTATTTCTTTGTTCTTTCTTTCCATCCATCTTTATTCTTATGTTGTTTGTTCCGTCTTTTTTTTTTTTGTTTTCATCTTTGTTTCCTTCTTGTTATGTTCTTTCATGCGTCTTTTCTTTACACCCTTCTTTACATTATGTCAGGCTTGCTTTCTTCTTGCGTCATTTTTTTCTTTTCTTGTATTGTTTTTTTAATTTCTTTTTCTTTGTTCCTTTCTTTCTGTCTGTGCTCACTTCTTTTTTTTTTCCCCCCTTCTTCCTTCCTTCATCAGTCAATAAACGGAGTGTTTTGTTTCTGGAATCCTGGCACTCTTGTCACGTTGGACGTCAGCTCCGTATTGTGTAACTGTTAGCTTTTACACTGTGAGCGGAGGAACCGGGTTCAGCGGCTAATCTTCTCACATTGATCAAATGCTTTCTGTCTAAGAGATCTAAGCAAATGATTGCAAATATTAACAACCTCCGCACCTTTTGAAAGTTTTTTATTTGATCTGGTCTTTTGCGGACCAAGGTTACTGAGTGTGATTTGTCTTTTGTTAATGTGTTGCAATGCACAATGAGTTAAAAAAAAAAAAAAGAAAGAAAGAAAGCGATGACACCTGGGTCATAGGCAATTTTCTGATGAATAAAATTCTCGGAAAACTCAGAGTTTCTGACCTCAGTGCATCTCAGTTTTCGATTTCCCTTTTTCTTTCCTCTTCCCTTAATCTCAAGGTCTAATTTTTAAATAAAAGCAGTAATTGTGCGAATGAATGCCTCGGCGCTGGTGTTCCCGCTTTTGTTCCTCTTGTGTAAACACGAGAAGCTCGACTAGAGGTCAGCCGAGTTGAATTGCTTCTCGGTGTGCAGACTGTAGAAGGCCTCAGCAGAAGCTCAGGGTCGTCTTTTCATTTGGAGTATGTACTGATGGTGGTGGAAAGCCACGGACAAGCTGAAGCACAAACGTACTGCATGTTCCCTTAAGGAAAAAGTGACTCAAAAGAGCGGAGCACAATAGGAGAAAAGAAGTGGCTGTTCGGTGCGTTGCGTTTGAAGGACTAGTGTTGTTTTTTTGTTGTTTTGTCCATGTTTGGAGCTTGGGGTTAGGAACATGACAGCTACTTTGGTCAATGAGTTAATGGTTTTGGGGGGAAAAAAACCCCTCAAGGAACTATTCTCCTACTTTTCCCCCTTCATTTCGTCTGTTTTTTTTTTGTTTTAATCAATGAAATACTCTACTGGCTAAACATTGTTCAAAGACTTTGTAATCATCCCAGTTAATTAGTTTTCATGATTGATGTTTCTGCACCTATTTTATGTGTGGCTTTTTTTTTGTTTTGTTTTCAGTGGAATATCCCATGCATCTACTCCCAAACCCTCACTCCACCCCTATCAAAAGATCCAGTGGTACAGTCTTTCGCCAGGTACAGATTCCTTTCCTTTACTTCTCAGCATTACCAGTTGCATTGGATTGTATTTAATCTGTTTAATTTTCTGAATCTTGATATTTTCTTTGTGTTATAGGAGAGCAGTCAGCCATTGAACCTCACAGCCAAACCCAAGAGCCCCCAGAGCCTGGATCTTCCCTCTTCCCACCTCCAGTCCACCTACAGGACTAGAGAGCTTCAGCACAGCCCTCCTCGACCTGCGCTTAGCCTGGGTGTGTGATACGCACGCAAACGCACATTCACGCACATGTACACTGAGGTACCACTTTACAGACCCCCCCGTGGTGAACCTGTTGTCGGTGTACGTTACTGATGTGCACTGTTTGTAAACCCCCCCCCCCCTCTGTCACAGTGATACGAGTGTATCAGGTACAGCAGTGTGTTTACCCTTCATCATTCTCTACCCTTCATCTATGCCAGTTTATGACCACAGCGTCACTGTTGGGTGGATATTTTTGATCGCCTATTCCCAGTGGTGGTCCCTTTCCATGAATGCAGGGGTCTCCGACTCAAATTCTCTAATTAACACCAATAACCGGCTCTGAAACTAGACTCTAGGAAGTAATTCTAGGAAGAAGAGGGGCTAACAGAAACTGTTCAGCTGTATACACTATTAGGTGATAGCACTTCTTATACTGATTGCAAATATATATATATATATATATATCAGCTGTTGCATAGACCAGTCGATTAATACGTTTACTATTCGATTACCACTGCGGTGATGTCAACTACTCTGGCTGCCGGAAAAACCAGTGATGGTAAGGAAATACACTCACCTGCAGATTGTGTAAGACTACACTGGGAGAAATATTTTTTCCTTTTGCTTTGATGGAACATTTTCACTTTGATATTACTTTATATGAAGTGTACCGCACTCATTAGCTATGGAAACGATGACTAGTCAACTAATAAAAATGAACATTAGTATATCTGTTTTCGAAAAACGGGTTAAAGAACAATTCATACATGTCCTCAGTCTCCAATCTCTTTTGTCTTCATAGACTTTTCTCTTTTCAGCACATTTTGTGGGCCTCTGCACTGGGAGATGCTTTTCAGGATTTAGAGTCAGTTACTGAATCACGCTAAAAGGCAACATTTAACACGCTTCTGAATCACTTTTAGGTGTGGGAGGTTGCTACGCTTTGGGTCTGGTGTGAATTCTAGATAGTGAGAAATTGTTGAGTAGTAGTGTGCTACGGGCCGTTTCTGTATATAAATGTTTTGAAGGTTAGCGAAAATAGAATGAGGAATGAATGAAACGAGGCCATTAATGAATAAGAGTAACGTACATCAACAGCAACAGCTGGAATACAGTCAGTAAGTACAGTAACTTTAATACTACAAAGTATGTCTATACTGTAGGTGTACCTAATAATCCAGCAACTTGGTTTATATAAAATATGTAAATATCAGTATAGTTATGCCTGCATTTAGTCCTGAGGGGCTTTTTTTTTTTTGGTAAAAGTTAGGGTTTTCTGCCAAATGCCTATTTTACATTTTCTTATCATCCTGCCCGCATAAAAACAGCAAACCAAAGTGTCTCCCACACTCACCATCACTGATAAAGTGCTATACAACTTATCAGTGTTCAGTAGTCAGTAAAACACAATCAGTACATTTGCCCTTATGCTCCTCACTGTTGCTGGAATCGATTTAGCCATTGATCGCATTACGAGCTGTGCTGATCTAAAAAAAAACAGTTTGAGTTGCTCTTTTTTTGTGTTGACTTCTGTTTTTCTTTACTTCTTTTGTAAGTTATCCCTTTTCATCTGTGACTAAGCACAGTTTAGGTGTGTGGCTGATTATTTATTAATGTGAAGATCAGTGTTTGGGTCAGGATCGTTAGCACGGCGTCAAGCCTTTCTCAGTTTAAACCTGATTTTAGGAGCACTGTGTATGAGCGCAGTTTGTGGTGTCACAAATAAGATGCTAACTATTAAAGGATGAAAACGTGGAACCCACAAGGTTTTAGCTAGCTGACATGGCTGATGTTTGTGATGAAGAGAGATTGTGCTCATTGTAGTAAGATTAGTCTGTATTTTGAGAAGTTTGGCTGCTATGATGGACATTTCGGAACATTTTGCAATGCAAATTCAGTTCAGTTCAATTTTTTTTGTGTAGCGCTTTTAACAAGGGACATTGTCACAAAGCAGCTTTACAGAAATAAATACTTTCAGGGTCTAAATTTTACATGTATGAATTTATGCATAATGAGCAAGCCAGAGGCGACGGTGGTGAGGGAAAAACTCCCTGAGGCGCTATGACGAAGAAACCTTGAGAGGAACCAGACTCAAAAGGGAACCCATCCTCATCGGGGTGCTAACAAATAATTCCCTTCGGTAACTGTGTACTACATGGACAAATAGTGCAATTGTGTAAGCAGGAAATTCATCACAGTTTTCACATAAGTCAAGACTCATTGTGAATACATGAAATTGCATATTCATGATCATGGGATTTTTGATGTGGGGCGGTTGACTTGGGCTTTGAAACAAAATACCATATTATACAATGTGTTATTATATGCTAATTATTTTTAATTGTTTATAATGATATGTGTTCATGGGAGTTTCCTTGACTCTATAGAAGACTAACTCGTCTCTTCACTATTCTTCTTCTTCTTCTGTAATTGAGACATTGCTGGCGACTGTCATCACCTCCAAAGGCTCCCTGATCCAAACAAGAAAATGCGTTAGTACCCTAGGGTGTACCCTGTGGCTTAGGCGTTTGAAATGTGGCCTCATTTCTTTCTTTCTTTCTTTTTTTTTTTTTTTAAAGAAAGACCATGCGCTTTGGAAGAGAGCCAAGTTCCTTAGGTGTTAGATAGAAGGAGGGGAGAGGATAAATGATCATGTGTAAATCTCTCTGTCTTTCTCTTGTCTCCTTCCCTAGGCTTCTTGGGAGAGGGCGATATTGTGAGCCAAACCATCCATGAAGCCCAGCAGCTGTTGCGAGGAGGCCAAGGTCCAGCGGGCCGAGAGAGGGACGGCAGCACAAGGCTGGTGAGTCAGCGTCTTAAAGCAGCAAGCACTGAGCATTGTCTCACACACACACACACACACACACACACACTTCACTTCAGCTCTCCTACGAGGCTAGCTGGTGGCACCTGGAGCTTGCCGTTTGTCACCGCCGCTCACAGTGAAACTCCGAGACATCCGAGACTGCGTTCAGGGTCGCGTGTAGATTTACAACAGGTCACTTGAACGGGTGCAGCGTTTTTGAGAACAGCTGTTCCTCAAATGGTTTCGTCCCATTCTTGTTCAGAGTTTATTTTTCTTGGCGTGGCAGCGACTTCTGAAGTGTTGGCAAATACCTGTCAACAAGTCACTTTTGTTTCGCCAGTATTTTCAACTTTAACTGCAGGAAGGTATGATAATTTGCCCTTTATATGTCATGAATACAGGTTGTTAAGCATTCCTCTTGAACCTGTTTTGACTGCCTGTCACCATTCACACATTATTATAATGACGGGTTTGTCGCCATAAGGATGAGTGTATGTTTAGTCAAATATGGAAAAGCAGGTCGATTATTTAGAGATTTATTATTTGTGTAAATTTCTTCATACTTTGTTTGTGTGCTATGTGTCACTGGGTTGTGTCAGCACTATTAGCTAGCAGAGAGTTGTACTAGTGGACCAATGCACTGTTTTGCTTGCATCGTGCACAGAGCGATTATAAGGAAGCATCCCGAGCTGACCGCATACTCCATGCCGACCGTGCGGAGGACGGACAGTCCATACGGACGAATGACGAGCATCTCAGCAGTGACTCTGAAGGTACTGCTACTGTCCTTTTATAATTAGTGTTTTGGATTGTAAACCACACTGTACCATTTTAACCCAAGAACTCCCTTATAGTTTGTAGCTGTGTTATATTTGTGTGCATTGTAAGGTCATGCCTGGAGCACATATGGTCATTTGCTCTAATTAAATCACTGCAGGTACCCATTATTTGCTTTGGAATTTATAACAGACGCAAGAGTGATGATTAAAGCCTTGCCCTGGATCTTTGTTTTCTTAAAAGGTGCCATTAACAAAAAAAAACAAAAGAAAGCGCCTTATACTTTTGTCACATGGTGTTCTTTAGGACAGATTGTCTCTGGAGTGGGAGGCTACAGCGACAGCCGGAGCTCCTCTTCCGGTCACATCAAGAGACCCATGAACGCCTTCATGGTGTGGGCGAAGGACGAACGCCGGCGCATCCTCCAAGCCTTTCCTGATATGCATAACTCGAGCATCAGCAAGATCCTGGGTGAGAAAAAAAAAAAAAAACCCTCCATCGACTGCTCAGTCACCTTTTGCCTTTTTGTGTTTGTACAATGTTAACCCCAGGGAGGCATACTCAATCTGCACCTGTTTTCTTTCTCTTTTTTTTTTTTTTCAGCACATTCTTTAGTAATTATCTCTTGTTCTCCACCTTACATTCTCTCACCGTCTTTGTCCTCACAACACTCACCCCTCATTGTTGCCTTGTGGTTTCCTCAATCAGTCCAGGTGTTGCTTACCGATTCTTCGGTCGTCTCATCTACCGCCGCCCCTGGCTTTGACGAGCCGGAGGATGAAGGGGGGTGGGGGCTTTTTGGGTGACGGAGAAAGTTGGTAGGCGGCACTGGTTGGGGCATGAACTGCCACCTGGTTCCCCTGGCCGACAGGAAAACACCACCCAGAGCCACCTCCCTCCTCCTCCAGCTGCCTTCCTACCCCTCTTCCTCTGACAAAACACTGACATTCCTTTCCATTGTGCAGAGACTGAAAAACTCACGACATCCCCCCCCACCCCTCCGTCTCCTCCTGCCTGCCCGAGTCACTCAGTGCCTGTGACCCTGATTGGATTCATTTGAACTGTTTACTCACTTATTGTTACTGCGCACATCTTCAGTCTGCATTTTTTTTCACGTCTTTGTGTCTATACACTCTCCTTTACATTCTTCTGGGCTAGTATGGGCTTCTTTTTTTTTTAAAATTTTTTGTGCTTACACAAAAATACAAAAGAA
Source organism: Pangasius sanitwongsei (assembly GCA_037576675.1). Taxonomy (NCBI): domain Eukaryota; kingdom Metazoa; phylum Chordata; class Actinopteri; order Siluriformes; family Pangasiidae; genus Pangasius; species Pangasius sanitwongsei. The sequence continues at coordinate 17,657,795 of CM075022.1, forward strand.
TGTTGAACCCCTGCTACAGCTGCCAGTTTAGCGTGCTTAAACTTTGCACTATCAGCTATTACTCAAAAGCAGCCAGACAAGCTGAGTGGCATGTGTATATTAACACAGTTTCAGTGTAATGGATATGGCATTTGAACTCCTGTTGACTTTCAGAGCTTACACGCTCAGCATTATGGAGATTATTATGCTACATGTTCTCAGTGTGAAATTTAAAAACTTGAAAAGAGGCAAAAACCTACCTCCAGACCACAAGGGGGCCGCCTGTGAAAACCTGAAACGTGGAACCATGGTAACAACCATGGGCTCACTGCCGCTCATCGCACTCATTCATTCATTCATCTTCAGTAAGCGCTTTAACCTGTTCAGGGATGTGGTGGATCCGGAGCCTTATCCCGGGAACCCCGGGAATGCAGCTTACATTCTTGCAGCGCCCCCTAGTGGCTCGGAGGACCTAAACGACTGCTTATATTCAGCGTAGCTAGAAACACCCATGAGTGATGGCTTGGAAACAGAGAGGTGTAGTTACATTATGGGAGCGATTAGAAAGTTATTAAATAAGTGGATCTTAATGATTTATAGTCCCAAAATAAATATGAATGATGATGATGACGATGATGATAATAATAATAATAATAATAATAATAATAATAATAATAATAATAATAATAATGAAGGGAACTTAATACAAAAACTTTCAATTTATAAAATATTTATTTTTTGTTGTATATACATTTCTTATATAAATATGGATGTGATGTGCATGAAATTAAAACTTTATTTACAGAGTATAATATTGCGTAAAGCTGCATGGTTTTAAAAAATATTTCTATTTTATTTGTCTGTGGTTAAGTATCAGAAATACCTAGGAATTTAAAATAAAGAAAAGGTTTAGGTTTTTATTTTATTATTATTCTTTTTTAATCAGCATGCGTTTTTCGCACTGCAGTAGCCGAACCCATTGCATCCATGCGTAACCGTGCTAATGTTAGCAAATCCGTTTCAGTAGAATCGCCGCTGACTTCGCAGTGTGTGTGTTTGTATGATTTACGATGGATGTGATGTACGATGGACTGAATTGCTCTATTTTCTTACAGCACACTATACTTACTTCACTCATTATAATACTGATACTACAAAGCTGACAAAGCTAATGTGACAGGAAAACTACGTTGCTGGAAAAATAGCTAAAGGTTAAAGGTTATAATGTAGCCTGATATTTTCATCAGGTAAATATATAATTAACATTATTTTATAAATAATACTAATAGGCAATTTATCAACTATCATTTTTTTTTTCCCGAATTGGGAATGAACAACAAGAAAAGTTTATGTTGTATGGATGTGGGGAAATATACCATAGTAAAAGTAAAAATTTGATTGTCTAATACACAGGTATTTATACACAAATGAACTAGAACTGTTCCTGAAACACATTTAAATAGGCGGTACTTCCTTACCTCTACGAGCAACTGAAATAGGAATAAAAAATAAAATAAGAAGGAACTTCAACATTAGCCAAAAAAATGAATAAACTAACATTAATTTAAAAATGGTACAGATGTCCAGTTCTGATGTGTCTGATAGTTAAATCATCAAACTTTCATAAAAAATAAGTCCGAGCAGATAAATACAGTGTCCTACTGAGGCTGAAGGTGGTTTAGAGACAGACAGAAACAGAGAAAAATGACTTGCGTGTTTACTTAATGTCAAGAGAACCATGTAGAAGCTTTAGAATTAGATATAGTATTGTTTGCTGGATGATAGTGAGGTTTAATTAAACCTCTAAATAGCAAAAACATCAAATCCAAGTATTGTGGTATAATATATAGAGCTAAGCCTCTTTTGCACCTCTGTGTCGCCCCCTGTAGGCTCGCGCTGGAAGTCCATGTCCAACCAGGAGAAGCAGCCGTACTATGAGGAGCAGGCCCGGCTGAGCAGACAGCACCTGGAGCGCTACCCCGACTACAAGTACAAGCCCCGGCCGAAGCGCACGTGCATCGTGGAGGGCAGGCGGCTGCGCGTGGGCGAGTACAAAGCCATGATGAAGAGCCGCAGGCAGGAGCAGCGCGCCTCGTACCCATCCAGGTGAGCAAATCAAGGTGACCAAAGTTAATCAGATGTCCTTGATTACTAGTTGCTCGCCTTGTTTTTTTAGGAGCAGCATTAGCCTGTTACCGCACCTTCCTTTTTAAATAAGTAATAGCAAAATAAACAACCAGGGTGTGGTGTGGTGATGATTATTTTCATATAACAGCATATCCTGAAGGAAGTGTCTTATTCCTCTTATACCACAGCAGTTTGCCAACAGTCGCAATTACCTACCAAATAATGACATTTATACATATTTATCTGCTTATATTTGTTTAATTCCCCATTCCTCAGCGTATCCAATTCAAGCTCCTCACCATTGTGTACAAGTCCCTCCATAACTTGGCCCCCACCTACCTCTCTGAGCTCCTCCACCACCACACCCCCACCCGTGCCCTCAGGTCAGCTGACGCCAACCTCCTGTCTCCCCCCACCAGGACTAAACACAAGACCTGGGGGGACAGGGCCTTCTCCGCTGCTGCCCCCACCCTCTGGAACTCCCTGCCCAAACACATCAGAGACTATTCCACACTCCCCATGTTTAAAAAAGCCCTGAAAACCCATCTCTTTAAAACCACCTTTCATTAACTGTCTTAATTCTTTTGTTGCCCTCGTTTGTCTCTTCATGTAAAGCGTCTTTGAGTATCTTGAAAAGCGCCATACAAGTGTTATGTATTATTATTATTATTATTATTATTATTATTATTAATTTTCAGAAGTTAATCATCGGTCTCTACATTTTTCATAGCTTATTACCAAGAAAGGCTTGAAAATATCAGATTATAAAAGAATGAATGAGTGAACTAGGGCCTGACTGCTATGAAGATATTGTCACTGATTTCTTGGTTATGTGAATTTTGGCTTCTTGATATCAGTATTTTTTCATATTGATCTGTTAAAGCACTTGCCTGGAGCTTGTCATGCTTCCAAAAGCATCGATCTGATATTCTCTTATTTACCTCGTAGTCAATCAGATCACCCGCTGCACTACTCCACGGGTGAGGCGCCGTACTCCACCAAAACCATGTCCATGACCCTGCCTCTGCACCCTTCCCTTCTGGAGCACTACCTCCCTCGTTCCCTCGAGCCACCTCAAGCCCCACGTGGCCCAGAGGAGGCGGACGGGCCCCGTTCCAAAGCGCCGTACAGCGAGGGAGAAGAGAGTGACGGAGGAGAGCGCAGCGAGGGCGAGCTGGTGGTTCTCACTGACTGACAGAGGGGTGGGATGAGGGAACAGGGTGCTGTGAGGTGAAATGTTTGGGTTTCTGGGGCAAGGTGCTTTCAGGTGTTGAGGGCTCACAGTTCACCGAGGAGTGAATCTTTGCTTTTCCTAGACTACTTTACGCCAGCGGTGATGACAATGTTGAGGGACGGCTTATAAAAAAAAATGCTAGTTAGTTAAAATAATAATAATAATAAATGCATCTGACAGTCCTTCAGTGCTGCTGTTGGTCAGTGTGCTGCACTTTCCTTCACTGAAAAGGGCTTTAAAATGCAGATCAGAGGAAGAAATGAGCGTATGTACAGCAGATAAACACTGGGAAATCAGGCTTAACAGTGTAGTTTACGCTAAATTAAATGCACACTATGTACCCCAGATGTATCCAGTCAATGTGTAATGCTTACAACTTAGTTTTGCACTAGGGCTACCAGACTAATGGAGCTAACATTAATGGAAACGTATGCAAAAATGCTCTTTTTGGGTGCAAAGCTAAAGAAAACGTTTCATTATTGGACAAACGATTCCTTTAATTCCAGCTGAACTCAATCAATTAACTTTTTTTTTTTTTAAAATCAAATTAAACATGCAGAATTTACCTCAAACGTGGCCGATCAGCTAAGACATGCTTGGTTTAGTTTTGCACTGGAGCTACAAGGCTAAAATCCTGGAGACCAAACATGACGTTTTTATAACTTTCCTTTTTGGCCCATCAATTTCTGTAACGAATGAGGAACAAGGGGTGTCAAACTTACGTCCCGTGGGCCTGATCCAGCCCGATAAAGGTTCTAATCTGGGCCAGCAAATGTATTTCGAATCTGTTTTCTAAATTAAAATCATCTTGTGGAACACAATTGAATTGAACAATTCGAAAAAATCTACTAGGGGCAAAAATGGAGCAATAAACCCGTGCCTCTAAACTCAGCTAGTGACAAAACGTGCTAATGATGTAATTCTTCAACTGCAAGGTTTTAAAAAAAAAAAAAAAAAAAAAAAAAAAAATTGATGCTAAAGAACCAGATTTAGGGGTTTCACAGCAATGAAAATGGTGAATACTTATACAATCACCACTTTGACCTTTTTTTTTTTTTTTTAATATATATACCTTTCAGATAAATGTAGATTTGTGTGTGTTATTGGCTTACTAAACTGTTTTTTTAATTTTGGTCCCGCCCACATGACGTCGGACTAAATGTAATGTGGCCCGTTACCTAAAATCTGTTTGAGACCCTTGATGTAGAGCATCACTGAATTGTAATCAATTTGTGTGATCAGTAATGCTGAAATGAAACATCTCTAACATGCTGTAATGTCACTATAGTAGCAGATACAAAGGTGCTGAGAAATACAGCTTACAAGCTGCCAAGTCACAGGTCGAACTGGTAGAACAGAACCAGTTTCTGAATTACAGCTACCGATCCTACATCACCGACAAGTTATTTTAAGCAAATAACGCAACAGTGAGGCATTTAGAAAATTGCCTTACCCCAGATATTGAATTAATCAATGTAATCAAGTAATAAGGAAGCTGGAAAATAACTAACGAGCTGCCAAAGAGATGGGCCACCAGTTTCACCGGCTCAGCCTGTGTTCAAGCTTTTATTTTTAGCTGCTTATACCAAGCTGGATTTTTTTTTTTCAGAAGTGAAAGCTGGGATCCTTTGAAGTTTACGTAATTTTCTGGCTAATCTACATTTTAAAATGTTCCCAGCAGTCTCGTTCTAAAAATATATATTAACCTTAAAAGCAACTGCAAACAAAGCAAATGATTACTTTTAATGTACTATCAGTTACAATACAAAAATGTACAATTTAATCCTACTGAAACAGTGATGTAAGAATACTGTCTCGGAGTTGAAGACGTTCTAAACTGTTTAAAATGTTGTTTGTTGTTATTAACATTGTTAACGTCATCTAGTCTTTGCAAACGCTTCCCCTGCCTTAAGTTCGAGTTCCTGTTCGGAGCCGAATGCGGTACTTTCCACGCCTGGAGTGCTGAAAGATAAACAGCTACAGATGCTTATCTGTGAAGGAAAAGGGAATTTTTTTTTTTTTTAATAAATTCAGCCCAGTTTTACTGAAAGTAAGATTTGTATGCTTCAGGAACTTCGGTAGGAAAAGCTGTAAGAGTTCTACCCTAAATCTTGTGTGTGCACTCTCTGAAATAAAAGGTACCAAAGTGTATTTTCCTCGTTGCTGGCATGTTGCCATTTGGCATCATTTGTGCCTTTAGCGTGTATCTTTTATCCGGGAAGGTGCATGGTTAGGTTATGTACCTGAAATTATTTTGGAAGGTGAAAGATACATACTGAAGGTAGAAAAGATGTTGACAGTACCACTCCAGCGACAAGGAGCAGTACAGTTTTGGTACCTTTATGTCCGAGACCGTACAGCAGTTGATTGCCCCCTCTGCTGTTTAGGAGTGGTATTGACCTCAAATGCTTATTGAGTCCTACAGTGTGTGAGGCACACAGGCATGTAAAATGCACTTTTTTATTAAAAAAAAAAAAAAAAAAGCACCTATATATATATAAAAATATATAAGTTTGAGAAGTATCAGTAAAGTTTATAAAGGAATACGTGAGCAGTAATCCATCTGGTCTCGCTTTGTCCCCATCATTTTGTTCAGTTTGTGTATATAGCGTGGGTTTGCGTTTACGTTTCTGTTTGATTTATTGAATGATCATTCCACCTCACAGCTCATGACCATGCCAGCTATACACAAGTTGTAACTGCCATTTTAACGCTTATTATTGGTATTTTTTTTTAGCTGGAATGAGATTGAGAAATTAAAAAAAAAAAAAAAAAATCAGTAACTAGAGAAGCTGAGGAATGAAAGAGAGAGAGAATGGTCTATCATTAGCTGGCATATAAAACAAACATGCTGGAATTGTGTACATAATTTAAGATAGGAGTGGATACAGTTTGTATCTTACCTGTAAAATCAGATTTTAGGAGAAAAAAAAAATTATGATTTGGTCTACTGTTGAAAAAACCAGCTGTTGTAAATATAGATTATAGACTTTATTTTGTTTATAAAAGTGTATAAGTTAAAGGTGTACATTTTCCCTGTATGTTTTGGTTTGTTTTGAGGTTTTAATAAAATATTTGTGTTCCTTTTGCAGTTATATTTAATGCTTTGGTTTTCCTTAAAATGTATGTTTAATAGCTTTACAAATCTGGCAATGTTTCGATGGAATCAGAAACTTTTAAATGTCAAAATCATGAGGAAAGTCATGATAGGAAAGGCAGCTAAAGTGGTGGCATGCTGTTATGGGAAATGAATCAGCGGCGGAGTGTTGTGACGAAGCACAATTACCGTTACCACACTGAAGTTGATTACTTTCCAATTATAACATCCTGAAGTGATTCATTTCATTTATACCACAGCACTCCGTCGAACCTTACATCATTCTTTTTTTCCATTTATAGTTACATTTAAATGTTGTGGAACGTCCACAAAACCAGCAAGTTCCTGTTTTCACTTACGTTATAGCAGCTGCAAACAGTCCTTTCCTACCCTGCCTTTTATTTTCTCTAAGAAACTTCTAGAAAAATGTGCAAATGTGCAACTGGCCCTATGCAAGTTGTTACTACAGAAAGTTATAAAAAATAATGTATAAATTTCTTATATAATTTCTTTCAATACTGAAAATTTACAATGACGTTAGTTCAATGCTGTGATCTCACACTATAAGGGAAAAAGCAAAATGTAAGAGTGACTGACTTTGCCTTGAAAATTCAAGGCTGTGTGTGTGTGTGTGTGTGTGTGTGTATTTGATTCAGGATATCCTCAGTAGTAGACTTCCCGTGCTCACTTTCCTAGCCACGGGGAGTGAATGCGGGTCATGTTGGCAGAGGAGACGGGCAAAAGTTCAAGGATGAAACCCAATTAAAGGAACACACACCTATCCGACACTCGACATGAATCGCCATGCAACGCTTTTCTCCTTCACATGAAACCAGGAATGATAACGAACCATGCAGGGTTAAATTATTTCTATAGTTTTACGCGGCTGTCGAGTTAACATGACGGCGTGACCACAAAAAATAAATAAATAAATAAATAAATCTAGCGACTGATTGCAAACGTTCAGCAAACAAACATACTAATGTATTAGAGGTAAGGAATAAACCACTGAGTTGTGCCATTATAGGAAAATAATCAATGACGAGGTTGATTATTTTCCAATAACAGCATGGGTTTTATTCCTCTTATACCAACAGAAGAATGTGTCATACTTTTTATCTAGTTATAGTTACTTTTAAACTTGTGGAACGTCCATGAGACAAGTTAGTTCCCGTTATCTCTTATGTTATAGCAGCGATAAATAATCGTTCCTTCAACGGCCTCCCCCCCCCCCCCCCCCTTTTGATATTAATAAGATAAAAAGTATTTTTTATTACAGAAAAACCACAAAGTGTAAAAATACTTTCCCGTGTGTAGAAAAGTTCAACCTGGACTGTTACAAAGCGCTTAAAATGGAGACTCCTTCCATAAACATTAAACATCTCTTTCTGACCAATCAGAGGTGAGAATTCTACAGCGCTGTCGTAGGAAGACAACCAATCAGATAAACTCAAATCTATTGCCTTCTAATTCTCTTATTCATTCTGGATTTTTCGTTTTAGAAGTCTTAAACGCATCTTACTGTGGTGTTTGATTTCCAGTTTCGTAAATGGTGTCGAAATGAAGGCATCAGTAACGCACATGGATCTAAAGCGGATGGAAAAAAAGGTGAATTATTCAAAATCATCTCCCCATAAAGTCCTGGATATGGAGATTCTGGCTACATACAAGTACACACTGATATCACCCATGTGCCACACATATTAATGCTGATACACGTTTCTAAAACGGAGAAACTGTGATGAGATCGACTTGAATTAGCACTATGGATATTTATGGATAAAATTCTTAGCTTTGAAGACCAATCATCAAAACACTCAAAGTAAAAAAATTTCTCTGAACCAAATGAATCTGGATGAGTAACTTACCTGAAATGGGAAAACAATAACAGCAATTAAACTGTAATTAATAATACGCTCATTTAATAATTAACTTTAATATATCATTTCAAACAAAAATGTAAATTTAAAAAAAAATCTAATTATACTTCATAATAAATAAATATTTATTACATTTTGCGGAGGTGTTTTTATTTAAATTACCATGTGCAGTAAAATAATTCAGTTTAAATCATTCTGTGGTTTCATAATATAAGAATCATTCACCAAATATTTGAATTATTGGACAAATCTACGGTTTAATGCTACCCGCTGATACAGATATTATTCGAACATCACTGTACAGCAGCTTAGTGGTATTTATTAATACTAATTCAACACGTAATTCTATATTTGAAATGATTAAATGACAGTGTTATTCAGACAGCATATTTTTAATGGAAATCTTTAAGAACAAAATGTTAAATTAATCTCTTCAGCGCTCGAGCCGAAGTCGAAAGGGTCATTTTACAGTACGGTATCGTCTTTTTTTCACAATATTTCACAGTATTTACATTTCCTTCAGTGTCACCTGCGCTCTTCATCTCAAACCTACAGCGCTCTCTGGTGGTGATGCGTGCGGACGCCGCAACCCCTGGTCAACAGTAACCATATCAGAGAGAAACATCAGGAACCAGTCCAATTCCAGTCCAGTCCAATTCCAGTCCAGTCCAGTCCAGTCCAGTCCCAGATATAAAATGGTAATGTCGAGATTAAGAGAAACACACTGTTATCTGTACACTGCTTCAAGTCAGTTCAGTACATTCACAGAGCAAAAAAAAAAAAATTTTAATGTAAATTTAAATAAATAAAACAAAACAAAACAAAAAAAAACACAAAAGAACTACAAGCTGAGAAAATAACTAATGGATTTTTTTTTTTTTTTTTTTTAAATTCTAAACAACCTTGAGAGATGCAACATTAGTGTTACTTCATGTGCATATTTTAAAAACATAGGCCTTCGCATGTTCCACTTCTTTGTACATTTTTAGTGTTTGTGTTTGTGTGTGTATTTTTTACTCCAAGAGTAACAGATGAAATCTCCTTATGTTACAGAAATACCATTTTGCCTAAGAAGTTACAAATCTGAAGCACTGGCTTTCCTTCATCACTCTCAGAAATCTCAGTACCAAACGGTACTTCTCCTTGACCTTTTAAAGCTTTACAGGCACGCAAGCGCTCCTTAAGGTCTAGTTACATACATTAAAGGTACAAAAGATGTCTCTGATAGTACAACGTCTGCGCCAAGGAAAAGTAGTTTGGTACCTTTATTCCAGAATAACTGCAAGCATCCATTCCAGCTTTTTTTTTTTTTCTCTCAATGCTAGAATATTTTCTTTCTAGGACAACCTTAACGAGGAACATTCACATATATACACCTACACTGAACATTAGTGCATTTCATTACACCACTGAAACACCACTCTCAGAAATAAAAGGTACCAAAGGTATCTGACTTGGTACCGTCAAGGGTACATCATTTTATCTATAGCATCTGTCGTTCACCTTTAAAAATAACTGAAGGTATAAAAGTGGACCTTTAGGACCACTGAGGTACATTTAATGTTTTACTCTAAAAGCTGATTAATTGTAAAAGACGCACTAAATTGTACTTCAGCAACAAGGATAAAGACAGTTTGGTACCTTTATTTCTGAGAGTGGAGAAAAAAAAGAAATTCAAAAGACGGACAGGCAGCAGCACTCATAACCATGTCTCCAAAAACCCCTAAAAACAAATCCTATAAAGCTTTCAAACACTTAAAAAAAAAAAAAACCAAAAAAAAAAAAAAAAAACGGAGTAAATAACAGACGAAAGACAAGAAAGGAGAAGTCAAAGCCGGGATAAACTCAGACGCCAGATCGTTTAGGATCATTAGTGACTCAGTGGCTACAAAATTATTCATGGTGTTGTTGAAGTGCCTCTTGGCTCCAGTTATTGCCTGCAGGTTCGGCTTTTTCATTATTAACCAGCGTCATCAACCATTAACACACGACAGGGCACCTGAGCAGCGGGGACGCAGGAAAACACACGGCTAGCTCGAGCTCATCGACCTCCAAAATCGATCTGCTTTCACGCTGCTGTGAAAGTGGCACCTGGTTTAAAAGAAGACCAGGATTCACACTTTGGCTAGGAAGAGCCTCGAGTTAGAGAACGTGTCTAAAGCAGAGAGACGTGAAGGTGAAACTGAAATGACACGAGCTTAAATTAGAGTGATGCGTTTCTGCACAAGCCCTGAAGCGCAAGCTGCGGGGGGAAAAAAAAAAAAAAAAAAAGTTCGGTGCCATTATTTTGACTTAATATGCCGTTACTTCGCCTTAAAAATCGTAAAATAACAAGTTATTACATCGAAATAAGGATATTTCATATAAGTACAAAAAAGGTACGTCTTGAACTAAGTTAAGTTGAAATAAGATCTTAAATCGAAATAACAGCATCCTGAAATTATTAAGTTCAAATAAAGACACAACTTGAAATTAGCTACTAAATTGAAATGATGAGATGTTACGTCGTTATTACAACTTAACACTTTGTTATTTCAAGATAAGTCACTATTTTGACTTGATATCTTGTTGTTTAAAGATGATATTTGGATGTAATGTCTTGGTATTTTGACTTAATAAGCCGACGTTTTAAGATATTACTTTCTTTCGACTTGATCAAGATCAAGATTTGTCCTTATTTTGACGTAATCTCTCATTAATTCGAATTAATATCTTTAAATAACAAGTAGAAATAAAGAGATCTTAAGTCGAAATCACAAACTATCTTGAAAATAACTTTATTTCAAGTTAATGTGCTATGTCGATATTTCAACTTAATAACTCGTTATTTCAACATATCGCAGTATTTCAAGATGTAATGCCTACGCAATCGTAATCTCTCATTACATCGGCTTATTAAGTCAAAATGAGATATTACATCAAAATATCATCCTGAAATAACAAGTCAAAATAGCAAGATCTTATGATTAACTCTATTTCAAGGTATGTCATTATTTTGATGTAATCTCACATTTTGACTTAACTCATTACTGTAAGATAGGTAGTTATTTTGACTGAAGATCTCATTATTTTGACTTGTTAAGTCAATACATGCTGTTATTTTGTCTTTGTCGTATTATTTTGACTGCTCTAACACTTCAAACTGACGGACTGGCCATAGCATCGCACTCATTTTCACCGTTCGATTTTGACGTACCGTACCTGAATGCATTTACGTGAATTAGCGATCATTAGGCATATGAACGTGTTAAAATGAATTCCGCTAAAGCGACGTATGGCTTACTGATTATCTGGGAAACAGTTTACGGAATAAGAACTGTAAGCTAATATACAATAAATTAGTGTTAGTGTTAAATATTAAGTCAGAATAACAACATGTTTTAAAAACTAGACAACTCAAAATAACACAAGGACACTATTAACAATATGCCGTTTTTTTTCCTCCCACTCCTTTAACTGGTTCCTGACAGGTGACAAACTACAGGAAGTGTCTTAGCAAAGTGTTTTGGGCCACCACGAGCCACCAGAACAGCATGAGTACACCTTGAAGACTATTTTACACGTACTGAAGCGATGCACAGCAAAAGACATTCCCTCAGCTGGTGTTTTGATGATGGTGGAGGAGAGTACGGTCCGATTGTGTCGCGATACGGTGAGCGTGAAGGCCATAGCATACGAGTTACGTCATCCTTCATCCTCATCATAGGCTAAAGACGATCACTCACGATAACTCTGCAGTGACGCTTCACGTGAACGAGGCGAGTGGAACCGAAAGACACCGGCAAGATAAATAATCATAACCTCGTAACCAACGTTCCCCCCCCCCCCCCTTTAATTTGTCACCCGTCTGCTGTGATCATTAATAATATGCACATCATTAGTGTAAAGGCTAAACCTACATCTATTGCCTGTGGATTTAATGCTTGAGGAACTCGAGCCACACAAAGCCTTAACATCTGCTGGATCAAATTATGCAACATGCTTATACAACCTTCAGCACCTTTTTCCTTTCAGGAATTGGTTGAACAGATTGACAATTTTTTTAGTCATTAGAAAAAAAAAAAAAGGCAAGCGTCTGGGACTTTGGTTACGCGGTACGTCCCTCAGCAGGTAATGCGAGGGCAAACGGAGGAGGCGGAGGCGGAGGCGGAGGCCAGGGCTGAGATTTTTCCATCACCTGCGCTGAGTGGAAAATTCAACAGAGTTACTCGTTACCATAAAAGCTTAAAAGGCAGAAAAAAACTGGTCCCCAGAAAGTGCAGGGCGAATGGCCCCGGTGGCCTTAACTTCTCAGGAATGTCTGGAGTGCAAAAGAAAAAAAAAAGTCAAAAAAGTCATGCTTAACCGAGCGTAGGCTTCCAGACTACCACATATGCTGCTTCAGGTCTGAAAACTAATTTCTGAATTTTTTTTTTTTTTTTTTTTTTTTTTGGGGGACATCTGAGACTCTCTCTCTCTCTCTCTCTTAAAAAAAGAAAGCAAAGGCAATAGTTACATAGTTGCAGAGACACACTGTTAAAGCCCACTGCAAAAGAAGTTTGGGTGAATGCATGCGATAATAGATATAAAATTGAACCAGAAATAAATAAAGTGCAAAAAAAACAAACAAACAAACAAACAAAAAAAAAGAGAAGTGCTTTATGATGTGATGAAATGTGGAAGTAAAGACACACAGGTGGACCGAGTTGTGATTGAGTGGAGGGACCCGGGGACTCGACCTGCCCTCATACCCACCCTTGCTGTACCCCAGAACCCTCCCCTTCCAAAAAAAGTTCCTCCGCTCACACGGTCAAAGCGTCAGCTCAGCTTCTCGTCTCCTCTCACTCCGGGATCTTCAGGGCCATGACAGTCGGCTTGGTCTTGAAGTACTGATTGAAGCGCAGGACGGCGTATCTGGGAGGGGGAAGAAGAAAAGATCAGGAGTACTCTCTTTAGGAGATTATTCCGGGACTCGTATATACCTGACAACTCCTAATGACACGACTAACTGAAACACATACACCAAAGTTCTTCAAGCAATTATACTTTGAATATCATTTCTAAAAGCTCTGAAGGTTAAAATTTGATGTTACTATACAATAGAAGTCATTTATTACTCTGTTATCAACTGAAGTTGTGTGTAAAATCTTTCACAGGAAAGATTCAACCCAAACTGATTTCCACAGGTTTCCCTAAAGAGCTGTAAATAACCTGTAAATCAACATTTAGCCACGCCCACAAAACTCCATAAAAGGCAAAGCTCACAGAGAGCTGAAAATGGCAAAATGACAAATGAACGGTGAAAGAGCATCTCCTAAGCAGCAGGTGCTAAACCTTCTAGTCATGCAGCTCAGCTCTTACAGCAACTAAGCAGACGATATGTGGATCATGATAGTTTTGTACTCAGTTCGCAAATCCATTATTACTCACGCTGATAAGCCGCAATGGTACACAATATCTTGCATATTAAATATGACCAATGACAACTTTTTAATGGTTTTTTTTTATTTTTTTAACAATCATTATTTTATTTTATTTATTTAGGAACTCTACTGCTGAATGCGTGCAAACGTTCAAAAGAAGAAATTCGTTGTTTAAGAAAGCTTGCAAATATGACACAGTTCTTCAGTCTTGTATAAAGCTTATTACGATGTTGTGCACCTCAAAGCGTGTCTAATCCTTTTCAACTCAAATATCACACTTGAACTATGTCCTTTTGCAGATTGTTGTTATAAATCACACGAGGACACACTCTGAGTTCCGGCCTTCATCGAAGCCGTTTGTTTTGCTGTGTGTACAGTGTGTGTTTAAGACTGGAAGCCATTAGTCATTAGAAACAGGAGAAACAGAAATCCTGCCACTGGTTGATGGGGGTAATGTGCCAGAGCCTGTGCTGTCTGTTGACTCATGTTTCTGTGTTTCCGCTGCAAACAGATACCAGCGTCCTCCGTTAACAGAAGCAATGGCATTCGGCACCGTTTATTCAGAGGGTAAGGGGGAAAAAAACCCCGGCTCAAACAGCTACACAAAATGCAGCACGAGTACATTTTCTACTGACCAATCAGAGAACCCAGCAATATAATTACAAACCCTAGCCAAAACTTGTTTGGGTTTGTTTTTGAGACATTTTGTTTGAGTGTCTGTTTGGTATTGGGCTAGTATTTTCGGGTTTGAAGTTATAACGGGTTGCCTTTTTTGCAAATCTGACGAAATGAGATTTGAGAGAAAGCATTTGAAAATACCACGTGTAAACGGAGAGCCAGGGTTAATACCAAGCCTGAGCAGGGCCAGAGTTTCGAGTTTGAGTTACATATAAATATATATATATATCACATATATCACATTTGGTTTGTGTGATATTGATTTTGCCTTGCTTGTGATTTACTATTTAAAAAAAAAAAAAAAATCATAATAATCTAGGTTATCGTCCAGAAGCGACAGCCTAAGACAGGGAAATGAGCCTTTCCACCATTTCAGGCTTAAGAAGTGCCAGGGGGTGCGTAATTATATTACCTGCTTGCTGGGGCAAGAAAAAACAAAACAAAACAGCGTATTTAAAAACATTTTCTAATTATAGTCAACTTTAACATTATATATATTAGATTTGTTGTTGGCCTATTAATCTTTGGTTTAAAAAAAACAAACTTCCTTTTTTGTTTCAGCCAAAAAACTGAACCAAATAATATATAATTAATACAATTAATATATTATATAGATTTTTATATACTAATAATATAACAATTATATAGTTTCATATAATTATATTGATTGGAGTATTAGAGTATTAAATAATAGGAAAAAGGTTAAATAGATAGAGTGCTTGTGTATATCGGAGAGTTCAAAAACACCTATGCGGATCATTCCACATTCGCACGTGGACTGGCTCCTCTCCTGCTTTAGTGGTGGAGGAAAAAAAAGACGACACTCATACACTACAGATACACTGGACAGAGACAGAGCTGAAAAACACCACAGAATCCCTTAAAAATAAATAAATACAAATCAAGCCTACGTCTATTTACTTTACAAGCTCCAAGGCAGCGCTAGTTCTAAAATCCCTTCTGCGAGTGATTATATCTGATGATCTAACTGTTTCTGGTGCACTGATTGTTTTTCGCTAATGCCAGTGAGATGAGCGTGCTTTGGGAAAGCTGCTTACCCGAGGAAGTCGAAGTCGATGGAGGAGTACTTGGCCTGGATGAGGGCCCAGAAGCCCCAGAAGAAATGTGATGCCTGTCAGAAGAGAGGAACAAAAGCTTAATCACGGTGACTCCACTCTCGCAGTGCCTCGTCTACGTCGATATTTTTTAAAAACATTACTGTCTTCCGAAAAACTAAACCCCGTTTTTGGGTCACTGAAAATGAAGCTTTTCGAAAACGTGCTCTGTAAATTCTTACTTGAGTTTATTCAATTCTTATTTATTTGTTTTATTATTACTAGGGGTGCAAACCTCAGACTTCCACATGATACCATACAATTTCGGCTCTTAATTCACGATAACACTGAATGTGATACGATACGATAAGATTCGATTCTTTACTGAGAATCTGGGGTATGCATACGCATAATTCAACGAACGATGATAACGTAGAGCAGGACTATTTTAAAAGTTACGAGTTACGAGCAAGTCACCAAATCGCCTATTTACACATCGGGTCAAAAATACGTGTTATTTTTTTCCACACCGGTTGTCTGTCCTTTTTTTTTCAATAATAACAATAATAATAATTTATAATCAATTATAATCGATAATAGTCTATTTATGATTGCTGACTTGTTGATTCATTTCAGTCGTTGCCTTTTAAATCGATCTATCGATCCAAATCTTCCATTACATTTCGGATAAGACCTGAGCGAACCTTAAGCGGTAGTTCCAGTTCATCGTCAGTCCACGTGTATGAATCCTTGTGCTTGTCGTTTTTTCCCTGCTATGTTGGTGTTTTTCAACATTTTGCCCTTTCTATCGCTCACTACGCAGCTCATAATGTTATTCTTGAGACGTTAATGGTTTACGCCGTACTGTCTCTGTGCTCACATGAGCATTTTTGTATTTTGTGTCAAAAATAAATCCACATACATGTGGGTGGGGCCTCAAGCGCACACACACACACACACACACACACACACGTGTGAACCCCCCCCCCCCCCCCTTTTTATGAGAAGGTTTCTCTTTTTCCCCTTCATTCTCTTGTTACTGATTTACTCACCAGTGAAAACTTGTTGACCTGCACATAGAGGGTCTCGAGCTCGCACTGGCTCACTTCCTCTCCCTTCTTGGTGAAGTGCTTGTAGGCCTTCAGGTAGGTGTGCAGCCAATCCAGCTGCAGCTCCCGACTCGGGTACAGGCCGTAGTCCAGTTCACTCATGCCTGTCTCACACACACACACACACAGATATATTTGGGGCATGACTTCAAAGCTTTAACGCTCCAGGCCACAGTATCCATCATTCTGCGTGACTCGCTCACCGGCAAACTCGTTGAAATGGTTCCCAATGTCAAATGCCTGGTAGTTGTAGCTCGAGTACTCGTAGTCTATGAAGCGAACATAACCTGTAAAAGCAAGACAGAGGGAAAATGAACAGACTCAATAATCTCAACTAAACACGCTTTGAGGATTCGAGGATTTAGATACCCGGAAACGTCTACTCACAGAAACTGCATGCTAAGCTCGCTAGCTATGACGGATAAAGCAGTCAGGATTGTTATGCTGTACTTCAACAGGCTTACGTGCTGCTAAATAATTGAGATCGTTCATATAAAATTCATATATAGGAATGAGAGTTAAATTACTAAAGTTAGCTAAAGTTAATTATATTAGACCACCCGAGACAGATGAAGATTTCTAATTTGCATACTCATGCATATTCATATATGCGCTGACATTTTTAATTGAGGGTGTGGACCGATGTCGAGATGTTATGTCACCATTTTAGTGGGCTTTTCTTGATTAACTGTGTGCTGTTACAGGAAAATAATAAACGACCGGCTGGTGTGTTGTGGCCCACTACATCAAAGTTGATTATTTTCCAAATAACAGAGCGTCCCGAAGTGCGTTATTCCTCTCAGATCACAGAAATCTGCCAACAATTCAACAGTTCCGTGAAACAAGTTCATTTCTGTTATCACTTATGTTACAGCAGCTATAAACCGTCCTTTTTTTCTTGAAGTCAGAAAGGGAAAAAGTGCAGCTTGCCATGTTACCGCTAAACCGCAGAGCGTAAACTCCTCTAACCTGAAGATGGCGGACGACTTAAAAGTTACAGCACTGACACTGGAGACTCCTTCGAAAATGCTAAATAAACACCTGACAGAAAACTTCACTAGATCACCAACTGCAAGCGGTTATAAAAATCTGTTTATATGGAGCCTTGAAACAATAACGTATTAAACCTGTGATTTTCCGGTCCAAGCTGCTGTTATAGAAAATGAATCAACACCTTTTGACCAATCAGAATGCGGCATCCAACAGTGCCGTGGCATAACGACGTGTTAAACAGAGTAACCCACGTGCTGATCTACAGGGCGTCCCAAAAGTCTCCATACGTAGGGGAAATTAACACTTTTTAGCAAAATTTTTCGTACATAGTTTATATTATATTTTTTTCCAGACAGGCTTTAAGAATGCCTTTGACAAAAGAAGAGCGTATTGAAATCGTTCTCATGGCTGGATCAGGAAGGTCGTGATGGACTTTAACAGGAAACATGGCAAGGACATCGCAAGGACATCACACACACACACACACACGACACTGTTACCAGACTGGAAGTGGACGTCCACAAACATCCACTGACGAAGGCACAACAGACGTGGTGCTGGCGTACACAGTCCCCTATGCACGGAGACTTTTGGGACACGCTGCAGTTCGTCAGACGTTTTATTTATGGTGGATAATAATATTTCATACGTTAAAAGAACGCACTGTTATGGGCTTGTTGTCTCGCTCGGGTCAGGTTTAGGAACGTTTCAAAGGAGAAAACTACAACCGACACTGTACGGGATAGATTTATGAGCTTAGATGATTTACAGTAACATTAAAAAAAAAAAAAAAAGATCAACAGTGAGGAAATCATTTCCCTAGCTATTACACTAAGATTAAAACACGTCCTCCACACACCTTCCTTCACGTTGTGTATGATGTTCTTGCAGAGCAGGTCGTTGTGGCACAGCACCACAGGCGAGCCGAGCTGAGACAGGTGCTCCTTCATCCACGTCATTTCCTCTTCCAGCACTTCCTTACTGGGAACTTCCTCTCGGATTCTGCGGAAGAGGAACATAAACGGTTTGGCCTTTTTTATTTATTTATTTATTTATTATTTTTTTGGAATTTCTCCAGGCGTCCCAGAATGCTCTTCAACAAGCACACACTTCAGAGCCGTCGAGACGCTTGAAACGAGAACCAGCTTATGATCAGTGCTGCTTGATAAATAAAACGCTGAATTAAATCAGAAGAAAATGTGCCACTGTGGCACTGGGATTGAGGATTGGTTTTATTCTGATTGTTAAACCTTACAATGATTTTTTTTCCCTCACGAATAAACATCAGCAGCCTGCTGTTCCATGCTCAGAACGTGCTCCTAGACTCGTACAAATTTAAATACAACTTCTGAAATGTTTTTTTTTCTCCTAAGAAAAAGAAGAATGTAAATTTCTTTTTGATGATGATGTTAGTATGACTCTGTTTCTATTAAATGAAGGCAGAGTGACAAAAAAAAACCTGCAGATATATGTATTATCAGCCTTCTACACGTATACGCGTAAGGCCAGATACATGTATTACAAACATGTGACCCAGTTCAGAGAAGCCTTATTATTTATTGACTTATTTCTACCATCATGAATTCCCATATAGCTGAAAAAGCAGTGTTCTAAACTCAAAACTGTACTTCTCAGGGACTTTTTCCGGCCACTTTATCAGCTGCGCCGAGCTTCCCATTTTGAGAACACCCATAAATCCGCCTACTTTCTAGAAAAGGGTAAGCGGCGGGAACGTTCCCGATCGCACCGTGATGTCCGCCGCTCGGCACTTAACGGAGCGGTGCGCTGAAACCAATCAGCGAGCCATTGCCATGGAGCTCTCTCCTTGAGTAATGGGCTTAGGAGACTAATTCTGGAGCTGCAGTCGTCTGCAAACACACAGACACAGACACACACACACACACACAAACCACGACTGACCCTCTCTCTCTCTCTCTCTCTCTCTATTGGATTGGCACAGCTGCAAGTTGCCCTTTGACCCTAATCTGAGACCTGCTTCGTCAACACAGGTAGAGGGCCTGTAGGAAACGGCTGTGACGATAAATCAGATCTGCGCTGTCACTCACGTGGTGTAATATGTGGAGATTACAGCCGGGCAATCTGATGATATGATATGGATAACGTGATCAATGAAGTCACAATAGGCTTTTCTGAGATCCAGCTAGTATCGTGATTCTTTTTTTTTTTTTTTTTAAACAAACTGGCTAATCATTTAATGGCTAATGACTTTAACAGGCTAATTTTATGTCAAAATTGTGAACTAAATATTTAAAATTATATAATTATTATTACACTTATTATTGAAAGTACGCATGACCTCACACTATGCACTTAAGCCCCGCCTATTCTTTATTTTCATTGGTTCTTGTCCCTAATACAATATTGATGTTCTCAATATTGTGATAAATAATGTCACAATACATTTATTTGACATATTTTCACCAGCTAGTATTGTGATTTTTAAAAAAAATAATAATTATAATCTGATTGGAGGGAGTTGATTTGATGTTAAAATTTTCTGAATCCTAAAAATTGCAAAATGCAATTGTTTTTGTTATTAGATTTATTATTGTTAAGAATTTAATACTGTTAGCAAAATGTATTATTTTTCTCCTTTTAAATGACAAGTTATTAATGTCTGCAGACTTTAAAAGAAAGGATCGTTAAACAGCCGTTTAAATGCAACAGAAGGGAAGCTGCGTTGAGAGAGATGAACGGTAACACTGTAACTGCGGCGAATCTAGAAACGATACCGAATTTCCAGAGACGGAGCCGATAAAACGGATTCAATGTAAAACCTTCGCTTACTGCTCTGCTCTCGACGACCTTGCAGACGGTCTAATGACTGATCACCGCTTCTGCCATGTGACACATGAGTCATCACGCTGTTCCTGATAAACGGAGGAATGTAAACATCTGCAGGGCCGCGAGAGCCTGCGTTTCTGTAATTCGCCAGCTGGTGATGACTGACCGTCCTTACATAATGGCCCTACAGGTGCACACTGGCTCTGATAACGCTCATATCATCAATAATTCTGCTCGCCCGGCGAGAGCGGACCCGCTGCAGAGTGCAAAGAAAAATAAAGTGCCCCATCATTTCACAAAGCAGTCAAAAAAAAAGCGCTAATATTTTAAACTACTGTATATAAAAACTCTAAATGCAGCAGTAAAGGAAAAAATACGGGCTCCTTATCCCTGATCTGTTATTATTAGACCTACAAGCGTCTGAGATGAATTCTTTGCTGAGACGGTGTTAATTACTTCAACACCATATACAGCTAGGTCCGTGTTTTGCTGTCATCTGATCATCTATTCAAAGAGCACTGTGCAGCTAGAGCTTGTTTGTGAGACTCAGAAATAACACTGTAATGCAAGAAATGACCTGTCATGTGACCTAACCTAGCTGCTTTAAGACTTTGTGAACAAGAAGCTAAAGAAATGACGATGACCGCTGTCTACTCTTCCGCTCTTTCAAGCAAAAAAAAAAAAAAAATACACAGAAATAATTCCTGGCATTAACATGGTCTTTTTTTTGCTGTTAACAAATGGCTTAAAGTGGATTTTTTTTTCCCAGTTTACCAGGACCACAAGATTGAATCCTGAAGATGCCACAGCCATCTGTGGCTGGGAGCCAAGGAAACAAAAAAAAGGCCGCCGTCTCCGGATGGCAGTGATGGCGTTTTACACTCGCTCTCTATCTTTCGTCAATCACAGCGACACTGTGGCCATCTGTAAGCTCATGTATGCGGAAGAGGGCAGCAGTTAGAAAAGACGGAAAGCCTATCAGTGACAGTCATCTCGAATTCAAACTGACTTTGAAGAAATAAATAAGGAAGCGTTAAATTATCCAAATCATATTCATCCAAATTTGACTCTCCAATCAAATTACAAATTACACAAAGGGACAGACTCTAAACGTATAAATAAGTATTGGCTATCCGGACGAGACAGGACATGATCACGGACTTAAACATAAGAAAGCAGGAATGGTGTTGCATATCTGGCTTTCAGTGATTGCGTCATGCCTACGATGAGACCCTGTGCTACATGATTTCATAATAATCCTCTTATGATTATTCACTGACCATAGCAGACGTCTTATCAGTCAATACTGAAATGATTTGCTGGTGCCAGGTTTTCAGGCATCTTGGGCATTTGTGTAGCGGTGCTCGGCTTACCTGGCGTTGGAGGCTTGGTCGGTGAACTCGGTGGCCACTAGGGAGAAGTACTTGCGCATCTTGATCCACAGGTTGGGTTTGGGAATGCAGCCGTTGTGGGCATGGATGGCGTGGATGCGGGCCATTTCTGTAGCGATGAGTCTGACAAGAGACATGAAGCTGAGATTGAAGCCTGATGTCGCCGATGGCGGCCGCATGATTAAATCACCCAGCAAGGTCACAAAGCGTGACATCGTTCAAAGTGGCATGAATCACTTCTGTCGAGTGGCTTGGAACTGGTTACTGGTGATCGATAGACCACGTAGAAGCAGATATATACTAAATGTTTGTTCTGATTGTCAAATTGATACAGGACAGTCGCTGCATTTACTGAAAAAAAGTCGCTGCATTTACTGAAAGCACAAACGGGAGATGTGAAAAGCTTCGTTTGTTTCTTTTTTCTACTGTCTTACATTTAGAAGCCATCAAAAGATTTTATGTTTGTTGGTGACTAAAAAAATAAATCATAAATCTGATTTTTTTTTTTTTTTTTGGTGGTTTTCTGTTTTTATTTTGGGTCCCGTGTGTTAATATAGTATTAGTATTAGTATTAGTATATTATAGTATGGTATTGTATTTAATTGAAAAAAGAACAATCAGATCATATTGGCTAGGCTGTGCCGAAAAATAAAAAAGAAAAGAAAAGAAAAGCTGAGTTGACCTGTACTGCGGGTATTAAACCAAAATTTATGAGGGACTAGTTACATAAAGATTTCTTGCTGAAAAACGTCTAGATAAGGAACTAACATGAGCGAATGGAGGTAACAGTCACATTTTAATGTTTAACCATTAATTATTAATTCACACCTGCAAATAGGACAATTTGAAGTGCTTATGTTTTGTCTGGTAGTTCTGCTTCAGGTATCCACTTCTGACTAGTGCCACAGACCCTGAACAGATGAGACGTCTGTTTTGAATTTGACGCGGGGAGAATAAAATGCGTACTTCTCTGTCCATTGGTCTTTAACCATTCCGTTTATACACATGTATAATATATATATACACACACACACGACTAACTCGTCTTTAAATACTTTCCTACCAAACAAACACGTCAGCCCTCGTTGTAATGTGGTAACGTTTTAAAATTTCACAATCTCACCTGGAACAAAGTACCCAAATCTGCTGTTAAAATCTACAGCCCTGCATTTAGTTCCAATGCTAGTGGAACACCTGATCTAGCTAATCTAGGGGATCTGGAAAAGTCTCCTCTTAACATTAGAGCATTAGCAATTCTGCAATGCGGAGATTTATGTGGAGCAGAAAACATGACTGAAATCAGGAAAGCCAAAAAAAAAAAACAACCCCACCAGACACTTTATAATTCTAGTAACGGAGTAAAATTTCTCAAGATCAAGACTCGGCAGTCTATCTACATCTAAATGACCGAGGAAGGACATTCATTAAAGTGCAACACTGTAGGAGGAACGGAGCTGGTTTGAAAGTGGAGTGAAGGACGACGAGCTGGAACAGACACGTCTGCACGACCATCCTGACATGTTCACTCCAATTCACACCTTATCGTGTTTCGTGACGTTATAAGCGTGAATCCCCTACAGAGACGCAATTACTGTATTTTCCCACCATCCTGTAGAACTGCTGAAGCTCCTCGATTAACACCAAATGTCTGTAATTTAAGACAACTACAGCAGACTTGCCTTGGACACACAATTTCAAAATAGTCCCTCACAAAGCACTTGTCTGAGGTAAACACCAGGCACCTGGGAGGAAAACTGCTACTTGTCTGCTATAGTGGATTCTTTCTTTCTTCCAATTCTAGGAAAAAGGTTGAGTAATTAATAAGAAAGTGTCCATCTAAACTTTTCTAGTGTCTACATCTTAACTAAAACAGCTTTTCACCCCCAAGCATCGGGTGGTTATCGTAAAACCCTTGTATATATATATATATATATATATATATATACACACACACTCCAGTTTCTACTGTGACTGGTTTGAGAGCGCTGTTTGAATGCTCATGTGCTCAATTTCTAATTATTATTAACATTAAAAATTCTCATAACATGTTAGTGTTTTTGTTTTTTTGGCCAAAAAAGTGCCATTTTGGACCATTTTTGGCCCAATTTCTTCATCCTTTAAAAACACATTTGAATGATGTTAGCTATTGTATATGCATGCCTAATGTTAGCACCTATAACGTGTCTAAAATCAAAGATATGCACACTGAAAGATTTTATTTCACATTAATGAAGTCAAAAATTCTCCATGTACCTTGACCGAAAGCAAGGCCTCATCTTTCAAGCGAGAAAGTCGAATACTACTATGAGATGGGGGGAGAGGGCGGGGCTTCCAGGTAATACTGGAGACTTCAAAACACCTGTGCAACTTATCAAGCATTCCTGCTTCATGTGTTAGTTTTTGCGTATCTTGTGTACGAGTAATAACTTGTAGCAGCATCCTCCGATGCTGAAATATAGAGCTCCCACACAAATGCGTAAATCTTAGCTAGAAGCGCTTCAGCCACATACGTCATCAACTCTTGCTGCCTCACCTGAGCAGCACGGGGTCCCTGACGTCCTGCGTGCCGAGCGCGTCTCCCTGCACGAACTCGTAGCAGATGCCGTTGTTGAAGGTGCAGTAGAGGTGAGGAGCGCAGCCGTTGGCGTGGAGAACCTGGAAGCTCTTCAACTCGTTGTCGCGGTCCACAATCAGCTCCGTCTTGTTGCCGTACACCCTCACCAGCACCACGTCCTCCGGTCTCTCGTCCACGTAGCAGCCCACCAGCTTGTTGGTCGTTCCGTCTGTGAAAAGCTAGCATAAGGAGACACGTGGTCAAACATGAGGCTGAAAATGTTTATATTTTCACATTTATAAATTGAAGAAATTGGAAAGGTCTTAAAGAAACTGTACGGGTTCAAAAGATCTGTGTGACAAAAGCAGCCTAACTGACAAGCAGCATTAATAAACATGATTTTCCTAAATAGTTCTTTCATCAAGGTTATAAATTATACATTTTTTCATATATGAATATGAATGAATAAAAAAATATCATGATTATTGTTGTTGTTGTTAATATGATAATTAGTATATAATTAATAATATTAATAATGAAGTATTATCAGATGACTGTTCTTTTATAACTTCATTATAACACCCTGAATTCATGTAGTTATCCTGGAAGCTACATGTTTACCCTAGAACTTACTTTTCCTGGTACGAACTTACTTATCTCGGAACCTATCCTTGTACTCACTTACTTGTCCTGGAACATGCTTATCCTGGAACTAACATATTTATCCTTGAACATGCTTTTCTGTATGAACTTGCCTATCCTGGAACATTTCCTGGAACTAACTAACTTACCTGAAACCTATCCTGGAACTAACTAACTTATCCTAGAACCGATCCTGTTACTAACTTACTTGTCCTGGAACTTCCCTTGCTTACTTATCATAGAATTACTTATCCTGGTACTAACTTATTTGCCCTGGAGCTTGCTTTTCCTGGTATGAACTTGCTTATCTTGGAACCTAACCTGGACCTAACTTACTTATCCTGAAACCTAACCTAGACCTAACTTACTTATCCTCAAACCTATCATGGACCTAACTTACTTATCCTGAAACCTATCCTGGTACTAACTTACTTATCCTGAAACCTCTCCTGGAACTAACTAACTTATCCTGGAACCGATCCTGGTACTAACTAACTTATCCTGGAACCGATCCTGGTACTAACTTACTTGTCCTGGAACCTCCCTTCCTGGAACTTGCTTACTTATCCTCAAACTAACTTGCTTATCACAGAATTACTTATCCTGTTACTAACTTATTTGCCCTGGAACTTGCTTTTCCTGGTATGAACTTACTTATCCTCAAACCTATCCTGGACCTAACTGACTTGTCCTCAAACCTATCCTGGTACTAACTTATCCTGGAACCGATCTTGGTACTAACTTACTTGTCCTGGAACCTCCCTTCCTGGAACTTGCTTACTTATCCTCAAACTAACTTGCTTATCACAGAATTACTTATCCTGTTACTAACTTATTTGCCCTGGAACTTGCTTTTCCTGGTATGAACTTACTTATCCTCAAACCTATCCTGGTACTAACTTACTTATCCTCAAACCTATCCTGGACCTAACTTACTTATCCTCAAACCTATCCTGGACCTAACTTACTTATCCTGAAACCTATCCTGGACCTAATTTACTTATCCTGAAACCTATCCTGGACCTCATTTACTTATCCTCAAACCTATCCTGGACCTAACTTGCCTATCCTGAATCCTATCCTGGAACTAACTTACTTATCCTTGAACACTCCTTTCATGGAACTTGCTTACTTATCCTCAAACTAACTTGCTTATCATAGAATAACTTATCCTGTTACTAACTTATTTGCCCTGGAGCTTGCTTACTTATCCTGAAACTAACTTACTTATCCTGGAACCTATCCCAGTACTAACTTACTTGTCCTGGAACTTGCTTACTTACCCTTGAACTAATTTACTTTTTCTGGAATTTACCTATTTATCCTAATGATAAACTAGCGATAAACAATAAATTCTGACATGAGTTGATTAAACTTTTATTGCAGCTTGCTGGATGAACCCGCTGCGCTTCAGGGAAATGCGTCCTGTGAAACAGACCCACACAATCTGCAACTCTTTGCCCACCAGAACATTTCTAACATTCCTGACATGGCTTTACATCGAGTTGGCCGAGTAGTGGTGCTCCTGGGCACAGATCAGCGCTCATACCTGATACAGTGCCGGATTTTGTTGGCTCATTATTCTGACCGATCTATTCTGGGGGAGAAAACAATGAGGCGAGTAACACCTGCTGCTTCTCAGTTACAAACAACTCGCTCTCTCATTTTTACTTGTGTTAAGCCTGATAAAGCACTCGCTTTTGCTTTGAACAGGTGTTTAGGAAACAGGAAATTACCCCACACCTCGATGAACTGATAAATGTAAGTAGTAGGCACATTCTAAGGCAAGAGAAAAAGTTCAGCAGAAAAAAAAGTTTTAAGCAAATTAACTCAACATAGCCAAATGAATCTGGTCTGAGTAACAGCGTTAGAACGAAAAACCTACGGAAATGAAAAAAGGAGTTCTGGAGAACATTGTGGAAAAAGAAATATTTAAAGTGCGATCACTTTTTGTGCATGTGGCTCAGGTAATAAGCAACCCAACATACTTCACTTTGTACCTCTCCTTTCTGTTTCTGGAAGGTCATGTGACCACAGTCATCTCACGTCCCCTAATCACCCTGTGATGAAGGTGACTCTGGGCGCTGGTAATCTTTCTAATCTAATGAATGATGATTCTTTGAGGCTCGGTGCCAAACTCCGGTCTCGTCTGAATGGCAGCGCGCAGCCCACAGTGAATAACACACCGAGAAACAATGCAGGCATTCTTTCATTTATAAAGCTATGGAGGTTATGTAGGAGGAATGTGAAAGCTAGGGAGGTGATGTAGGAGGAATGTATTAAAATAAAAGTGAAAGTGATAGGGTTAGGGGGGCGATATAGCAAAAATATCATATCGCCATACTTGTGCATTTCACGAACAGTCAAATTCTTGAAATTCTTAATTTAACATCTACAAAAAAAAAATAATTACTTAACACAGAAAAAGACGGGAAAATAAAAATTCAGTAATTTATTTTGTACAATTTACAATTTTAAGGATTCAGCACAAAATATTAACTGTACTGAGCTGCTTGAAGAGTTTGTAACTGTTATAAAAAAAATACTGATGATACACTCAATATCTCAGAGAAGTGTACTGTGAAGTAGTTTATCATGATATCTATTATTTAAGCAATAAAACATTTGGAGGGGCGTGCTGTTACATGCAGTCCAATGCAAAGTGTATTCTTTTCCAGTAACAACACATGCTGAGGCGTTTTATTCCTCTTATACCACAGCAATTCGTCAACAGTCACAATTTTATTAAAGAAAGACATCTGTTTATAGTTACAGTTAACGTTGTGGAACGTCCTGTAAGAGAAATCTGTCCTGAAGACTTTCCCATGGCGGAAAACTTACTGTTACAAAGCGCTCACACTGGAGACTCCTTCCATTAAAAGCCGCACCGTATCCGTGATTATACATGTTTGTTAAATAACAGCATATTGAGTCTCAGTGTTGGTTGTTACTACAGAAATGATAACATTATAGAAGAAGAAGCGTATTAGAATAAACCTGTGATCTGACTTACAGCTTGACTGAATTGTCAAAGCTGCTGCTAAACCTACACCAACAATGGTGTAAATTATTATTGTCCATAGACACCTAGTATAGGACAGTCTATACTAAAAGCACTGAAAGTCACGCTAGCATTATCAAACTCCGTCAACTACATCTGTGACTTTAGTGTAACACTAACAGTGCACATTATACCTTATGCAGGCAAACACATGCCAACAGGAAGTAAATACAGGTCACATCCTGCGTCTGAGCAGCAGTATAACGTGGGTGCTACAGTGCAAAGGGAGAAGGTTATGATTCGGTTAATGAGTCATCTGAAATATATGTGAAATATCAGAGACTGTGACGTGGCACCATTCAACGTTTTGTCTGACCTCAGGGCCGGAAGATTTATTGCATTCTCCTGTGTTACAGTCGAACCGCAAACGTTCACTGTCGCGTACTCTTCGGACGCGTCAAGCCAACATACAGTAAGGCATCTTCAAGTATTTAATGAAGGAAAAGAAGAGGGACTGTAAAAATGAATGAAACGTAGACACCCCGAAGATTTGCTCATCCCAGAAAACATTTGCACTTATTATTCCCATAGTTTTGCTCCCAAGACCTGCTGCTGTAATCATAAAGACTCATCCCAGGACTCAATCACAAGCTGCTGATCCTTACAACACTCTTAGTACTGTCTGTCTTTACTCTTCTACACCTGTACACTGTAATGACTGATAATCCTACTATCCAGGGTGACGGAGAACGGGACCGGTTCCTTTAGAGTCGGGTTCCTCTCAGGGTTTCTTCATCATGTCAACTGGCCTGTTCATCAGGGGTCGAAATCGACATGCGGATTTCTGCAAACCCGCTCGGTGACAACGTCTACTGCCAAATCTGCTACGCCAAAGAAAGCGAATCGAACTGCACCGAATGACAAGGTTAAAGCAGGTCGTAGTCAGTATGAACTCATCCTGAGAAGATAAATGAGAAAGCCAGACAGCTGTGTGTATCATGTAAGGCTGGGTGGAGAGATGTAGATACTCAGCTGGGGGTAAGATTCACAACAAGACAGCAAGACCATACCACTCCCTGAGTAAGATGAACTCTGAATCAATTAGCAGGGTGCTTAATTAAGATAGCTGGTTTATTAAAAATTAAGACAGCTGGTTAATTAGTTAGTCAGAGTCATTAGTAGACTTCTGAGTGAAATCTCCATGCCCTCTCTGACAACCCAAGACAGCTAGCTGGCTGTATTATTAACAACTCATTGACATGCTTGCGTGGAGCTAGTTAGATTAATAACTAGCGTTAGACTCTTCAACTTAGCCACAAAGCCTCATTCAGATGTTACATGGCTAAGCTTCGGTTGCTATGCTAATGCTAGTGCCGGTATCATTCATAAGCTCAAGCTAGCTGTCTCACACTCTCACACACACACACATACACACATACACACACACACAGCTTTTACAGGTGATTTATTGTGGCGTTTATGAGCATAAAGTGGTGTAAACAATAAGTAAGGCTAGGCGGTAAGGTGTGTTCATGGAGCGCTAGCTAGTGACCATGACAAGCCCTGGTTTCAGTGAAAGCGCGCAGCCTACCTTGGTCTTGACCTGGTTAATGTCCCATGTTGGCCGCAGCTCTTTTATTAATTTGATCGCCCCGTCTTTAACGTTATGCTCGTCGACGTGTATTGGGAATTTTCTGATGGTCGGCGAGCCCACAGGCACGTGTATTTCCGTCTCCATAATATGGTTTATTTTCCGTGCTGAGTTAGAAATGTCTGATATTATTCGCTCTTGAGACATGAAAAAAAGAAAAGAAAATCAGGTTGCACACTGTAGCTGAACTGACTGATGAAAATGAGAGTGCTGACTGTTTATACTGAGGCGTTCAGGACTCTGCACGCGGATTAAGAAGCCGGTGCGACTCGATTCAAGCACCGGGCACCGATGGCTTCCTCAACAGGCTCCGCCCACAACGAATCATCCGATCACTGATCACGGACAGATGACGACCCATGAACACGCCCACTTTTCCACGTCACTCCAACGCCCCTCTCCCCCTTCCCTCTCACCCTAATATAAGGCCACGCCCACTCCTCGGAGCCCGCCATTACATGACTTCAAACAGGACACGCCCACTATAATGATGTCATCACGGAAACAAACGCGGACACGCCCACAATCCACTGACAGCTGCAGGTTGAACATATAAATATATAAATATACATATATATATAAAACGGGTATAAAGGTTTGGAATAAATGTATAAAAGAGGAACGTGGAGTAATGGTGTAATGTGGATTATATGACCTAGGCTATTTTTGTGGGGAATTTGTTTAACATTTTCATCATTCATCATCATCATAATAATAATAATAATAATTATTATAATAATAATAATAATTATTATTATTATTATTATTATTATTATTATTATTATTTATTTATTTTTATTATACACACCAGTCAACAAACCTTGACTGAACATTTTTTAATTTTTTGAAATAAAAGCATTATCATAATTATCACTATTATGTCATATTATAATCTACATTTCCATCATATCATAGTATAGTAAAAATAATAGTTTAGTCTTCTGCTTGTCCTGTAAACTCTTCTGTACATGTTGATGTGTCAGTCAGCAGGTTGTTTTTTTGGGTTTTTTTTTCTTTTTACTACCAAATGCAGCTTTTTTAATGAAATAGTTCAGTAGCCTTTACTACACTGGACTTGGTTTCCTATTACGTAATGAAAATTAGTGTTCAGAATCCACTCTCGCTTCTGTGGTGCATTGCTCATGTACTGGACGTTTATAATTCTGTCATGTGAACCTTACTAGATCTTTCCAGGCCTCCAAGTCACTTACCTGGAGATTTGCTGGGTAATTGTTGTGCATCATCTAGTGGACAAAACTCAAAGTACATTACCCTCAGTCAGACCTTTCCAAACATAGGACTCCATGAGTAACCTTCAGTTGACCTCCTGGGTGTATTATATATAATTCCTTAACATTAAGTTATACTTTGGATGGGTTTTTGTTTGCTTGTTTGTTTGTGTGTGTGTGTGTGTGTGTGTGTGTCCCATTCATTTTTATTTTTTAGTATACTCTTTATTGTGGTAACAATCTTTTGCACTCAACAGGAACTCTAATGTTTACAATAAAGGAATAGATCAAGGCAGAATACAATATAGCTGACCTCATAGGGGCGTAAAACAGCCTTTATACAGGGTATACGCAAAATGTAGCGTACTTATCAAACTTTTAGTAATGCTGTGTGTAAATGTTTTTATTGGCCAGATGGAACTAAATATTTTCCATCAGATTTACAGATTTCAAAGTTTCATTAATGCTGATTTTCATCATACTAACACTCATATACTGATAAATGCCTGTAAATTAAAAAGCATGTTCCCGGCACTCCTGATTTACATTTGGTGATGGCCACAAAACTCCATAAATGGCAAAGCTCACAGAGCTGTAAATGACAAAATGGCAACTAAATGGTGAATAAGCGCCTCCTAAATCTTCCAGTAATGCAGCTCAGCCACTGCAACTCATCAGCTACCAAAGACATGCACACTCTAACTCTCTTTAAAGAGTGCCATTACTTCCTACCCTAACTGAATACCTAGTCTAATTTGTAGATTTATTTTTTTTATCACTTTCTTCTAAATCATTAATATGAAATGACACTTTCAGAAAATTGTCTGAAATAAACAAGCAATTTAAAGATGACATGGTAATCTACTGCATATATAAAATCGCAGTATCTCGTCAGTCAGTTGAGGTTCTTGTTTAATATCGCTCTCAGCAGGTCAATACGCAGGTGCCTCGGCCCCTCACACCATTCACACCACACGCGCTACACTTACTCTACTCGGTAGGAGAGAACTATCATGATGTGACTAAAGACGTGGAAGATTTGAAAGGTTGATAAGAGATTAGATTAGAGTGAATATTACATTAGAGAGGTTTTACTGTCATTCTAGCCATATACAAGTATACAGTAGAATGAAATAGTGTTCTCAAAGGTGTTGGTGCGACATTACACAAGTCACAGACAGCGGTTCACACGATCGACAACATGGAGTGCGATACTGGAGAGAGACAAAGTGGCAGCGCACAGTATACAATACAGTGAATAGAATAAAGAAGACAGAACAATATTTAAACATACAATGGAACAATACAATAAACACAATACAGGACATTAAATACAATTCCCAACAATAATACAAGTAAGTGACATTTATTAATCTGGTGTTATTGGTGTTTTTTTTAAAAAAAAACCCCGAAAACTTGTGACTAAAAGGGCGGACACAGGATACACTCATGGTTAGAGTCTGAGAATGCTGTTGCTAAGCAACTGGGAAAAATACACTTAATATTAACAATGTAAAGATAGAATGAGCCTGGACAAGAGGCAAAACTAGTAGGAATATGAACATCTGGTGCAGTTTTGTTGTTCCGTTCTTCGTTTTTCTTTTCTGAAATAAAGAAAACAAGAAATAAAAAGAAAAAGAGAAAGACTCTTTTTATTTGGTCTTCAATAACATTTGCTAATGTAGATTGCTTTGGTTCAAGTTCATAGTGTTTTTTAATCCATCAAGCTGATCTTGGTCTGTACTCGCTCACTTTCTGTCGTTTGTCCGTGAACTTGGGTTGAATTTGTTTCTCTGTGTAAAATTGACTCATAAGGAGATGCCTTTCTTGTAATAACAAGATGGCAACAAAACTGCAATGCAATTAAATCTGTGTGTGTGTGTGTGTGTGCTTCAGAATTATTTCCAAGTGAAGAATTGATTATGTGATCAATTTGATTTTTGATGAATGTACATATAGCTTAGGAGGGAATCTCAGTCATGACTGGAAGGAGTCACTTACTCGAGGCGCTGCATTTTTTTTATTTCCACGAATGATTCGCATGATTAATTAACTTCTAATGTCATATCTATACATTTATTATAAGTGGCATGGCACAATTCTTTTGCAGGTCAAAACATATATTTCAGGGTGACACACAGTACTACATCAAACTGAAAAATCACATAAGAAAAATCGACAGAATTTCAGTGTCAGAATGACATGTGACAGAGACACATTTCTGATTGTCAGTCAACTCCACCCAGCACACGCCACTCCCATGCAGAACTTACGTCTGAAGTAGGACGTACGGATCTAGCAGTAACACAGCATGAAGAGACGGTTCACAGTCCAGTGGCCTTCCATGATTCCAGATGGGGCGAGTGGGACGTCAATGAGTCCAGCAGCGAAATCTTATTTCACCCGTCAGTCACAGGTGCAGTCACAGGAGCAAGGTGTCCTGAAAGACTAAAAAAAAAAAAAAATGCAGCAACCACAGCAACAGCAGCAAGCATCTGCCATAGCGTGACCTTGTGCTTCATCTGTGGAGCACTAAGACAGCTAGGCATTCTGGGAGTCGAAGTCTAGGTAACGAAGTCTTTCCTCACACAAAGCTGTTCTCTGCTGACTTGGAACACTTGTCATGCAAAGAAAAACCATGGCTATACGCTGCATTAACAGTGCAACATGAAATGTGTGTGTAATGAGCAATCATAAGGCTTCTTGGATTGATTATAACGTAGAACGCTTTCATACTGTTTGCAGTGACGGCAACAAATGACAACTTCGGAAACAACATATTTATTGCAGCGAAAATCACATCCGTAATATATTCACATACATAGTACACATTAACTGGAACGTTTTAACAGCGTCTTCTCAGAAGATAACAATAGATACACTGGCACTTGACAGATTAAAATGGCTGCTAGGATTTCTGCATGCCACCAGATGTCACTGTGCTCTCTGGTTTGAGGTGAGTGGACGAAGCCTTGCCCATCACTATCGCCAAGTAACCGGATTGGCCTACTTTCTCTTGCTGTATGAAAGACAACCTCTGATTGGAAATTGCTACGTAACTGTCCTGAGATATTGCCTAAACACACTGTAAAGAAATTTTTTTGAAAAATGTGCGCAAACCTTTATTGCCAACGTTTTTTGTACCATGATAACAGAAATATTTATATGCGAATATATATTTTAAAAAAAATGAATGTCCCTGTTTTTCAGAGCTTGGCCCACAGTCTTCCCTGGTTAATGCTTATCATGACCACATTGTTGAACTCTCAAATCTGATCAGTCAACTTTGAAAGTAGTGCCGCCCTGTAAGACAAATCACAGGTTGATATTAATGCGCTCATTCTAATAGATTACTGTTTCTATAGCAACAGCTCATTGACATGGTACTTACATGGTGGATGTGCCACATAATCTAAGCTTAAAAATAAACAGACAAAAAAAAAAAGTTGTTATTTAACAAAGAAAAACGTAAAATCGTTGACGTTTTCTACAATGTAGAAGACATTCATTTAGCATTTTTGGAATGACTCTTCAGTAGCAGTCAGTACTTTCTTAACAGTCAGTACGTTTCCAGAAAGGTCTTCAGGACAGAGGAGTTTACGCTTTGCGGTTTCTCGGTAACATGACAATCTGCAATTTTTTTTATCTTATTAACTACAAGACCGAGAAAAATAAGAGGCTGGTGAGGGAATGACCGTTTATAACTGCTGTAACGTAAGTATGAACAGGAACCAGCTTGCTTCATGGGCGTTCTACAACATCAAATGTAACTACAAACGGACAAAAAGTACAAAATGTTGTTCATTAATAAATGAAAATTATATTCGTTGGTGAATTGCTGTTGTATAAGAGCAATAAAACACTTCAGGATGTGTTGTTATAAGAAACTCTGCTTCATCACACCACCCTGTTTTTTTTATTTTATTTTTATTTTCCTATAGTATGCCCGAGTGTTTTGTTCCTTACATCATTGGAAGAACTTTTGGACTTTAAATATTTCAAACATGTAAGTGTTTAAAGGGTGACACACACACACACACACACACACACTGATGTCATGCCTTTACGCTTGCAGATACATGCCCCTATGTCCTGCTTCCTCTCAGCTCACATACTGCTCAATTGTTCATTGGGAATGGAATGCTCTTTGTGTGTGTGTGTGTGTGTGTGTGGTTCATGGGTGTATTCTGGTGGTCATGAACTTGTCACTCCTAAACGGGGAAGCTCCTTGTCCACCACAGTGCTGAGGAAATGTTTGCTCTGGCCTCTTTCTCTTTCTCTGTGAGATGAATCTACTGTGCTGTAGATTCACAGAGATCTTCTCTACTCTTCCTGAGAACGTCCACACCCAAGATTCTTCATTCGTCTGTGAGTTCACCTTCAAGTTCATGTTGATGCTTCTAGGCTCTAGATTTGTCCCAGTTCTGCTTCTCACACGTGAAGTTTTTCATAATTAACAGAAGCTTTTTGCATCTGGATGAAAGTGTAGTCCAGTGTCCTCCATGGAGCTCTTCCTCTATAATCACACAATATCCTCCAGTCGGGGAGGGTGAAGGCTAACGCTCACTAGCAAACCTGACCCTCGATTTAATCACACAATCTAATCTATATTGTAATGTTGCTAGCGAATTTGGATAATAGTTCTAAAAACAAAATATATTGTTGGTCTATTGTTAGCTAGCGTGCCACCATTTTATTATTATTATTATTATTATTATTATTATTATTATTATTATTATTATTAATAATAATAACAATAACAACAACAACAACAACAATAATAATAATGATGATGATATTAACTGGAAACATAAAGAGATTTTTGGATTGATTTTTATTCTATTTATACTTTATTATATTAATTATATTTGCAATGTAACAGATTTTTTTTTTAATGATGAAAACAAAATACAGTCAAAAATAAAATAATGAAATAGGCAAATAATAAAAATGTAACAAATAAAAGCAGTGACAATAAACTATAAATATATATAATAAAGATTTGTGTAAAAATATAATACTACTACTACTACTACTACTACTACTACTACTAATAATAATAATAAAATAACAGTAACTTAAAAGTAACATAAAGCAAATAATCAAAGCTAAAAGTGAGAAAATACTTTTTTTTTTTTTTTAATGTGTGATAGACGGGGCCTGACAAATGTTTAGTGAGAATGTGTTC
Organism: Pangasius sanitwongsei; assembly: GCA_037576675.1. NCBI lineage: Eukaryota > Metazoa > Chordata > Actinopteri > Siluriformes > Pangasiidae > Pangasius > Pangasius sanitwongsei. Next base: position 17,693,810 of record CM075022.1, read on the forward strand.
CAGGTCTCTGGTGCCTAGAAACACAATGCCGTTTCACTTTTTTTTTTCCTCCAAGTTTCAGACACAGAATGTGGAGGAGGCTTGCACAATTTGGAAAAATCTTTTGCTAGCTTTTTAGCAAACCTAGCTAGCTTCTTCACAAAAAGCTACAGCTGTAAAGGAAAAAATATAGTGTTTAGGTAACTTAGCTAATACTGCCATAGACCGAATGTGACAAAACCTGGACTAAAGTTGTTAAGATGGCAGATGGGAATCAGAATCCATTAATTATTAACTCGGCTCAATTAAAAAGCACATTTATTACCATGAACCTCCAAAAAACCAACATGGATCAATCAGGAGAAACTCCAGACCACCAAAGCAGTTTTAGCAGTGTATTAAACAATATTTTTTACATGCTGGATGTGAGAACATATATCAAATTACAAGAAACCCCAATGAGTGACAATAGAAAGGTATTAAAAAAAAAAACATGAATGTATGGGCCTACACATCACAGCTCTCAGTCCGCTAGCATCCTGAATCCAGCGCATGAAGGCCATCTGCTGCTTCAGAAGTCTTTATGTCCCGTTTTATGCCTCTCTGAATGGAGGATCCTAATAATCCTCAACCCCCTTAGACACTTCGAGTGTCATGTATTGCCCCACACATGTTCCCGACTATAAAATGTCTCTCCAGTCCTCTAATAAATCTGCCTTAAACCTCAGAAATGATGGGTTTGGTTGAATTTTTTTAGGACTCATAAAAATGAATATTTTTTATAATATTTTATTATGAATATTTATTTTTTTGTAATGAATTTGGGGTGGGAATCCACCGATTTTGAAAGTTACACAATTTTACTGTAAATGTTGTTACTATATATAATAAACTTGTCCTCTCTTTTTTAGTTTTTATTTTACAATCTTTAAACAGACCCATCACAATAGTAAAATTATCAATACAATTAACATATCATTCCTTAGTCAACATACTCATCAACATACTGTACTTTATTCAATTTATTTGCTCTATTTGAGTAATTAATGCTGAAAACCTTTGTAATCTTTTGCATTCTCACATAAAACATGCCCTAAATACGTATACGTGAGCACTCAGAAGCTGTGTACTTAGCTGGCCAAAAAAAAACAAAAAACAAATACATTGGAACAAAATTTATTTCCTGGCTTGACTAATAACTTTGTTATGAAAATATGAGTGACTATGAAGTAAATATGGGATACAAAACTGTTAATAATTGTAGCATGTTGTAAAAGGCAAGACACAAGTGTGTAGTCTCGTTATACGCTTTATTGAGATGAATCCAAGAATCATAACCAATATCCATAGCAGAGGTCAAAACAGAAGCAGATAACAACAACCAAGAATAATCTATTATCAGAATTAGGGGCAAAACCATAAAATTGGAACTAGGAAACCTTATGATATACAGAAAACAAGACTTAATGACACTATGATAAGACTTTACAACAGACAATGAGTATACATAGCCAAACTAATCAAGGACAAACACAGAACAGGTGAACACAGTAGGGTAAAAAACCAAGGACAGGACAGGGGTGGAGACAGGACTAGAACAGAAACCAAAACACAAGCACATGTCAGTGCAAAGGAGGCAAACCGTGTCAATGACTCACTCCCTTCATGTATTTTTGACTTAAATATGTTACTTCCGGTAGCATCCTGTCTAGGCACGGAACATTTTTGGTTCTAAATTTGACTGATTATGAAGTAAATGTGGGATTTAAAGCACAAAACTTTTAATAATTGTAAAAGACAGACAGAATCTTAAATGACAAACAGGAATCCATAATCAGAATAGTGAGAACTAGGATCAAAACCAGGAAATCGGAACTAGGAAATATTTTTATATGACACAGAAAGGTATACAGAGCCAAACTAATTAAGGACAAACACAGAACATGTGAACACAATAGGATAACAAACCAAGGACAGGACAGGGGTGGAGCCAGGACTAGAACAGAAACCAAAACATAAGCAATGTGAAGCGGGAAACCACGACAATAACTCACTCCTTGCGTGTATTTTTAACTGAAATATGTTACTTCTGGTTGCATCCTGTCTAGGCAGAGACGTTGACATTTTTCAACACGTTCGTTGGTTTCGTATGGTATTATACTGCATGAAAAAAATTCACACGCTTATCATTTAAACATCACATTGTCTGCAGTGTTTACATTGTGTTTACAATGCCAGACGTCTCTTATCTCAGCCCGTCTCCAACGGCGTCCTCTGTGATTGAGAATTTCTTTAAGGTCACTTGCTTCACTCTTTACTTCTCTAACACACTGCCATAAAGTGTTATAACCATAAAGTGTTATAACCATAAAGTGTTATAGAATACGTGTATGCATTGAAGAGCTTCGTTTCTTATTGTCCACAGCTATAGAGATAATGATGATAAGAAGCTGCTCAAATAACCATTAGAAATTGTTCAACACCAAATAAATCAGTGGCCCACGAAACATTAAGCACTAAACGCTAATGTTTGGTGTGATTTGGACCCTGACCTTGATTCTTTGCTTTGGACTAGATCCAGGTCCGGGAGTGTTTGAGATAGTGATTGTAGTGAAACTGTGAAGGTATGCACTGTGTGTATGTGTGTGTGTGTGTGTGTGTGTGTGTGTGTGTGTGTGGGATGTGAGGGGGAATACATCATCTTTATGCAGGCATTTTCTTATGCTTTCAGGCGTGCTTTTTTTTTTCTGTGCTGATATAAAGAAGTGGCTCATGTGACGTGCACATTGTAACCATAACGCCGCTCTTCCCAGTCCTAGCTAGTATCAACTAAGTGACTAGCCTAGCTTGTGCTCCAGATTAGATTTATTATTACCAGTAATAATGAAATGAAATATGAAATAAATAATGAAATAAATAAATAAATAATGAAATAAATCTGTAACTCAGGTTATAAGGAGGGTGTTTGTCTTCGCTGTAGCTTTAGAGGCAGGAATCTGCTCATCTGAGCTCATTAATTTTTTTTACCAAAACTTTACTCTCTGTGATTGCTTTTCTCTCTTGCCCCCCAAATTGCAACCTGATTGGCCAGGAGGTAAAGAAAAACAAACAAACAAACAAAAAAAAGGGGACGGAGGGAAAAAAATTGACACATTAACTAAAAAAATTCTAAAAAGTGATTACCAAGTATTTTTTCAGTAAAATGTTTTTAATAGAATAATAGAATTAATACATTAAAATTAAAATGAAAGAATTTATACATTAAGTAAATAATACATTAATACTTATATACTAATATAAATAGGGATTGGCTTATGCAGTTTTTTTTTTTTTTTTGTTATGCATTGCTGTCACTATTGTGCTCATATTTTTAAAAAAAACATATTTTGTCATTAATACTATTAAATAATAACAAAGTCTTATTTGAGAAATATAATTGGACAAAATCAGATGAATTCTTCATAAATACTGAAATAAATAAATAGACTCTAGACCCTACAGTACATCTACACGATGTATTTTGTGTGTTCAGTATCATAGCTGATTTCATACGCGAGGTTTCGCGTGTCTGTGAGACATATGGCTCAGACAAAAGCTCAGGTTGCGAAACCCGGGTCAATACTGTAGGCTACGTCCCCTAAAATGGACAAAACCCTAGTGTTTGTCCCCTCCCTGTTCGCTCATGACCCCCCGATTCCACTTCCTTTTATTATGGAGTGCTATTTCTCCACAGGCCCTTTCAGTTTCAAATAAGATCCATTCAGCCAAAATAAACAGGCTTTCAAGAAGCAGCTGCTGGCTGTGGACACAAAGACGAGGTCGCTCGTCCCAACGTCCCAGTGATCGGATGGAGGTTAATCTATCTTCCAACTCATTATTTACCAGTGTGGGAGGCTAAAAAGTCTCATCTGACAATTACGGGTCATTGTTAGATTTCGAACGAGGAGGAGGAGGAAGAGGAGCTTTGCTGTAATGATGATTAAATAAGGAAAATTGAGAGACAATCTGTACAGTTCACCTCCAGTGGCTTCATTGTGGGCTACATGTTTGTATATATTTCAGTTTTTTTTTAATAACTAATTATATATATGCAAGAGCTAAAAGAAGACAAGGTGGTGTGATGCAGCCTGATATGAAGCTTCCTCTTACTACCATGATGCTGTTAAGCCTTTTTTAAATTCATTTAATGCTGGAGAATGTCTGTTAAACAAGTTAGTTCTTGTATCATTTATATTATTATTATTTTTTTTATAATAGCAGCCATTCCTTCACTTCTTCTTTAAGTTAATAAGTTAAAAATGCAGCTTGACATGTTACAGAGAACTTAAACAACTTAAAGTTACCGCTTTAACTCTGACTGTTACAAAGCTCTGACACTGGAGACTCCTTCCATAAATGTTAAATAACCCTAACCCTCAATAACAACACATTATTAAATCTGATCATTATTTGGCTTAGATTATGTGGAGCTTATAATGTTTTTTTTTTTTTTTATTCATTGTCTATTGTTTTTTCTATCCATTATGTGATTTGTGCGGTTTTTGTGTAGAAAGCTCTCTGGGGATTTTTCCATGTGATTTATTTTTTTAAAATTTAGAATAAGAAGAGCTAATATACTTGCAATATAATAATTTCATTCATGCTAATTTGCTTGTAGGTATTCCAGATATCATGTAGGAATGCTACATGTTTTTCCAATGGTGTATATTTAGAATATATTTTTATACACTGCCCTCCAAAAGTTTGGAAACGCCTGAACAAAATAGGGTTTTTGGGCAATATCAGCATAAATCCTCT
>CM075022.1:17700162-17720225 GCA_037576675.1 Pangasius sanitwongsei
CCAAAAATGTTAGAATTGTGTCGATGTCCCAATATTTATGGACCTGACTGTATATATATATATATATATATATTTACCTAAGGCAGAAGGCCTGAATGTCTAGTCTGAGCTTGTCTATTCAAAACGATCCACACACGGTGTGATAAAGACAGAACTGATAAAGACAGAACGAGAACTCAAAGAGAGGTGGCGTGATCTTGCTGTACAGATACCACGATTCAGACGAAGAACAACAAAAGCATGACTGGCGGCACTTGTGACTCACTTTCCTACAGCTAGAAACGAAACCTCACCGCGTCAGAAGTTGATATCGCTTACCTTTTGTCCAGGTGCCCCTTTTTAACAGCACCTTTATGTTACGAGTCACTAAGAAAATAAATGAGGTTCTGCGGTTTGAAGTGATTTAAATGACCTGCGTGTGGCAAACAGTGAGGAATCAGCCATGAACGCTAAGGGAAGAAGGTCGTAGTGTGGGTCTTTCACACAAAAATGCTATCTGAGGCAGTAATCCTGAAAGATAAGACCAGGAATCACACCCTGTCTGTAAAACGTCTCTTGTAAAATGTTGATTTGGTCTACTCTTATGACATCACCAGAAAGCCGCGAGGTTAACCGTGAGGCACGTGTATTAACGGTGATTTGGGATGTTTGGCTTCTGATGCGGCGCATTCTGTAGAACTGTTCTCTGTTTGCGCTGTACCTTCTGCAAACAGTGGTGCGGAACTGCGGCTGTTGAAACTTTGCACACATGAGCACGGCCTTCTAGCAAAAGGAAGTCATTTGCTTTAAGATTTACGAGGTTAAGCTGAAAGGTCAGAAGGCGATGATTAATTTTCTATAACAGCAGCCCTGAGTGTAGTGCTAATCAGCAGCTAATCACAGGTTTATATGAATGTGTTTCTATAGTAACAACAGCTCCATAACTGCCCTGAGATATTGTCTGAACAGACTATGAAGAAATTTTAGAAAAATGTACATGAACCTTTGTTGCCAACGTTACCATTTACCATGTTAACAGAATTATTTTGGATGTGTATGTACAAAAAAAAGAATGTCCTCCGGAGCAACAGATCGATGACATGAACGTTTTTCGGGGCTTGGCCCACAGCCTACCCCGGTTGATGCTTATTATGACCACAGTGCTGTTTAATTCTCAAATCTGATCAGTCAATTCAGAAAGTAGTGCCGGCTGTAAGACAAATCACAGGTTAATATTAATGCGCTCATTCTAATACATACGTTTCTATAGTAACAGCTCATTCACAGGGACTTGTGCACAGAACGCTCCAAATGATCCAAGACTAATAATAAACAGATTTAAGTGTGTCTTTATTTAACAAAGAAAAATGTATAATCACTGATATGATGAACTTTTCTGTGTTTATTTAGCATCTATGGAAGGAGTCTCCAGCGTCAGTGGGTTGTACCAATCAGGATATTTTCCTCACGATAACCTGACAGTCTGTGTGTGTTTTTTTTTTTTTTTTGCTTATTAACTTATTAAAAAAGAGAGAGGCTGTTGAAGGAACGACTCTTTATAGCCGCTCTAATGTAACAGGGAAATAGGAACTAACTTGTTTCTCAGACTTTCCACACATTCATGTAAATGTAACTATAATAGGATAAAAAGTAAGATACTTTAATCATAAATTATTATAATCACTGACTTATTGCTGTGGTGTAAGAGGAATAAAAACTTCCGGATGTGATCTTATAGGAAAATAATCAACTTTGAGGCGGTGACATCACTACGCTTTGTGTAAAGACGCACCACACCATCCTGCTGTTGATGATTTTCCTGTAACTGCACACGCTTGGGATGTTGAAATAATGTTGTTTATATACAGTACATAAGATGATATCTGAAAGAATATTACACTATAAATAAAATAGAAGAGAATGCATTCTACAGAACTTACACATGATATTATCTCTAGACCAAAACACTTCCCCTGCACAGAGTTTTCCAAAACAGCCAATCTGGCAACCCCCGGTCTGGTCTTGCTGATTGCTGTGCCTGCAGGCGTCACTGTTTTGATCGCGGTTCAAGAGTCTAACCTGTGCGCAGAAGTGACTGGGCGAGGCTCAGAGCGTGTACAAGTCCAGAGCTTCATCTCATCTGTCGGTCCTGCGGGCGGAGGCGGAATCTGGGGCTTTTTTAAGCGCGCGCATTGATTCCTCATTTCTTTTCCCATCTAAGGCTCATGGGTTTATTAACAGCTCATCACGTGCTCGGCTGATGCTTTCCGTTTCATCCATCAACTGCTGCGGTGTCACTCATTTCTCAGCAACTTGCGCGTGATTTTATAACGTTAAGCCCCGCAAATGTCTCGAGCGTGTGCGGCACCGCAGCCGATTCGCGCCGCGCGCAAAACCGAGTGGCTGCGCTGCGCCCTCGCGCACCACTTCTGCCGTGAGCCCGGGGTCGAGAACGAGATCGTGGTGCTGGCCACCGGCATCGACCAGTACCTGCAAGAGGTCTTCCACCACCTCGCCTACGGCACCAGCAGCAGCAGCAGCAGCAGCGACCTGGTGTCCGAACAGGATTTCCGGCTGCTCTGCTCGGTTCTCGGTGTGAGCGCGGAGGGGGATGAGGACAGAGCGCGCGAGGACCGGGACGTGTGCTCCGCGCTTCCCCCCGCGCTCAGCTTCAGGGAGTTTCACGCGCGCCTCTGCGGTTTCTTCGCCGTCCGAGCGCGAGACGCACCGACATCCGCGCGCCTTCCGGTCACCGAGGAAACGGAGCACGTGGAGCGCGAGATCAGGCTCCGGTGGCCGCGCGTGCGGCGGAGAAAGTGCGTCAGCTTCGACTTGAGTCGGGACGGTGCTGCGAACAGGACATCACGCGACAGGACGGAAAACGTGAAAGTTTGCGCACCGGAATCCACGCAAGCAGGTAAAGGACCAAAGCGCAGGAATATTCATCCAGTGTCCTGAATTTATTTTTATTTCGCTATTGCTCTTTTGTGCTATGACTCTTTTATGTGAACGAAATTAAATGAACTATGACCAAATAAAACCACATGCACTACATGATTAAAGCTTCAGTAAGCGCTTTTTCCTGACCGGGGTCGTGGTGGATCCAGATCTATCCCAGGAACACATCCTACACACACATCCACACACTCGCAGTCTAGAGTAGCCAGTGCACCTTTTTGCACAGCTTTGGGAGGTGAAGGAAACCGGAGAACCCGGAGGAAACCCACACAGACGGGGGAGATGATGTGAAACTCCACACAGATGATAAACCCAGCTCCGGATCGAACCAGGGATCCTGCAGCTGTGAGGCAGCAACAGTACACACAGTATCACCATGCAATATTTTAAAATGTTTTTAAATTCTAAACCCAGTGTATGATCTTTAGTGTATATGATGCATCACTACTTCTTACTTTCTTACTTGCTAGACAGAAACCCAATCTGCTCGGTTGCTTTTCTTCATTTTCTATTTTAATTCCCTGGGCATCTCCCTGTCACACAAAATGAAAGCTGAAAGCGAAACTATTGATGCTGTAGGGCTAAAAGTTTCTTGTCACAGCAGCATCAATCAAATGTAGCTAACCTGGTGAACAAACTCAATTCGGTCTGTAGGCCAATTTTCCAATTCATAAGCAGAAAGGGTGGACAGCGCTGTGCAGAAAGTTTGTAATGATACAAGAGAGACATGCTGCATTCAAAATGACAAATAGTCCAGAGGAAAATGATTTACGTTACGTTACACTGATGCTCTGGAAGTGATTTATGTCTTTTCAGAATACACTGACATTTTCCTAAAGCAGTCAGTAAGTGTGGACACTATGAATAAAAGGGTAAAAATGCTTATTTTTGATGCATGAACGTTTGCTCCATTAACTGCAGGACAGCAAGGTCAGCCCAGATCATGGCAGGAGCAGGTGGAGATAGAGAACGCCAGTCTGAGAGAGCTTGTGGAAGACCTGCGCTCGGCTCTCCAGAGCAGTGACGCTCGCTGCATGGCTCTCGAGGTGGCTCTGAGGAGGGAGCGTCTGTACTCACCTGGCAAAAGCTCTCCACAAATCACTGAAAGGCAAGCCTGCTTTGCTGGCAGCGAGCCCAAACCGAGGCAAACTAAACAAACCAGGCTCACAAAGGACCTGCTCCGAGAGCTAGAGCTGATCCGTGCTTCACGTGATGGCCAGCTGGAGGAGGCGATGAGGTTCAACCAGAGGCTGGAGGAGGAGCTTATGTCGGCGTATGGCGAGGTCGGCAGGCTGGAGGAAATGGTAGCGAGGCTGAGAAGAGAGAGCGCTGAGATCAAGAGGAGGGCGGAGGAGGCGAGATCGGCTCTCGCTGCAGGCCTGGCGAGGGTCAAAGACATGCAGGACCGGGCGCAGCAGGTCACGCCATTGCAGGAGAAAGTCCAAAACCTCGAGGCGGAACTGGAGACATTCAGGTAGCTATAATCCGAGACTGTGCTTTTCTGGTATTTGGTAACAATTAGAATGAATCCAATGAACTAACAGTATGTCAGTGGAAGATAAGAAAAATAAATTAATTAATAATACAGTAGGAAGTAAAATAACTGGTGACTTTCCAATGTCAACATGTACTCTGCCAGAATTTCTTCCCTTTAGATGCTTTTGGGTAAAGCTTGCTAATCACAGTCTCGCTGACTCAGCGGAACCTAGCAAGTAAGAACCACATTTTGATGTACCAAGGCCCTAGTTGCTTCCAAATTCACACTCAAGGAGGTCTCTAAAACATTATGTAAAGAATAAAACACGCTGTATCACGCTGCTGAACCGAGCGGTGTGATGAAGCAGAGTTACTGCTACCACCCTGAAGTTACCGATCTTACCATGTCCTGAACTGTTTTATTCCACTTATACCACTGCAATTTGCCAAATTACAATTTATATTTATTAAAGAACATTACTTCATATTTTTTTTTATCCATTTAATGTTGTGAATCATCCATAAAACAAGTTAGTTCCTGTTATCACTTACATTATAGCAGCTACAAAGTTCGTTCCTCACCAGCCTCTATATTTTTCTCTCTCTCTTGTAGTAAATAAGACCAACAATATGACACTTGTCATATTACTGAGACTGCTCTGTCTGGAAGATGTCAGAAAACTTAAACTTACAGCTTTATGTCTGAGTGTTACAAAGCACTGGCACTGGAGACTCCTTCTAGAAGGTCCTTCAGGGACAATGATGTTAGAGGTGTGTCCATGTTTAGCCAAGCACAAGAAAGACGTCACAATGACTCGACAGTGATCACAGTGTGGTTCTGGTTTATGAATTGAATCACTAAGGCACTGACCGGCTTTAACACGTGATTTGGACTTCTTTTTTTTTTTTTTATCAACGCAGTAAGCCTGTAATGTTGCTGTATTGAACAACTGTTATATAATCTTGTGATTAGATTCTCGAGTTAAAACAGCAGGTAAGTCTATCATGGCTTAGTTGTCTGAATCTGACACTGAACATATTGTAGAATCCTACAATTTCGTAGGATGTGATTGATGTGATTTGTTATAACTTAAATTGTAACACATAGCATAGTTTTATGGAGAGGTGCCAGAACTTTTGTCTTATTCTCAAATTCATTGATAGGTTGGAACATGTCGGAAGAAACAACCCAAATTCTCTCCTTTTGTGTCGTTGTGTTTAGTTCAACTTGACTAGCGTCAATCAAATGATGGCTGTCAATCAAACATGCTCATCAGAATATTAGGCCACGCCCACCTCTGATTGTTCCAGTCAGTGAGTTCAGTGAATTATTGAGCAGCGATTGATCAGCGATTTGAGCAGCGATTGACTAATCAATGTTTACGGATGTTTACTATTACACACTTGGTATTATAGAAACGTTTTTTATCTTTATACTGTATTCCTTGTGGCAAAGCAGTGTGTTCACACACACACACTCACACAGAAACACACACTTCCTTTCATTATACACCACCAGTGTAGTATTGTGACAAAAACCCCAGGAATTTCTGACATTGCTTCATTTTTGAAAATACACCATCAAAGTTCCTCCTGTTATTACCATAATCACAGACTTTTCTTTTACAAAGAATCTCAGTTTTCACTAACGGGCACAGGAGAGCTCTCACATCTCGCGCATGTTTAGAAGACTCTGGTGGATATTAATTTGAGCCCTGAGGATAAGGAGGATCAGAGATGAGTCATATGATGGGCGTGGTCTGGGAGCGGAATTAAATCGATGAGCACGTTCATAGGGATGCGAAACGTTTAGGGATGCTCGCTTTTCCTTAGAAACGGCTTGTGCTTCATCACAATCACAGCACAGGTCAGGTTAGTTTCCTGTTATAGCCCATTAGTCATTATCCTTTAAGTATGTCTAAAGCAGACAGCCAATGCAGCGTGTCATTACAGCGTTTTAGTGTATCCTGTGCTAGCGTCAGTTTTGCTCTCGAGTCTGGCAGTGAATCAACTGCACACAAATCCCATCAAACTTCAAAGCTGTGTGGTTTAGTCTCCTCCCTCTTCAGTCTAGAGCTCATTCTCGTTCTGTTTGAAACACCAAAACAGCCAGAGGGGACGATGGCACTGACTTCAATTCAGGATAATATATCTTGTCATCTTACACGTATGCAGAAGCTAAAATATCCAGGACTACAGTGTGACACTGAGGCCCTGTACAGAGAAGTGGTTTGGAAACTGCACTAGTAAAATGGGCTGCTGAATTAAGTGAGGAATAAAACAATTGGGGGTGTGATGTTATAGGAAAATAATCAATGACAGGGTGGTTTGATGAAGCAGAGTTACTGTTACCACCCTGAAGTTATTATTTTCCAATAACAGCACATCCTGAAGTGCTTTATTACTCTTATACAACAGCGACAACACATCATACGTTTTATGCATTTATAGTTACAATTAACAATGTAGAAAGTCTATTTAAAAAAAATGCTAGCTCCTGTTATCAGATATCTATTTCTCTCTCTCTTAATAACACAACAAAATAAAAAATAATGTAACTTGTGTTGCAAAGCCCTCTGTACTGAAGACTTTCCCACTGACACTGGAGACTCCTTCCATAAATGTTCTTAGAAACGTTCTTAGACGTAAATGTTCTTAGACGTAAATGTTCTTAGACTCCTTCTTCTGTACAAGTCCCTATGAATGAGCTGTTACTATAGAAACGGTAACGTATCAGAAGCGAGCGCCTTAATATAAACCTGTGATCTGCAGCTGCACTACTGTCAGAGCTGCTGTTATAGAAAATTAATCAACACCTTCTGACCAATCACAATCCAGAATTAAATATATGCAACTTTGAAATACCTCAAAGCCGTCAGACTAAGGTTGAAAAGAATGATGTTGAAAGAAAGTCCAGTTCTTATGAAGCAATCAGATACATATTTGATATCTTTTTAAACTTGATGTTTCTCGTGAGCACTGGTCCACCCATACAGCTGTGGTGTGATTAATTTAAATCATCAGAGTAGCTCAGTGATGGTGTAATGCTCATTCCTTTCCTAAACAGGCAAGTTTCAGCCTGCAGGTTAGCTTACTGTCTACACTGGCAACACACACCGCTGGATCTACACTCACACACACGCCTACTGTTAAATATATTGCCTAATATATGCAACTCTGGAGCATAGTGCTTAAAGCAAAAATCCACCCTGAACCACGTGCATGTTAATCTTTATAATAAACATCAACGTCAACAGAATCCAACATTAGCTTGTAATTAGCTTGTAATACAATGATGAGTTTTCAGTTTAAACATCTTTCTTCGACATCTTGCTCTATTTTCACTTGGGTTAATGGTTTCCTACGTTACCCATGAATGTGGAGCAGTGAGATTTAGCCCTAACTTCATCGATGCAGCAGCACTTTAGCCATGTTCTGTCCTGTTCTGCACATTCTACTCAAACAAGTCAACTTTCAAACCGTTCATGCTAAGCAACACCACACCATCATGTTTGTCATCTCGTAGATCGCTAACTAGCCAAGTGAAGTCTCTGCCGTAACTCAGTGCAACTGCGTCGTATAACTGCATTACATTCTGGGACTTTGAGTCTAATGTTTACTTCTACTTCTACACAGGATTTCTCACTAATGTGATGTTGAAAAGTGAAACCTGATCGTTATCACTTATGTTCGGGATTATTGAAAGTTCTAGCACAGTGTAACTGTGCTAGCAAGAACATTGTCGCCCTGTGACATCAGTGCAGCACACAACCGCTAACATCTCACAGACATAACAAAAATACAGCACCAACCAAAAAAATCAGCACCAGAATCACTAAACACATCATAACCATTTCACTATAAACGTATTTAATGTGGATGTACACAAAACAACTGAAACCCTACAGTATGTGCTTGGCTAAAGAATCTTAAAATAATTTTTAAGTCACGGTATGTTACATATCTTACAGTCGTTTTGACCTGAGAATTATAAACGGAAATGTTAAAATTTATTGGTCTACCTAAAAAGGAAACTTTTAGTTGCTGGAAAATTTCCTCCAGTTCTTATTTTACACACATTTGATTTGGTCGCAGATCTCTATGTACCTGCAGGGCTGAATGTGAGAGAAGACCCGAACCTCCAGTTGAGTCTGGGGAACCCACAGCACGCGTGATTCCCACAGGCCGTGATGAGACGCTCATCAGAGGAGGTGAGACAGATCGAATTAAATTCGTAAACTTTTTTTTCCCCCATATTTTGAAGGCTTAACTTTTCTCCTGTTGTTCTTTGTTAAATAATTTTTTTGGAATGTTTTTATATTTTTGTTTGTGGCACTAATGATTTTTTATTACTTTGCTGGTATTAGCAAGTGAGTCGTCAAATGTTGAGGCGGAAAACACACCTGTACGCCTTTGCCTTTGATTAATTTTTTTTTTGAATGCAATAGACTTATGTAATAATATAATATAATTACATTATAATTGGTTCTCCTGATTTATTTATGTGTTGATGGTAGTGTAAATGAAAGAACTCGACTTATTCATCTCGTTATGGCAGAGGAAGCCCTGCAGAGGGCGGTGGAGGGCCGAGCAGCCTCGGATGAGGAGGAGGAGGTGAGGGTGAATGAGGAAGGCCAGTGCTGTCTGCTGGAGGTGAAGCGACTTATTAACAAACTTCACAACTGCGCAAAGGGGTGAGGAGTTTAACACAACACACACACACACACACACACTATTCCCCCATTTCATTATTTTTTGTGAGAATTGGCTCCTTAAAGCTGCAGTAAGCATTTTTTTTAAAGAGCACGTCAGCTAAATGTTAGATAGCTCTCACTGAACGAGATGATTCAAGACAAAAAAAAAGGTCTATGTGACAGTCAGTTCTGTAATGAGGAGCTGAAACCTGTCTGCAAACGAGACAGTCCATACGAGAACAGGCTATACCAGAACAGAAAATAAATTTCTAGCTTAATAAAGTAGAGTAAGAAAACATCAGCTGATATTCAACTAAAAGTGCTGATTCAACTGTTCTCAACAAAAGTGTAAGAAAAAATAAACGTTAGCTTTTTTATACAGTGCAACAAAAATTGATTTTAGCAGATTTTATAGTAACATGTAGTGGAATAGCTACATAAGCTAGTTATATAAGCTACGTATGAGAACAGAATGGTTTTGTTCTAATAATATTGCACATAAATTTGTTCATAATGAAGGCGTGATGATGTGCTTCTACTATTTTTTTTATCATCATTACTTAGGAAAGCAGGGAAACAGAGTGAGTGGACTCCTTATCAAGAACTGCTAACATTGCTTACAGCCCCTTTAAGGGTGCTTTTGATGGCGGGGCTCATGTTCAGTACTCAAATATTTCAAGTTTTAATTAATCGGGACTTGAGTGATCACATCAGCAGACTCTAGACTTCAGACACTGAGTTCTGGCGTAATTTCTTTTCTTTTAAAGGCGGATTAAGCTGTTTATAAATTTATATAGGAGCTTTAATATTTTAGAAATATATTTGATTTTGAAACGTTATATTTCCGCTGGGTTTTACTCAGTCTGCTATACATCTATGCTGAAGTAATTTATTCTATTAGTAAGCAAGCTATCAAATTAGCAGAACTGCTCTTTAGCACACCATATAAGGGCAAATCCACTCTGAAACTTTGTCTTTCTACAAAAAGTTTTTTTTTTTTCCTACCGTAGTCTTCAGGAGCAGAACTTGTCCTGATGGAATTGCAATAGTTTCAAAATAGACAAAGCCAAACTTGTAGCTAGCTTGTTAGCACACTGATAACGCTATGCACGCCATTCCAATGTAACTGACACTGCAGGTTGCCAAGAATATGACTTTAACTCCCTTTTATTCTCAGTGGCTAGGTTAAATGTGTAGCAAGCAGTACCAAGGGAGTAACAAGGGAATGATGACGCAGTGCTGAACACACTACAGGAACGCAGGGAGTGACGTTTTTCTCCTACATGTGTGTGTTTTGCTAGGTGTCAGAAGATGGCGTTGTGGCATCTGCTCCTGTCACAGAACTCGACAGGAAATTATAGCAATCAGATCGGCTTCACCGGACCACCAGAGGCAAAGACGAGGGGACGAAGGCACCACATGCTTCTGGATGAGAAGAAAACAGATAAAGTAAGAACATAGCTGAAACAGTGTATGAGGAGTTTAAGTAAAACTATCCTTCCTGATCTGCAAAGTAGCGTTTAGGCTATCATTAGGGGTCCAAGCACCGTAGGAGCGAAACCTACTGTTGTGAACTAGTCCTTGAATTTTTTTGGTGTATCTTCATAAAACTGGGGTCAGAATAGTCAGTAGAGTCTAACCCTCAATAACTATTGAAAACGTGTTGATATTTTTAAGCAATATGGCCGCTATATGCTGATCAGTTTTTGTGGGGTTGAGCTTATTTACTTAAACAGCTGGTCATCCACTGAGCCGGGGTTAAGTTCAAATAGCTGTTTCTCCAGAACGGTAAATCCAGTTGAGCAGAAATTTGGTGTACTGCATCATTATGCCAATCTGTAATTGGATTTCTAACGATGACTGTTTTGAAAAAAATATATAGCCATCATCAGCCAGTCAGCTTTCAAAAGGTATGTCCCAGGGTTTTCATTGATCTATGTGGCTATCTTCTCTTTATAGCTCTGTGTAATTTGGCAAGAACTGGCTAAAGGGGGCGCTATAGGTGAAGAGTGCTTGGACCCTGCAGATTGCTGTTGTGGCTATATTTCAATTAAAATTTTTACCTCACACACAGACACCATGCTCTCACAATTATTACCAAAAAAAAAAATCTCTTATATTTACTGTTTGTATCCTACAAATACTCACACAATACCATCATGTTCATTAGGTTCAGCTCTAATTGTCACATGAAATACTTGCAAATATCCTTCAAAAGTTCCCACATGCTCAAGAGTAATGAGTAATTAGTTCGACTAAATTTTCAGAAATTTTCCTCAGCTGTATTGACAAATTACTGAGAATAGACTTAAAATTAAATTGTAATGGACTAATCCAGTTTCTATGCGTATACTCCACTATATGAAATAAATGTAAAATCAATATAAACATCAACCATCTGTCAAAAATTCTGACGCCTGATGTAGTGAATGTGTTTGTGTGTTCACGGAGACAGTTTTGTATAGGATTTCTCTACGAATAATTCATTTTAATAAGGTTTTTAAGATTTTGTAATAATTATTCTAATTCTTTTTACCAGAATAAAGGCTGGCTATATTAATAATAGCGCTATGCCTCCATCTAGTTGTCAAAACCTTTCACTGCACTGCATCTGCCTTGATGATGGTGATGAACTTGTTCAAATTCGTAACAGGGTTACGAAAAAAAAAGAAAAGAAAAAGAAAACATTTGATTTACCTTTGAAAACATATACTATAAACTAAAACTATAAAAAATAATAATACATGTCAATTGTCATTTACACTTCAGTATTCTGTACACTTCAGTATTCCGTACACTTCAACATTCCTTACACTTCAGTATTCCCTACCCTTCAGTATTCCGTACACTTCAACATTCCTTACACTTCAGTATTCCCTACCCTTCAGTATTCCGTACACTTCAGCATTCTGGACACTTCAGCATTCTGGACACTTCAGCATTCTGGACACTTCAGTATTCTGTACACTTCAACATTCCTTACACTTCAGTATTCCCTACCCTTCAGTATTCCGTACACTTCAGTATTCTGTACACTTCAGCATTCTGGACACTTCAGTATTCTGTACACTTCAGTATTCTGTTCACTTCAGTATTCCCTACCCTTCAGTATTCTGTACACTTCAACATTCCGTACACTTCAGTATTCCCTACCCTTCAGTATTCTGTACACTTCAACATTCCGTACACTTCAGTATTCCCTACCCTTCAGTATTCTGTACACTTCAACATTCCGTACACTTCAGTATTCCCTACCCCTCAGTATTCTGTACACTTCAGTGTTCTGTTTAAATCAAGTTATGAGATCAGTTCTTGTCAATAATAAGAAAACCTCTCAGGACATAATCTTTTTTGCTTGTGCTGCCAGAGAATCTCGCGGAGAACCCTGGGTAAAATCCTGCTGAACACGCTAGATCTGTGCGACACAAAAGGCCAAGGTAATGATTTTAATATCATTTAATTAGGTACTGAGGCAAAATCAGAAGTGATGGTCTGGGTCAATAAGACATTTATTTCTCACCTGAGTGCAAAAGTTTGCACCCCCTACGGTCTGTGGGTTAAAGAAGGGAAAAATGTAGATTTACTTTACAATTTATCAGCAAAATAATCCAAAAATTTCAAACTGAAATGTGGCAATAATCCAAATGATAAAACAAATAAAAAAAAAACTAAACAAAGACAACTATTTTTTGCTTAGGGTGTACAAACCTTTGCACTAAACTATAAATAGTGAACAGAACATGAAGAGCATAAATAACCTAACATCTGTCTTTGCTGCAGAAACGATTCCCATCTTCCAGGTCGTGGACGCTCTTTGTCAGCAGCTGGTCTCCAGCGAGCTGGTGTGTGTGGAGGGAGACGTTACAACGTGGCGAGGTGTGAACCCGCATCACCGAAACACCACAAACCCCCTCCTCATCTCCTGCTGAGGGACTCGCCTTCTTCATCCAGGGAGGTGGTGTGAAGGAGTTAAGGCTCTGGGATGTTGATCAGACGCTCAAGTCCCAGAGTCTTTGAGGAAGTTACCTTAAATCCTTAGAGTGGGAGTTGCATTGGATAAAAGCATCAGCCAAACGAGTAAATGTAAATCTAAATCTGTGTGTATAATCTGTATCTAATCAGGTTCTCTGAATTATATGTAAAATTAAAAGAACCTCATCCAAAAAAAGAGTTACTCTGTATGTGTCGACTTCCTAGAAGGAAAAAACATAATGTCTCACTATCTAATGAAAAACGTAGTGGTTAGATCCATCAGGATCTAATCATTTTTCCCAGGATTCAGTTACAGATCCATATGCGTGTATTATGGTAACAGCTTTCTTGCAAATGCCCACTGATCCATGCTGGAGAAAGAATAACAAATATCGGAATACTCTTAAACATCGGAATTGCCGTGAACATTTTCCCATCAGGATCTAATTATTTTCATGGTTGCTTACTTTTTTATTCCGTTGCACGTGCATGATGTTGAGTGTGTATTGTGTAATCGTGTTAGATGCAGATTGTGCTGCCGCATCGCAGCTCCACGGTCCCCGGTTCAAACACGGGGATTCTCAGGATCTCCCTCTGTCCATGTTGGTTTCACAAGGATTCTCTGGTTTCACCTGACCATCCAAAAACATACCAGTAGGTGGACTGGTGAACTTTGAAATGCCCGTAGGTGTGAATGTGTGTGAGAGACATCAATAGATAGACATCAGTAGAACCCAATTTGTTCATCAGTGCACGATTCCATCAGGAACCATTAGGAGTGATACACATTCCATTAAATTACCACTCCAGACCATTAGGAACCACTACAAATCCCTGCTAAAGCTTTAGGACTCTTTCAGTATGATGTCACTTCGTTTGGGGAGCCGGAGTTCGTGCGAAACTGTAACGTAGCTGTCAATTAATCTGGCAACCGTACGCATGTGTCAGATTCTCCTAAAGTTAATCCTCAAGCCTGGTACGCAGTATAATATGCTTCACAGGTTAATCTAAGTCACCGAATGGAAAGTGTGCATAAAATGTTTCAAATCTGAGCCTCTTGCTATGAGGTCAAGCACGGCTGGAAGTCTCCATACAGAACATTTTATATTCTTAGGTTTGAAGATTGTTTATTGTGTTCAAAAGCAATTTCTAGAGGTAGATGCTAATAAAATTACATTCATTACACTTTTCTTTCCAAGTTTGTGAATTTGCATTTATTCCTTAAGAGTGTCATTTTTATCCGTTTGTTTTAGAGACGTCTTATGAGGCCGATGTCCATTTTATACGATCACTTATTTTAAAAGGTGCCAATAATTCTGGAGTCGAGTGTATGTTCTGCCCTCGTTTAGCACACTGGCGAGGGACGTTTCGACACATCTGTGCGAGAACAATGAAGGTCAGTCATTTTCCCAGAGCCTGCCTCTGTCTCTCTCATAAGAGTGTTTTGTTCATGACCCCACAAGACACTCGGGTCCAAACGTCTCCACGTTCCTCCACGTATCTATTTATTACACATCTCAGCTTTAACCGTCCCCTAAGCTGGCATTCGAGTCTGTCCGGTACGTCTGTGCATCACTTTTTACTTCTGATGATTCTTCTCTCCCTCTATAGAGCTTTGCGATATTTGTGATAACACGATATTCATGATGAATTGCCTGCAAAATAGTAGCAAGTGTCCGTTTTCTTTAAATGTTCTTAATTTAAATAGTCTACCTTAATACGTAGTAAATCGTCTTGCTTTTGAATTGGCATGGTTGTAGATTTTAGGCTACAAACATTATTAAGCAGCAGACATCTCAGGGTGTAAAATCAATCCTAACCCATAAGGGCGTTAGTTTAAACGTATCTTGGTTTGGACTCTTTTTTTTTCCTTTTACTTCAATCTTTTCTTTGTGCCTTTTTCTTCTATTTCTGAATAAACACTCAAATCCTTTTATCCCATTCTCCACATCTGTGAAAGGTCAACGTTTTTTTGTGTTGGGTCATGTAAGAGATGTATTCTTTATTCCCATCGACTCCGAACGAGCAAATGGAGTAAGATTTTGAGTTTGTTTGAGCTTTTTCGTCTTCAGTAAGAGATTTATCCTGGTCAGGGTCACGGTGGATCCCAGGAACACCAGGCGTGAGGTGGGAAAGCACCCTGGATGAGATCCCAGTTCATCGCAGTGCATCACGCACACACATAATCATTTTTAAATTTCATGCCTTAAATAAAACTTAACTAAGTGAACATGTGTTGAAAGTTATAAGTCCTTAGACACCTTAATGAGGCTCGTTCAAATAAATTACCTCCCGGATCCGTGATTTTTTTAGTTACAGTGATGGAAATCACAAACAAAAGTTATTATATTTATTATTGTGTTCTTATAATGATTCATTTATTTGACTTGTCACTTGAATTCAGTGGGTTTAATTTAAACTTTAATAAATCAAAAACAAATGGCTCTAATAAAGAGATGAAATATTATATTGTTGTGCACATGAGCAATTAACAAATCATTTTTATGAAATAAATCTGTACACCATGGAATTTGTTTTACGACGAACTGCAGAGTTTGAGAAGCCCTGCTCTAGATCATGTCACTGCTGATGTAAACTTTTAAGCTTACAAATTAAAAAAAAAAAAAAACTGCTTAGTCCATGTTGTAATGGGTTTTTGATCGAAAAGAAAAAACACCATTGGATAAATTGTCAGTTTCACAGAAACTAAGGAGGGGGTGCAAACTTTCGGGGTTAACAGTTTGCATCCACTTAAAACGCAAACAAGCTTTCAGTGAGGTTCTGAAACATCAGAAAAGAAAGACAGCCACATAGACGGAATAATATATTCCTTTATTTCCAGCAATTTACAAGTACCGCTGTTGAGTCCCCTCTGGAGCAGCAGAGTGCAGGGTAGCAGGAAGCAGGAAGAAAGACTGGATTACTCGCCTGTACATCTCTGTACATCACACAGACTAAATACACACGTCTGCTCTCTCTCTCCTGCACCACAAAGAGCTGTTATACAGTTTGGATCCTCTTAGAAGAAGCTTAACATACAACGAATCAATATCTGAGCTCACATAAAGATTTGACCTTGGCTTGATTTTTGTGATTATTCATCGTTTCTGCTCTTCTACCTATGATCGTACACTCATCTTCTGCTGCCAGCAAAACAGCTCAAACAAAAATCGAAACAGTGTTGCAATTTTACTATTTATGCATTAAAATCATTGCGGTATACAAAAAGGACAAATACAAGAGACAAAAAAAAAAAAAAAAAAACAGCTAGTTGGTGTTGAGCCGTGCTGCAGTTAAGGCCTACGACGTTCAGTGTGCTACTGAACCAGCTTGAGTGTGAGGTTTCATAAAGTATTAGGCACCGACATCTGATATGTATGTTAAGTTAAAAAAAAAAATTACAGTAAATTACATCTCTTCTGGCCCAAAAATGCAAAGAAAAAAAAAAACAGACATTGAATAAAATTAAAAATAAACACATTATTTATAGAATAAATATATTATATATACACATTTTTGCTTTGTATGCATCTCTAGAAATAAATAAACAGAGCAATCCCATACCCTGAAGAAGTATTCACAACCAGAGGGCTGTAATGGGAACGGCGGTGGCACGAGCTGCGCGGCGAGACGACTTCAGGACGGCTGGACGCATCATCGCAACACGGTTTGCGTACATGCATGAAATACACAAGACAGTGGGAGCCTTATTAAGTGAGTGCTCCCTCGATTACAGTACGCTTTGCACAGTGAACCGTTCTGATGTCGTGAGACGACTTTTACAGTATGAAGGGAATCCGTGTCAATTATACGCACAGTGCTTGTTTTTTTTTTTGTTTTTTTAAATGTTCTGTGCTCAGCACAATCCATTCTGCTGGCCCCATTGTAGCATAAAGCATAACATAAAGCAAAGACAGACCTTCCACTTAAAACACACGAGACAAGTGAAGTCCCTAAAAGTTAACTCTCAGCGGGGTTACAAGTGAGTCTGTGTATATGTGTGTGTGTGTGTGTGTCTTCACAGTGGTGCCAACATTACTAGATCAGAGGCATTCAACTACAAACTGTGAAGGTCCCATTACATAAAATTTCTTGTTTAAAGGTTCAGATAAGCAGCTAACACGACCGAATAGCAAGATCAGTTACCTTTAAATGCTTAACCGTAAATGATTCGCTTATTTCATAGTGGTGCTTCACGTTACCACTTTTTACATAGTGCCATGGATAGGGCTGTGGTTAAGAACACCACTGTCAAGTCCAAGACTAGGACTAGACAAGATCAAGTCACTGAGTGTGTCACGCCGCCCTGTGATGCAGCACGAGCAGCAGTTTGAAAAGATGTGGTGTCTCAAAGGAAGCACATGTTAGTCTTCACCTTCCTTGATCAGTAGCTGTAGTATGATAGGCACGAGCTGTCTGATGGTTGGGAATTGGCCAAGACTAAATTAGTGGCAAAATGGGGGAAAAAAAACTTTGCATATGGATGCGAAAACAAGGCACAAACATTATTTTTATAGTCTCTTGTTTGAGACCAAGATCATATTTAGCTAGGACAATGTCCAAGACCAAAGTGCGTCCGAGTACAAATAAATGCCAATAAGCCTAATAAGTCCAAGTCTACACAGAAAGCATCTCAAAACCAGACACAAGTCATAAAGCCCTAGCTACAGACTCTGGACACCTAAGATGCCCATCTATGCCTATTTTGAATTTGTAGCCGTGAATAGATGCATACTTTTTTCAGTCCCCTAATCAGATCAGATTGGGTAAAAAAAAAAAAAAAGGAAAAATCTATGAAAGTCTGTGAAACTACGGACTGCAGCTGTCATACATGGATCAGCTCTGCTACAATATTTTTTGAGTGCTTGGTTTGGTCTGTTGAATTATTTTGTTGGATCAGTTGATCTAGCGTATCATGTCATAAATGATTAACAGCCCATTGTATGCTGCGCTTTTACCGAACGGAGACCTCAGCCCCGCCCACTTGTTTTATACTGTTCGCAAAGCCAACAGAAAGGTTTGCGAATTCACGTATGAAAATACACCAAGTTAAAGTTGGCGCAAGGGGAAAGAAACCACAACCAGAAGCAAATGAGCATCTTTCACATCCTGTGTCCTTTCCCCTTCAGTGATTTCTTTTTGGCTTTCCATATTGCCAGAGCAAGGGGTCAAAAATCATAAATTCTATGGCTAAATCGTAAATGTTGGCACCTCTGTGTACGTGTATTAACTAGTGATTAAAAGAAGTTAAAGGGCTCCTTGTTCTAAAGCCTAGTACCGAAGATTATCTGCTCTTATAAGACAAACCATTAGCAAGTTCAAGTTTTCATAGGGTGGTATTCACATAATAATAAAAAAAACAAAACAAACAAAACAAAAAACTCATTATACCATTATAATCTTCATTCAGGTCTTCTAGTCATGAATGCATCAATGATTTTAAGTCAAATGTGGGCACGAACCCTTTTGGCTCATCTCTGAGAAAGCCAGCGTTCTTTTTCCGAAATCCCATCCCATCCCTTCACGCAGCGGATCTGCATTACAAAGTAGCCCTTTTAAGCTTTGTAGCACGGTTATTAAGGAGACAATTTAATAGAAAATGTTACATGCTCGCAAAGAATCCGAAAAAAAAAAAGCACAGCGATACTTGACCCGCTCACTTTGCCGTGACTCTGCCTGAAAGTGAAGTGGATAGCCATAAGTGGTGTATTTTATTTCTCAAATCGTACAGAACAGGAGCTTTTATTACCAGCATTCATTACCAGTCTTGCATTATTTTAATCCTATTTCATAATTCATGGTGGAGGTGATGGCACAGGCGTGTATGCTGCGGTATATCTGAAGTCGATCTGATATTAAATTAAACTGCTGCACACGCAGCTAGGTGTGTAATTCAGACTTCTTGCCTTGTGTTTTTTGCCGACAGAGAAAACAACTAAATTGCGGCATTGCACAATTTTAGAGCTTAACAGATTTCAGATGAAAAACAATAAAGTGAAGTTTACCATTTCTGTCTTAGCAGAAAAAAACTGCCTGGAACCTGAAAGCTGATTCGTTCCATCGTCTGTGAGCTAAGAGCGCTTGCTTGTCACTCGGAGATTTAAAATGTTCCAGTTTTCCAACTTTTCAAAGATTAATGAGGAACTTAAGAGGTAATCAAAGCATACTCAAGGTCACTTTGCTGTGGTCTGGAAACTTCCACTAATTGCTTCATTTATATCACTTACACATAGAGCACTTGGTGTCTGAGCATCCTAATTCTCATGAAAACTTCAAGTTTAAGTCGACCTTTCCTTTTAAACCCCACCACGTTGCTGCCAACACGTCTGAGCATAAAAAGGGGCTGAACATCCCCATTGAAAAATAATGAGGATTCCTGTTCTCCCATGAGAAGATAAGCCATAATGTAATAATCATTACATACCACTATTACAGCAATAGTATTACAAGTTATTATTATAATCATAGTGGCTATTGTAGCCATAATATCGCAGATCTCGTTGTGGTGATTTCTTTTTTTTTTTGATAAATAAAGGCTCGTGAGGTTTCCGTGGGTGTTCAGCAGAGCTGTTCAGTCTCCCACATCCGTGTCCCTATCGCCGATCAACCACAGCATATGGAAGCAAAGAGCCAGGAAGCCCGTGCCTAGCAAGTCGCCAAGGGCCGTTAGGTAGGGAATGGAAAAGTTATCGGGATCCATCCCTCTCTTCCACATCCACTGCACCATCCAGTCAGCCAGATACAGCAGGATCATCACCTGTAGGAAACACCAGAGGGGGGTGGTGGATTACTACCAAAGATCACATACTGTAGTCTTTACCATACCACAGCGCTGCTGAATCATGGATTGTTCAATTTTCTAACAGCAGCTCTGACAGCATTACAGCTGCAAATCCCCGGTTTATATGAACAGTGTAGTATTATAGTAGTTTAGTGTAGTAGAACAGTGTAGTATTATAGTAGTTTAGTGTAGTAGAACAGTGT
>CM075022.1:17720325-17736686 GCA_037576675.1 Pangasius sanitwongsei
GTAGTAGAACAGTGTAGTATTATAGTAGTTTAGTGTAGTAGAACAGTGTAGTATTATAGTAGTTTAGTGTAGTAGAACAGTGTAGTATTATCGTAGTTTAGTGTAGTAGAATAGTGTAGTATTATAGTAGTTTAGTGTAGTAGAACAGTGTAGTATTATAGTAGATTAGTGTAGTAGAATAGTGTAGTATTATAGTAGTTTAGTGTAGTAGAACAGTGTAGTATTATAGTGTAGTATATTAGCATAGTATTTCATAACTATATTTTATTAGCGAAAAATTATATTGCAGAAATCTGACAAATCTGTATTTTTTCTTATTACAGATTTTTTACACCCCACTATATGACTGATGAATTAGTGTGTGTACCTGGAGTAAGGCAGCGGTCAGGTAGACAGCGATGAAGGTGTAGGTGAGGGTGGTGTGCCCGGCCCGCATTAAGTTGATGGTGTACAGGAAAACAAGGTGACCGGGAGCCACCAGGAGGAAGAGCACTCGGGCGGAACGAGAATTCACCCCTGTGGCGAAACAGTTTTTAACAGCAAAAGAGTTTTTAAAGAACAAATATAAGATATACAGTACATGTCTCTTAACATGTTTATTTATAAAAATAAAAATATTCTAGCAATTTCCCTAATTAAATACTTGTATGTAAATACTACCTTGTCATTCTCTTAAAAATGGCAAATGAAAATATAAAGTTGCGCAGAGTTTTTCTTTTAATTTTACAGACTTTCTATTGTTAATTTTGTTTCTAAATGTAAAAGTCATTTATTACTCACTACACACTACTGTGACAACAGAATATCCATTCTATATATATATATATATATACACACATTTTATTCCTATAGTTTTCCAGGCCTGGATATTTTTCAAATTCCACACTTTTTCAGATCCTAAATCAAATACTGTGAAAACAGCGTACAATCAAAATTGTATCAAAATATCACAGTTTTTTTTTACACCATAACATGAATTTATTTTTTATGTATACACATCTACTCCAAC
The DNA here is from genome assembly GCA_037576675.1 of Pangasius sanitwongsei. Lineage (NCBI taxonomy): Eukaryota > Metazoa > Chordata > Actinopteri > Siluriformes > Pangasiidae > Pangasius > Pangasius sanitwongsei. The sequence goes on from CM075022.1 coordinate 17,721,335, forward strand.
TACCTCAAGTCACTGATGTTCCTAGACATTCCAGACCATCCCAAGCTTCCTACTCAGATTTAAAGACTGTGCTAACAGGTTGCCGTGACCAGTCAGGTTCTCGTTCTGTTACCTGAGCCGAAGAAGGTGTTGCACGGTGTGGGGCATTTCTGGGGAGGCGGACTGGCCTCTGTGATGGGGAGGCCATTCATGTGCAGGTATGTGGAGATGCGACTGGCCTGCACCGCCACCAGATTACCTGCCACGCCTGCAACAGGGCAACACAAACAACATCAACCCTCCCTTATGGACTCGCGTTCAGGTCTAAATAACCCGGCTTAGTATATTCTAAAAGAGGAACAAAACCTTATGTGAAATCAATTACTGTAATGAACACGAGCAATCATTTTAAAGAAACACATTTACAATTTCGAGAGCTAGATCTAACAAGATGAAGTGAGAATTAAAGTAGCCACAAACTCAAAAACATGTTTAAATGATCCGTTGAGTGGCTGATTCTGTTCATACAGATTAGTGTTTCAGTCAAACTGGGTGAAACACAAAAAATAAGTCCATGAATTCTTTTTCTGAAAAGCATTCAGTCTCTTGATTAAATTCACATTTTAAGTTCACTTGTGTGTGTGTTTGTGTGTGTGAGGGGAGGGGAAAGGGGTTCTGTATTTGACTACCTTTGCCTGCAGGAATGCCTAGAATAAATGATTCTATGCTCACCGTTGATGACCGGAGTGAACACCGCCATTCCAGCGTAGTTGGGATTGGACACAGTTTTGTCCAGGATGAGGCCTCCGACACTTATTGAAAAATGATTTAAATGATTTTTAGGATCTTCAAATTTGTTTGAGATTGAAGCGCTCAGGTGTGTGAATATCTCTTTATTGTACCTGCTGATCGCCATGGCGATAATCACAGGCTCCCACCCTGAGTAGAGCACTTCTCGGGTGGAGGGGATTCGCCGGGCGATCAGGATCCAGATAGGCGTCAAGGCAATGAAAAACACGCAGACTAGTGGATTGGCATAATCGTTATAATCTGTGAGAAACAAAATAATCACAGAGCAGGTTGGTTCAATGCAAGTCATTCAAAATCTGCTTTCATTTTTACACAAAGCGTGAAAAGTAGCATCTAACGAGCGATAATATGTACACAAACACGACACAACACTAACCCCAAATCAGACACCTGGTGAGACTAAACACAAACATTGCTCTGGTGGAAATTCTTCTGGGCGTAATTTAGCACCCACACTCTGCGATGTAGACATCGGGTAAGTGTTGGTTCACCTTTTATGAGATGTTTACATCTGGAAGATTTGGCCTTGGATGAAAAATTTGGCCATTTGGGAAAACATGCAATTACTCTTAACATAGCGGTTTTCATGCCTTTTTTATGCAAACAGTACCTCAGAATTGCACTTTAAAACCAAAGCGTGGTCACAGACACTACTGCAAGACAGAGACTGGGAATTTCTGCAGCTATATTTCTGTTTTACTATATATTTTTTGAGATATTAACACTGTTTCTCCCAATTTAGTCATTTCCTGTTCCTGAATACTATCCAGTAGGTGTGGGTGATATGACAGAAATACCTTACAATATCTGAAGGCATTTCTATGATGGATAGGTTTGGTAACAAGCAGCCAGTAAACCAGTAGGGTTACATTAAAAAAACTTAAATGCTCTGTTCAGTGATATTTCTATTTAACATCTACAAGAAGAAAATTCTGAAACTGAAAATTAGCGAAATTCCTTCCTTCCTTCTTACAAAATTCAGCTCCAACCCTAATCTAACACACCTGATCCTAAAGCGAAGTGGATTGATGATCTGGATAAGATGTGTTCAGGTTGAGGTTCAGGAAGTGAACTCTTCAGGAAGGTAGATTCCTAAGAGCAGGACTGGTGGGCAATGATCTAGGTCTTCTCTAGCGACGTGTAAAGTTGACACATTGCAACGGGTCATAGAAAAAAGTTCAATTTTTTCTAATACATGTACATGACAGGGAGATGACAGGGAGATGCAACGATGCAAATTCGTTAATAAAAGGTGAAATTTGCATAGGAATTTGCATCATTGACCAGTAGCACAGCTACCTTAAAAGACAAGTCATACCTAGTGTACATAGCACACATGCACAGTGATACACAGTGTATGTAGAGTTAGCTCAAACAGGGTGGCAGGCAAAGTAAATGTAGATTAGCTAAAGAACTTTGCATATACACGGAACTTCATTTATTCCACCGTAATTAATTCAGAAAAATAACTAAAGTTGACTTGATTTAAAAATCTGGAGAAACCAGAATTATTCCCAAACTTGATGCTAATGTGTTTTTTTTTTTTTGTTAATCTTTATCTTGCAAGAAGACGCAAACTGGACTGTGCTACATTTTACATTTATCTCTTTTTTTCACAACTGGTTCCTAATTTCAAACAAGTAAATTCTGAGAAAAATCTAGGAACATTAAACACTCACAACTGCCCAAAGTGCATGTAATGTTTCATTCACCTTCCCACCATGAGCACACGCTGCCACTAGATGCCACCTATAAACTGCAGAGGTGTAGATTACCCAGAATCCTTCACTCACCCAGCTCCTGGTAGAGTCCTGTGCTGATGCCAGACAGTAGAGCCAGAGTAATCAAGTCTCCGAGGCTGGCAGCAATGGGCGTGGCCACGTTGTCCGGGTTAATGCCAACCTTTCTGGAGCCGATGATCACGCCGATCATGATAAGACCTGTTTTGGAGGAAATATTGGCTGTGATTGTGTTGAGATGTTCAAGCAAACACAGGAAAGGCTCTAATCTGTACACAATGAGAGCAGGCTGTTTTGGGCTTTTGAGATCTCCTGTTTCACTCTAGTGAAGAAACGGTACTTAGGCACGCAGTTCCCAAATGTTATCTTTGGAATGAAATTCCACAAAAGCTCCATATCAGCGTGACTGATCGGATATTAAATTACGTCATCATAGTAAATCCGTCCATTCATCTTGGAAATGCTCTTGGGAAGAATTCAAATATGGACTTGAAATCACTAAATAATTACTAAATAATCTGTCGTCTTTGTGTCATCCAGTAACACATTTTTTGTCATAACAAGCAAGATAAAGTCTCAACAACAGAAATCTTTATGGCTGTTGCTATGGTAACGTTGATCATCAGACCAGAGTAGGCCCAATAGGTTTCTTGCTCTGTACATACATACACTACTAAGATCAAAACAAAATAGCGTCTACACCCTATCTAGTGCACTACATGGCTGATAACCATTAGGGGATTAACCCTGCAGCTTGGCTCGGTAGCTAGCTCCCCTGAAGTTTTGCTAATCTGGATTTTGCAGTTTGTTTTTCATTCCAATTGACAAATATTCATCTTGGTCGGGGTTTTAGCTGAACCTAAAGATGTTATTGTTTTAGCCAGAGTGCTCCTTTTAATGCGACTATATATTTTGGACTAGGACGTGTAGCTAATCCACAATAATCCACATGTGGCTAATCCACCATAATCCACCATATCTAGTATATAACCAAACTAATCTAACATTATAAGTGTGCTCCACTTCTTGTCACTATAAAATCACTGTAACGCACGTTGCTTGTATAAAGCGGCAACCAACCAATATGATAAAATCCATTGTTTAATAAACAATTTAAAGTATTAATAATATTCGCTATACACAATTCCTCCACCATGAAATGTAGCCTGTTGACTGTTAATGGTTGCTAAGCAACATAACGGACAAATATTACAGTAGTATGGTATTTACTGGCTTAAAACCTGGGGCATTAATACAGAATTTAGTTAGTGTAATGCATCACAGGTGTGTGTGTATTTCGAGGACTTTACAACATGATTTTACAAACGTGGCTCAGCCAATCAGATTTTAGAATGGAACCTATCCATTCTGTATAAGGACTTTCATAACATTCTGGCTTTTTTTTGTTACACATTCACCAATTGTCTCATTTTCTTAAAGTATGGGACATCATGCTGCCCCAATCATATTTCAACTTTCTCACCTCATACAGTCTTTTTATTATAGAATTATAAGGGCACTTTCTGCATAGGATTAAAGAGAAAAACATGGGTCCTCTCACCTAGCAGCAGGGAAGCGATGAAGGCTGTAGCTACGCTGCTTGCACAGAGCAGAACAGCATGACCTATCTTGAATTGGCCCTCTGGAATCCAGCCAAAAATGACTGCGGCGATGGAGGCTAGGAACCCGACCACAGTGGCCTGAACCTGTGATATGAACATCATGGTCACACTTACTTATCAGACTTTTCTCTCAATTAAAATTCCACTACATTCACAAACACAAAGGTCAATCTCTGCTTTTTATCATGTCACATTCATATTACCACCGTCCCAAAAGTAACACTGGTAGGACCGAACATCTGTCCAAATTTGGATTAGTTCCAGGAAACAACCACTGTTCAAACATTTGATATTCTCAGATCCACTCTGTAGCTGCAGACGTGTGTATAGTGAGACGATCTGTAAACAGGATCTCCATTTTTAAAGAGTCTGGTACCTGAATTAGTGCGAGGTTTCCCATGATCATTTTCCACATCTCCTTGGCTGTGTCCATCTGTCCAATATTAGCCTAGAGAGACAGAACACAGGAAGCACATTTACAGCTGCTCTCATTATAGCATGGCCACAGAAAGCTTTCTTCTGAGGGGGTGAGAGGATTAGGAAGCTAACTGCTACCATCTAATATCCAACGTTTCAACAATTTCCCTCTCAGAAGAAAACATGAGGACTTAGTAATGTAACAATATCAGCACTGATGTATACTATAATGAAGAAATCGAAAGTTTTATAGGACCGTTAATGTTATGCTACACATATTGTACTTCTGCATTTCCTTTATATAACGGCTTAACAACAAAAAATTTTCCAATGACTAAGCCTATTTTCCAATGACTGTCGCTTGCTAGCGTACATTTTTACACTAGCAAGCAACAAAAGCTACAGGAAGCCATTCGTTTTCTGCGCATGTCCCTGACATTGAGCTGCGATTTCAGTGACAAATGACAATTATATTCAGATCTTCTCAATTCCATGCAAACTAGGTATGACACAATAAAGCGGCAAATCCAAACGATTGGCTCGAATGCACTGCAAGTAAAAATATCTTGAATATAAACAAATTTATCTAGTATTTCCTATTACAACATTACAACAAACCAAATATAAAATTACTAAAACCTAGTTCTAGACATTTTTACTAATTTCAAGCTTGAAATAGTCTTGTTCTACTGGCAGATAATTTTGCTCATTTTAAGCATTTATTTCTAGAAAGAAGCAAAATTATCTGCCGATGGAACAAGCAAAGCTTGAAATGAGTAAAAAATGTCTAGAAATAGGTTTTATAAACTTATATTTGGTTAATTGTAATCTTATAATAGGAAATACTAGATAAATCCGACTACATTCAAGATCTTTTCACTTACTAAGATGTCCGTGTTTGATTCTTTGGACCAATCCTATCGTGTGTCTGGTCTGATGTTTCTTCAGTTCCCGACTCACAACTTTAGTTACTTTAGATTCCTCCTTACTCGTTGGTGTCTCTGGAACGTGTATGTAGCTAGCACAGTTAGGCTGCTTAGCTAATTTGCCAGTGAAGCTAGCTACAAAGTCTAACATGTACATGAGAAAACAAATGTGATGTGCATTAACTGTATAGTCAGCTGCAGGCTGTACATTTCGGCTACCACCATTTCTCATGGGAACTAAAAAAAGAAAATGCGACGACAGTAGCAGATGTTACACACCCACCAGAGACAAACGACAAGCGGCACGTGCGCTTGTTACCCTGAACATAGTGCAACATAGTGTATTGTTTTTCTAACCATATAATGTAATATATTCACTGCTATCACAGCTACCGTGATATACTGAAAACCACTAAATCGCTCCACGCCAAATAAGTATAAACTGATCACACCTCCTTGGCCAGATATAAAATGTGCACAGCACTCTCTCATGCATGAGATACAGAGTTTGTCACGTTGGCAGTCAGTAACTCAAACAAAGCCAATACTTTAATCTCAGTAAGAATGCTGATTGTCAGGTTTGTTGGACGCTGTTCAAAGGCGCCGTCCTTTTTTCTGTGGCTGAATCTCAGGTAGCCTTGCAGTGCACTGAGTGGGGTGTACAATATAATTATGTTACACCCTATGTAGGGAGAATATATAGTGAATAGTATATATTTTAAACATATAAAAAAAACTGTGAAACTGTGAAGAACTGTGAAACAATGATTAATGATAAAATGTCACCATCCAGCAGTGTAGTGTAGCGCTACTGCTAATGCCGATTCTGTGTGTGTAATTAAATGCTAAGCACCTTGTGATTGTTCCGTTATTTAATTGATTTAATTGGCTGCCTGGATTTTGCCTTAGTCTGAAGTTACAAACTGGCTCTGTTATTAAACTGGCTCATGTGTAAAAGGTGAAACATCTCAGAACGTGCTGTTGTGGGAAAATAATCAATGACCGAGCGGTGTGATGAACCAGAGTTACTGTTCCCACGGTAAAGCTGATTCGTATTCTGTAATAGCACGTAGTGAAGTGATTATTCTTCTTGTACCACAGCAATTTGTTAATGATTACCATTTTTAGTAATTAAAGAATGATGAAGAATGAATGTTATAAAGCGCTGACACTGGAGACTCCTTCCATAAATGTTAAATAAACGTCTCCTTACGGAAAAACGTACACCATTTCAATGATTACACACGTTTTTTTAATCAGTTTATGTGGAGCGTCTGACATACAAGTCATAGTGAATGAGTTGTTACTATAGAAACAATAAGGTATTAGAAGGAGCACAGTAATATAAACCTGTGATTTGTAGCTGCACTGCTGTCAGAGCTTCTGTTATAGACACACACAGCACGGCGCTGTGCTATAATGCATAATAGTTTCATGCACGTTAATATCAAGTATCAGTTAAAAGTGCTTTGTTTGTTCGAGTACTCCACTGCAAAATAAGCAGCCATGAGCTAAACATCTACCTTCGTGTTTAGACAATGAGAATATCCAGTGCTCTGAACAGCATCTGCTTGAAGCCTAGTTAGAACAAACAGCGGTCAGTTCCCGGGACAAAAGGGGGTTTGAGCCACTGATGCACGCATCCATCTCATCTTCCTCCTGCTGACTGACCCCCACTTATCTCATCCCTCGCTCTAACGACGCCGACGTCAAGTGGCTCGGACCCTGCAGTACGGCTTTAAGGGATGGTGTGAGACCTTGCGCTGGTTCATTGAGCTTTTCTGCATTTCGGAGAGCCGAAGTATATGCTACGATAATCGCTTTTAATATCGTTCCACAATTCCTACAAAATGAAACCAGCATTTGGCATTTTGATCCAAACAGTATGTAAGGGTTAAGCAAGCGCATGCTGAATTGCAGGGTGCGGTTACGTATACTCGTAAAACCTAAAGCCGGCTTCTTTACACTGACCACTGGCCTCCCACTGAAGTATAGTGGAAGCGAAGCTTTAGCCGAACCAGTGAGGGAGGACAATAGTGTGAGGACGAGGGAGGAATACATTTCCCCAGAGAGGAGCGGCCTCTCGCTGCCATTGAGCCCGACTCGCTGTGTGCTCTTTCATTATCTTTCAAAGGAGTAGTACTACTTGTGCACTTCCTGTGCAGCCCTTCACTTTATCTCTCTATATTCTCCCCTGTGCAAGCACATCAGAGCTGACTGATCGGAGTTAAAACCGCTCTTAGCATACCGAGTCACCTCCAACGTATTTGGGAAATCAGGCTCTGCTCATTCCTCCTGATTGGTCACACTGGGATGTCAATGAAACGGCCAGCACTCTTTTTACCGCCACTGCTAAGGGAATATTAGCTACACTGCTATGTAACAAATGTCCCTGGCAGCAGGACAAAGGTGGTAGAGGCCATTCAGAGGGGGAAGTACCATATGTGGATGTGTGAGGATCCGTGTACGTGTTTGTGTGTGTGAGTTTGAAATTGGAGGAAACAGGACTTGTGCCAGGAGTTTACGGCGCCTCTTCCGCAGTGTGAGATCTTACGTGGCACAAATGGAGGCAGGGGGTGGGGGGGAACTCGGCGAGTCTGGCACTGCTGCTGTATCTCACGCCGACCCGGCCTTGATAACCGGCAGTGTGATAAGCTGTGTGTGAAATCGGGCAGCTGCCCTAAAACAGTAACGATAACGCGGATAGCGTTGCCTTTACTCCAGTTGTTCAGTGTAGATCTGTGATCTAAGGCTCCAGGGGTTCACCCTTCAAACATGTACAGGGTCACTGGCATATTATCAAGATTAGGACGTTAAGCAGATCAGGGATAACAGATAATCAATAGGATAATGAGACAGACAGCTGAGTCATGAGCAGGAAATGATATCCAGAATATTCTGGACTGAGAGAATTAGTCACACATGACAATATACTGCATTACCATTCACTATACTGGATTGTATGATATAATGACAATATATTGTAAACCCTAGGGCTGATGAATACTATTATTTATTATTTATATACTACTATTATTTCAGTGCAGTATTGATATTTGAATATTAATTTGGTATAAAATTAGCCTGCATTTGATGCTTCCTTCAGCAAACACGCACATTCATATTGTGAAAAGTGGCTGTTTATACGATGAAATCCAAGCACAGCTCTTCATGTGTTCGGATGTTATTGTGTCATCGCTTTCACTACTTAATTTACTAGTATTAAGAATTAAGATAAGATACACTAGCATGTTCGCTCTGATTAGTACTTTCTTTCCGCCGATAACGGATCTCTAGGCAAGACAATGCTAGGTGTATTTAATTCAGCAGGAGGAAGAGATTAAATTTGATATAATACGATTATTAGGAGCAAACAGTACTGTTAATCTGCTGATTTAGGCAGATTCAGACGCAATGGCTGGTACATGATATGCCAAATATGTCAAAAATATCATGATAGTTGAAGAGATTTCTACGATACATGATGTATAATCATGATATATCGCTTTCGTAGCAAACTGCCAGCAAAATAGTAGTGCAATAATAAATAAATAAATAAATAAATAAACAAACACCAAAAAGGGAGGAAAAATTCATAAATTGTATATTCTACAATCTAAAAAAAATCCAGTACAAATATTTAACATCAGAGTCATTTTTTTTGAGTCATTGTTACTAAAAATGTTATAAAAATATTTAGTGACACCTACAAAATCTCAGAAAAATGACATAATTTATCATAATATCAATATTATATCAACTTCATGCCCAGTAGACATACATCAAGCAGTTTATATTAATATTATATTTTATTAATATTTAATATAAATATTATATCAATAATAAATAAAATTAAATGTTGATATATGTTTTTAGTTTATTCATTTATATTTATTTTTTAATTAAGAGCTTGTGTATGATAACATTTAACAAAAGACATAAGAAAAAGTAACTAAGAAAGAAATTCTTGCTTTTGCTTTCTCCATACACGCTCCAGACCAAATTTAAAAATAACTGCTTTTAAAGCTGGAGTTGTTAGACATTTTACAGTCATTAACCAGTTTTTAGGATGTTTTTTCCTCATGAAGTGTGTATGGAAAACATGCTGCATGCTTTTGCACACCAACATCACACGGTGGGCGTGTTTAAAAAGCCTAAATCCACTGCTATATTGACGTGTTAAAGTTACTCGTGGAGTCTTTTTGCGGGGACCGAGCGCCCACAGGAATGTCTGCACCAGCGATCCACCTCTACACAATTCAGCTCCAGCTGTTTAAGACAAATCAAGGAGAGCATAAAGCCGCTTTAGGGCAACGGGTGTAATGTGCTTAACAGGATTAGCGAGGTTTTAAACAGGTACATGTTTCACAGGACTCGATTTGTTCAGTAGTTCAGATTTTGCTCATTTACACTCCGTCAGCGACCCTGCGTTCACACCGGTGGTCATTATTTTCATCCAGCATCGCTCAAATCGCTCTATTCTAGTAGTGGACATTCCTATTTCTAGTGCTAATGGCAACAGAAATGACACACCTAGCTATTTTTCAAAGCTACCTATTTGACGACGAAGCAGGTGTCGTCCTGCTAAAGATGAGACGTCTTACCCATTTTAATTGCAAATCAAAGGCATTCCAGCTAAAAACTAAAATTCTGGAGGGAAACTGCTCGTGCATCAATTGCGTTTTTTTTCATTTAGTTCCGATAAGAAACGACGGTAGCTATACTGTGTACATTCGCTTCTGAAGTGTTTGTGTTAAACACAAATTAAATAACACACTAATCAGTGCGAAATTTGGCTGTTTGATTTACATGTTACGTGCTCGGCTTCGTACTAGCTTTATTGGTATTTCAGAAAATCGAGCTAAATCTACTATCTATGCACATTCACCAGAGGCACCAATGATCTCTGCTACGTTCTTCCAAGCTTTACTTCTTTCGTAATTTAGGTTGTATATGGCAGGATAAGAAGAAACCATAGTTATGTTTTTTTTTTTTCCCAGTCCAACAGTAAATGGGAATTAAGAGCAGGTAGGAACTAAAGTTGTGAGTGTGGAACTGAAGAAACGTCGGAGCACATGCACCACAGGATTGGTCCAAGGAATCATTCGAGCAAATCATTTGGATTTGTTGCTTTACCGCATCATACCTAATTTGCATAGGGAATGTAGGGTTACGCAATATAGCTGCCATTTTGAGTTAGTTTGTGCCCTATTCATATTTTAAGCAGTGAGCTATCTCTACTCATATTTTCTCTGAATTGTTTACATCACTCGCCCCACCCATTTTGTGTCACTGTAGATCGCCAGTTCTTATTGAACCTGGTGATCACTCTGTGATGATGAGTCACTGCCGGTGTGAACACAGGATTACTAATCGTCAAAAATTCTTTTATTGCAGCTGTTGGCTGTTCATGATATTGACGTTCCTTGAGAGATAAGACGAATATATACTGATCCTCAAAACAAACAGTAGCTGACGTCCCTGATGTTTTCCTCTCCGTCCTCCTTGTTTCTACTAATTACCAGCTGGACTAACATTTTTTGGTGTCACTCGTTTTTTTTTTTTCTGGTCCAAAGTCAGCAAAATAAACTGTTCATCTTAAACCACAAATAAGGGAGAGGTCAGAGTAAAGACGCTCTTGCAAAGGTCAAACAACATGAAGACCCAAGCACACCTTCAGGTACACATCAGCCGGGTGTCCAAAGGTCAGGTCATAAAACTGTGACCGAGAGCTTGAATACCAGACTTCTACTTGTGCTGTGATCTTTAAAAAAAAATAGTAATAATAAAAAAGATTTAACAGTGAATTAAGCTCCTTGGCTTTCCACGTCATAAAGTAGCAAGAGCTAGTTTTCCGAAGTTAAACACTTCAGCTGGCTGGTTAGCTGATAATACGTGATGCCTGGAATATCTTACTTACTAAGATAAAGCTACTCAGAGGTATTGTTTAGGTTTGGATCAGATGACGATGTTAGAGGAAATCTTTAATGGAATTTGTTGCAATGGCTGAAAAATGTGCTGTGGTGGCTTTAAAGGTGCACTCAAATGACACGATCGAGATCTGTCAAAAAGCCGTAGCTAGGACATTTCTGGAAAGACTACATGACATTACATGTAACTATAAACAGATAAAAAAAAGTATGAGGTTCTTTAATTAATAAATAAACGTAATTGTTGCCACATCTCTGTGGTGTAAGTGGAATAAACTCTCTGGTATGGTAACAGTAACGTTATGATGCTCCATGACACTAGCCCGTCACTGATTATTTTCTCACAACAGCATGACCCTGTCGTCTTTTATTATACATCGGTTCACTCTGGTTTGTAGGTTATTTGTTTAAACTCACTGCGGTGGACAGTCTGGAGGCCAGTGTCATCTCCAGGTTCCCCTTCAGGCCCAGAAGAGCCGGCACCAGGATAAAGACCTCGTTCACCTCGGCGAACACCTTCCAATGCTGCAGGGAGAGATAAGGAGAAGAAAACCATCGCATTTCAGCATGATTGAGGACCCCAAGCATGTGAGGTCATTGGGTTCTCCGTGACCTTCATTTACCACGCTATTGATTCAATGCTGTAACTCGAGATGACTCTCGCTCTCTCTCTCTCTCTCGCTCCCTCTCTCTCTGCTGGAGACTGTGCTGGGCAAAGCTGCTGCACTTATAACACCACGCTCTTCAAACAGAGATCTCCAGAATTATTGGCACCCTTGGTAAACATGCGTTATGAAGAATCTCTTCGTGGTCAATTAGCTTCATCTCACACTGAAAAGGAGAGAGAATTCTAACCTTTCACTGAACTAAAATGATTACTGAAGAAAATAAACTGTAACCTAAAACTGTAACCAGATTTTCATTTATATATAAAAATACTGGAATAGTGAACCTGATCCTTTAATGGTCACTACGTAAGACATATCGGTAAATAAAAAGTATCTAATTGTACACATTTCATACAGGATATTAATACAGTACAGTACAGTACAAAAGTTCGCACACACCCCTCTCCCAGACAAAATGAATTTTAAGTCTTTCACTTTTTGACTGCTGTGTTGTAGAATACACCCATGTTTCATTCTGAACTTTATTTGGTTGTTACATTTTTAAAAGAGAGGTACATTTTCTTCAATTTCACAAACTTTTGCACTCGACTCTATAGCTCTGCTTCTCGGTTCTTTAGTTTTTCATCCACTGGCTGTAAATCTTTTGCTGACATGGATTTCAGTAGAGTCATCGCCGATCGTATCCATTTGAACCTCATCCAACATTTATCCTTAAGAAATAGTTGATGACTGGGGTAACTGGCAGCCGGTAGCTTTTTTTTTTTTCTTTTTTCTTTTTTCGAGCAGATGCAATGCAGCAAGAGTCCGTGCGGATCGATAAGTGGAGAAAGTGCTTATCTTTAGAGCCCATCCCACTGGCGCATTGCAATTACAGCCCTGACGTTGGACAACTAAATCAATGCAGAGGATTCACCCGAGCTCTGAGAGGAGAGAAAAGCGCTGAGCTATACAGGTTGAAACACAACACTTGGGAATTAACAAGAGCAATCCTCTTTTTAAAAAAAAAAAAATGTAGCAAAAATTGTACTTCAGGTTTTTTCTGCTTAGCTGGCTACAACTAACAGGCATTTTTGTTTCTTTCTTTGGCAGTACAGGGCCCACTTTGGAGAAAAAAAAAAGGTCTACATCAATTGGAAATTGGCCATCTGCCACATTGGCTTTGGTTTCCTTGCTACCGACAGCCCCTCTCCGCTTCTCTCCTCTCCTCTAGCTTGCTCGTCTTCTGAGATATATGATGATGTCTCCGGGGAACAGCGCTGCCTCGGCCAACGCCTCCTCAATGCCTGTGAACTTGCAGGTTTAGCAAGGCTCAGATTGCACAGCCTCTAAAGCTCCAGTATATATGGTCACGGAGGAATTCAGTGACGCATCACTAGCGGAGAAGGCACTAGCGTCATGGAGTCAGTGCGCGATGCTGATCTCCATGACCCGGGAAGCCGTGGTGATGAAAACTAACCAATTAAAATCTGCTTCTGTGTTTCGGTGCTGAATAATGTGCTTTAACACTGATTTAAAACAAACAATTGAAATCTGTCTCATGCTTTTTTTCATATCTTTTTCATTTTTTTTCACTTTAGACTTTATATACATTTTCATATACCAGGATCAGTAGTGGATCGGATATCAGAAGAAAAGCAAATGAACTGGATCCGATGCTGTAACAAACGGAAAAGTTGGAAATTAGACTTCAAATTTTTGGAACTGCAAATGTTCACATATAAAGAGACTAGCTTTTATTTTGTGCTAGGATTGATGATCGATTTTGAATATATTTATATTTTATTATATTCATCATATCTGCAGTGTCAGTGTAAGTCATGTTTTTAGCTATGTATTTTTTTCCTGTATTTTTATTAAGTGCTTCAATTTAAAAAATATTTTAAAGCTTAGTAGATTGTAAAGAAAATAAATTCGGGTGGGTATCGATATTGACCAATACTCAAGGTATCAGCATCAGTATTGGTATCGGATATTCTATTTAATTATTTTTTTTACATTTTATATTGTTTTTATTTATTGTATTTTTTATTATTTTTTATTATTTATTATTATTTCCCTTTTTTTAAAAAAAACTTAGTTTGACTAGTTTTTGTTTTTTTTTCATTCCTGGTTTTTTTTTTTTAACTTCACACTCTAACATACTTTGAGCTGCATTTAAAAAAAAAATGCATGAAAGGTGCTACAAAATTATTATTATTATTATTATTATTATTATTTTAATTTTTTTTATTATTATTGAGGGTGAATGACTTTAATTGAACCATCTATGTATATAAACTTAGCTAGAAGCTGAACTTTGGTTTACAGCATCGTAAAGTCAGTTCAGAATCCGGGTGCGATTCATTGAGTCTTTCTTTCAGTGACTCAAAGGCGGAAAACTTCACTTCCTGATTACCGACTACGCTTTTTACCCCCACAGGAAGTCAGGGACACAGTCTCTTACTTTGCCTGAAACTGCAAAATAACATCACTGTTAAAAACAGACAGAAAAAAACCATAAAGTTCACTCCCCGATATTAAGTAAAAAATTCTGTGGAAAAACGAGGAGGTTGCTAAGAGAGTGTTTCCACGAGAACACAGCACTGCCCACGCTTGTTTGTCTGCACTGATTCCTGTAAGAATGGGGTGACAGCCTGGATGTGGTAGACCCAAAATGGCTTCCTGTGGGAGTGCTGAGACACCGGCTGGTGTGAGGGCTTGATGTTGAGTCTGTTTTCCTCCTGGTAAAAATAGGCTGTCTGACTGTCTGGACCGAACGGTTCTCGTCTGCCGTTTTTGTTTTGTTTTGTTTTGTTTTTGTCTCGACCAAACCACCAGCCTCTTTCCAAACAGCCTTTCTAGAGCCATCTAAATAATAAGAATAAAAATATGGGAATGGATAGAAAATTGAAGGAAATTTACAAAGATCCAAATGCTTTATCCTTCATTAGCCACACGTGTCCAAGCATCGATTAGCCATGCTAGCAAGTCTGAATTGAGAATTTGCTGATTTAATGGTTTGCATTGTGAATTCTGACTCAATATATATTGCTAAATGTAAGTTGTTGAGTGAGCATCACAGTCTACGCTCTCTCTCCCAGTTAAGATTGACCGTATCTGGGTTTTGATATGATTGATGGTTTTGACCCAGTAAATCGCGGTCATAGTCAGAACAGATGACTCACTTTTCACTCATGATGCGTTTATGACTCATCATGGCTGCACGATATTGAAGAAAAACGCAATATGCGATAACTTGTTAAATAATGCGATATGCGGTACTATAATGCTATAAGTGTGTAAAATCAATTTAAATTATAT
>CM075022.1:17736786-17780305 GCA_037576675.1 Pangasius sanitwongsei
CCCAGACCTCCTCACCAACATCAGCGCCTGATCTCACTAATGCTCTTGTAGCTGAATGATCACAAATCCCCACAGCCGCGCTCCAACATCTAGAGTGGAGCTTATTATAACAGCAAAGGGGGACTAAATCTGGAATGGGATGTTCCACAATGACATACGGGTGTGCTGGTCAGGTGTCCACAAACTTTTGGCCATACAGCGTATTAAATTATGAGGCTGCGTGTAGCTTCCCTGCAAGTTCCTGATTCTGATTAGGTTGTAGGTCATGCAGGCGATGCTGCACATCGTGTGGTGCAGCAGGTGGTGGGATTCAGAATGAGTAACGCATCGGGAATAGTTACAGCGTCAAGATTGAGTCACACCAATGAGAAGCGCATTACATTTAAGCAAATACACACCAAAACTTTTTTTTAAAAAAGAATCAGCAGTGAGTCAGGGTTTTCTTTCTCCGGTTGTTGAATGAGAGAAGACGAAAAACAGTAGAGACTGCTAGCCTCCTCAGCCTACTTGTCCACTGGGAAACTAAGAATAAAAAGCAATCTTGTCTGAGCTAGTGATAAATATGCACTGCTCCAGCAAAGAAAGTGCAACAACTGAATAAAAAAACAAACCAAAAAAATGAACCCTAAAAAAAAAAAAAAAAAAAAAAAGAATCCGTTTTAACAGAGCGAGGGCAGGAAGCTGTTCAGATGTGTGAAGATGGAAAGCTGGAGTATTAAACTTTCAGTGTGGACTCAGCAGTTTCGTAACAAACGCAGGTAAACTCTTTTTCCCCCCATGGGCATAAGCGCAAGTTCACAATGGCTCTCATCTCTTCCTGAATGTTCAGCAAAGTCAAATCAAATGGCCCCTCAGGGCTTGTTTCACCAACACCGATCAAGCCAGTAAAAGGTACGGGTTTTTAATGGAGATAGCCCACTGACAGCTTGATCCAGACGAAGAGCTGCATTAATCCGGATCTGAGAATAACTGCTTCTAAAATTGCTCTTGTCCAATGAAAGGAGAGAGTTTATCAGTCCCATTAGCAGTTACATAAAAACGACAGTTTGTTCAGGACTAGAGGTGTTGAACATTAACTTACATGAACAATAACAGGTGCGGACGAACGAATTAAATGAATCCTTGGTTATTCTTCTCGGCTACTTTAACGCAACATCCATTCCTTTTTATGTGGTAAAATTAAACAAAACCAGACTCGAGCACCTTCCTGGAGTGCAGGAACGGAAAAAGTCAAGGCATTCGCTTGTATTACTTATTCCCATTGCCCCTCGCACATATTGCAATAAAATACAGCACGGAATTAAATGTCAGTCGGAAACATCCAATATTGTAATTTACACCTCCTAGTCGAGACGCAGCTCGCGAAAAGCCATTCTCTGAGCGCTCGGGCTTAAAGGTCAGGTGCAAATGTTTTTTCTGGCAGAGATGATGGTACCAAATCACTTGCAGCATATTGAACAAGTGCCATTTAGGAATCTTCAGCCATCTTTTTGCAGTAAATATGAGCTAATGCCACCAGTGAGAAAAACAAAGGCAAGTCATTTTGTTGTTTAGGAGCTGGAAAGGCATTCCACTCCTGTGTATAAGAACGGAATAATTCACACAGTCACCCGTTTAGATTCATCCAGTAGCATGTTCTTCAGAAAAGCACGAATTCATCTGGCGATGGATTTTTAGAGTTGCCGTGTACATCGTGAAGGAACTAACTGCAGAAAACTGCGATCAAGCAGGACGTCTCTCTGGACTCGTGCTGATTGTGCCAATTTCTGTTTCCTCCAGCAGCAGGATGCAAAAGGAACACGGATTCATCTGACAAGGAAACCTTTCTTTCCGCTCCTTAACAGTCAGGTTTTGACTCTCTTGGCACTCGACTTTGTGTGAAATGGGCTACAGCGGCTGAAGTTTGATGCGATTTGCCTGGCTGTGAACCATCTGTTTGCGCGCACCGTTCCCAGTGTTCTCCTTTCTCCCGTCTGATCTACAACCTGTCTTCACCCACATGTCCCACATTCAAAATCTCTAGGCTCACTCAGATAACTGAATAATTAAAAACGCTGGCCTTCCTGATTTATACCACACGCGCTGCTGTCAGGTTCGGCACAACTGATTGGAATGTAAACTCTGCTTAAAGGGGAGGGCTGGGCCTAATAAACTGGCAACTCGGCTTTACTTATCTGCAGATCGATATTGCTAGAAATTAAATCAGGATGTTTTATTTGAGCTAGGGGCAGACTCGAATGAATGAATGAATGAATGAGAGAGAAAAAGATCTGACCAGGAGAAGAATGGAAGTAAGGATGGGGAAGAACAGATGGAGCAGACAGAAGCATACTTTACAGATCCTGTGAGCCCAAGCTCCATGAAGTACAGATGGACCACAACCACTGGTGTGAGCCATTGGGCTCGGCTTGTGCATTACTGATTTTTTCCATGCTCGTGGTTTACCTTTGTTTTTTTTTTTGGGTTTTTTTTTTTTTTTAAATTGTATTATATGTGATTTAATCGTCCAGAAGCAGGCATTTCTACCATTTTAGGTTTTAAGGAGAGTACACAAGGGTGTAACTGTAGTATCAGCTGTGTGGTCGGTAACTGCTTGCTGGCAGTGGCGATCGCAACAACTCAGCTGGAAGCATAGCAGTACATACTGTATACAGTATAATCCTTTTACAAATCAGCTGTCTAATGTCCACATGGTCAAAATGTTCACTTTCTTCTACTGTTCAAGTGTTGAGCGCTGACCAGCAAACAACAACAACAACAATGTATTTAACGACTTATCATTACCATTATTTGTAAAGTGTTAGAATTGACACTTCGTTGTAGGCCTGTTGAATCTTTTTTTTTTTTTTTTTTTATCACCCTTTTTTCTCTTTTGGCTAAAAACAGAAACTTATGGCTGAAATATTTTGGTAGTTGACCTAATAAATAATGTTAAATAAAGGATGTTAAATATGTACGTGTCTAATGTTAGCCAAGTCGAACACACATTGACAGATTTCATTTCACGCTACTGACACACAACATTCTCAAATCATTCCAGATTCCTGTATCTCCTGTTCCACTGGGGAGAAAAAGCCTGCTCTTTAGGCGTATTTAGGAGTGGTAACTCACACTAGTGTACTCCGGTGTTAAAACAATACGTAAAAAAAAAAATGCGTAAAAGGTTGGCAGGTCTGGTGATGCAATCAGAGTAAACTTTACTGGATATCGCAGCGGTGAAATATCACGTAAAGACGATTAAATGCTTATTGAGGATCAGCCTACACAGGGCCAAAGCGAAGTACATGGGACTTCCTCTGTACTTCTGCACAGGACATGTGGATTAATTAAGCCTGAAATAAAGCGAGAGAGCAACACTTTTGCTCAGATGCAACCCACCAACTCAAGCAGTAACTCAATTGACTTACTCACAGCGCTGCATTTAAAATACTGTTATGCCAAATATAAGACGTAGCTGTAACACCACAGCGACAGTGCAGGTATCTGCTCCTGAGGAAAAAAAACTAGAATACAGACAGAGTCGCTCTTAAGACTTCGACTGTTTAACAAAACGTAGAAATACGGCTTATTTCAACTCATCTCCTGGTGCATTTCTACTGCATAAAGCAGAAAATACTTTAAAAACCTGACGTATATTTTAGGGAGTGCAATTGGATTTTTTAGTGTTTACAGATTTCCAACATTTATTTAAGGAATCGTCTGAGGATTCTTAGGCTTGTACGCTGAAAATAAGATTTTTCAGCACAAACTTCTGGCTCCTACCTTCTGACGTTAGAAGGTATTTTAATATGCAACAAAAACAACCTGAAGTTTGATGCCTAATCATTTTACCGAACAATGTAATACATTTTTGATGAAGTCCTCAAAAAAAAAAAAAAAAATCCCTTTCCACTTGGCAAATCTTCACTCCTTATTGTTTTTCTTTCACTGAATTAGCTTTCAAGGACTATGAAGGACTGCTGCTTTTCTGCTCTAGTAAAAAAATCTCTCCACGATCCCTGAACGTATTAGCCGGAGCCGCTACAGTACAGTCCGGGAGTTAATCGAGGTGACCATCCATCCCATCCTCTCTCTCTCTCTCACACACACTATCCACTCACGCCATGGATGTTCACGGTGCACATACCGATCTGAATGAGTAGTAGCCTTTGTCAAACTCGTGAGCGCCGATGGTGACCTCGGGGATGTATCTGGGGATGCAGGTCATGTTCGCCACCCGCTGTTTATCTTCCACCCTACAGAAATAAACAGATGTAGGCGTAAATTTATGGATGCGAGACAGAGAGAAACGGTGTACCATACTCCATCTGCTTGTTATTACACTATTAAATTGCGTACAATCAAAAGCCACTGTTAAGGTCAGTCAGAAAGGGCACAATATCTCAACAAATATTTCTGTGCTGTGGCAAAAAAAGGTCAAAGGGCAAGAACTTGAAAGTTCAAGCACACTTTCTCTTCCCTACACTCGATCTACAGTGTTGCAGCGTTAAAACTACACTCACAGAACTCTCATGTGGTGGAACGTGACATCATCCTGCTTCAACCACGGGCCCTTATCGAACTTCAGATACTCGATATCCTCTGCAATCTGAGAAATTACACACACGCACGCCGTTCAGAATCAACTATACATACAGAATTATGCCTTACAACTCCGTAGACTTTTGTCGTTTTTGTTTTTGGCATTACCTTCTCGATATCCTCTGCTTGTGTTGTATCGTATGCAAGCACTTCAGCCGCCTCACTGAAATAAAAGCAGAGTTTCGCATGTTACAATTAAAGGAGCAAAAGGTTCAAGGTGTCACTGGTTAAAATTAGAGACTATTACCTTTGAGACTAAAAATATAAATCTACACCCAGGATTTTTGTAAAGCTGCTTTGTGAAAATGTCTATTCTATTCTTAAAGGCGCTATACAATTCAAAAATACAAAATGGAACTGAAATGAATTCTGGGAACCAGTCAAGGATGACAGACAAAACAAAACAAAAAAAAACAAAAAAAAACAGGGTTTTGACCAAAGGTTTTTCAGCCAATAAGAAACCAAACATATATTTGACTATAAACTAAAAAGACATCAATTTCTGGTGATGGGGTTTTCCCAGGCTGCCACACACACATTAAAAGGAAAGATCTGTATAACCTTTAGATTCCAAAACAATCACAACATGGATGCAATATTCTCATTTATCCAGCGTGCGTACGCAAAGTTTTTTGCCCTAGTGGTAGGAAAGTGTAATAGCAGGTAAACTGACAACGCAGAGCTCCTATAGCACGTACTGTATCATATCTGCTCACGCAGCTTTGAGGAGGGAATGTATTTTAAGCTCCACTGGAAACATCAGTCGAGTTCGTTTGTCCAGTGCAGTTGTTGTCGCTCTCTATTCTAGGGCTTTTAGCTATGAGTATATTTTAAACAGAAACTGGAGACGTTGCTGGCATTTCTCTACCAACTAAGAGTTGAACAATGTCACGTCTTACCTTCATTCATATTGCAATACATTACATTTCCAAAACCAGCAGTCGGAAAAGAGCAAAAATGATGAATTTTCATGCCACTGCAGAATTTCTAAATGTAACTGGGGATACAGAATGCACATACATACTAGGGCTGCATGATATTGAAGAAAAACTTGTTAATTAATGCGATATGTGGTACTATAATGCTATAAGTGTGTAAAATCAATTTAAATTATATATATATATATATATATATATATATATATATATATATATATATATATATATATATATATATATATATATATATTTAAAAACTGAAAATGACCTAACCACCATAAATGTTTCATGTTCTTTTGAGGAAAAGAAAGCAATCTCTGCTGTCTGCATCGCCCTAGAACTTTGAATTTTTCGTAACTTTTTGAAGTATTAAAATCATTCCGTTATCGCAAGCCCTTGCGATACGCATATTTACATTTGCGATATTTCGATAATTTTGATATATTGTGCAGCCCTACTCAGAATAGGCTTTTACATTCAGAGCCTGAACTGATATAAAGCCAGGGATGAAGCAGATGAGGAAAAAATCACGATCTTTTCCCCGACGATGCTCACATGTACAGAAAGCATCTCAGAACAGGATATTTCGCTATCGGATTTCTACTGGATACCAGAATTAAGGTGAGAATTGAGGATTAGACCTCTATCCCTAATCCAACCATCTCTACCTTAAGACACACGGCTCCGTTGTAGACGCTTATCAAGCTCTGGTTTCGCACCGTCCCCCTCATGACCGCTACAAAGTAAGGAACCTGATAAAATGTTCAGTCATGTGGTTTTCCGTAGCACAGGATGTCAAGATTTTGCTATATTTTTTCCCTTCTAAAATTCTGAGTAATACCACGCCCTCATAGAGTCATCGATATCATAGAATTTTACAGTAAATGCAAATTCATCAGTTCCAATTAACACCTTTGGGGTTTCACATTAATTTCCTGCCTTTGTGTATCAAGGTGCAACTTGTTTACCTCGGCGCAAGTTCATGCCGGGTTTTTTTTTTTTCTTTTTAGCTTTTCTTCTTTTTAGTGACTAGCTACAAGAAAAAAAAACTGTTTAACACTTTCGTGTACAGCGTCTACACTCGTAGACACTTAATTTAAGGTTGTGTTGTTTTAAGATGTAAACCACTGCAATATCATATCCACCATTATCCTGATTTTTATTATTCAATCCAACATGGCTGACGGTGACACATGCAAAATGTCTTGGGCATTTTATGTCTAAAAACGTTTCATCGAGTAATAAACTGTTTAGACTATAACAAACATTCGTTTTCTTTTGGTTTAAATAAGACATCGTTTAACTTCAAACCTAAACAGCGCAATTGCTGTATGTGTTGTAAATGTATTTTCATTCACTCCGGACAACAACGTTTTAAAAATGCGTAATATTTTAGACCTAAAATGTTGCAAGTATTTTTCAGCAGTTATGTTTTGTCCCATTTTTTTTCCTTCTCTAATGTCCTTTGCTTCCTGTTGAAAGTGAATGAAAAAAAAGGTTAAAATGTGTGTTAAAATGTGCAGGCAATTACTGAGTACAAAAAAAACGTATAAAAATCTAAAGAATGTTTTAAAATTTATGCACAAAAGGTTTAAATTGTGCTTCAAGTCACGTTATTAATTAATTTTAACCGATTTCGGAAGTAATTTTGTAATTTTGTGTTTGTAAAAAAGCTGAATTTGTGTCTGTCACTGAAACTCAGAAATAAACCATTTGTTGACTAATGAATAATCGATTTAAAGCGATTTTAAAGTTAAGTTGTATCCTGATGTTAAGACAGAAACAGCATTGCGCCTCACAGAGCTGTGACTTGGTCCGATAATCAGTTCACAAATCCATTTCCCATGTGGCTCGGCTTTCGAGCGTGGGCATCATCAAAGTGACAGAAGATCACCAGCAAGGGATGATACAGCTTTATGTGCTTAATTACTAGACAAAAATCTTCTAAAAATATTTTTTAAATCCTAGACGCCTTCAGACTTCAAATAAAACATGGACTTATTGAGCATGTGCAAAGCAACATTGTCACAAAAAATTCTTATAAATAATACAAGCTAAATTAGCAGTTCTGAAACGTTCTCAGCTCTTTCGGTCTCCTTTAGTTTAAAAAAAAAATCCATGTGTCCCGTTATTACAGATTTATTTTATGAAATCAGATATTAGTCTCATTACTCAAATATGTGGATCCACAGAGCTTTTTTTAATTTTTATTCTATTTTATTTTATTTATTATTTTATTTTTTTAATTCCTGAACGTTCAACTGACAAAAAACACATGAGGTCCAAGTAGGGCTGGGCGATATGAGAATATAATATCAGTATCATAATAAAATATGCTACTACACACTTTACTTTTTATTTTTATGTTAATTTTTTGAATATTTTAAATTGTAAAAGATGTAGATTTTCTCTACATGATGTAGATTTTCTCGTCCTTAACTGTGTTATTTTATTTTAGTAACCTTTAAATAAAAGTATGAACTCAAAACTCAGTGTTATCAAACTCAGTTTTACACAGGTTTTTTTTTTTTTTTTTTTTTTTTTTTTTTTTAAATTACAGCACCAGACTTTGTTGGCAGTTTTTTTTTTTATCAAACCTAAAAATCATGAATATCTATATCGTGCATCGAGTATTGTGATATAATATCGCCCACCCCTGGGTCAAAGTTGTTTTTCTGTTCGGATTGGACCAGTTAAAGAAGCGACTACCTATAACAATTAAGCAATAATAAATATAAATATAAATTTAATAATTTTGGTAATGGTATACTGTAATTTCTACCAATGGAAGAAGGTTTTTTTTAGTTCGCAATGCTTCCTGGATGTCACTCTGAGAACCATCGGGCTTTTAAAGTTATTCTTGAAACCTATTGGAATAAAAAGCACATAAAACAAAAGCACACAAAGTCAACAGGGGAAAAAAAACCAAAAAAAACGGGCGAGTAATTACAGCGTTCTCTCTTCCCTCTCTCACTCTCTCACTCTGTGACTTTTAACATCCCAAGTCCCTTTGCTTTGCACGAGTCGCCTGAATAGTTGACTAGCTGCACAAACAGCACGCATTCAGCTACGAGCACAAAGGAAAAAGTACAGGTTTTTGCAAAAGAACTGTATTTGTAGCAAATGGTTCAAAACATCTAATGACGATTCTGCATGTTAGCTGAAATTCATGCGGTTCAATTAAGCATTACTTTCTCATGGTTTCATGGTTTAGATTAGAATTCAATTCAACTGAACATCGTTAATGTCATCGCACAATGAAATTCCTGACAGCTGTAAGATAGGCTCGCATACACCTTGCAGATGTTTGAACTAGCGAGTACTAGGGCTGGGTGATGTGTCGAGATTATACTGATACTGTGATAAATTATGCCACGATAAACTTTTCTGAGATATCGCAGGCATTGTGATATCTTTCTCTAACTTTTTTTTTTTTTTTTTTTTTGAAAACAGAGCAATACCAAACTTTAGTACTTAACCTTTAAAACTAATTTTTTTTTTCAATTTATTATTAGAATTTGTCACAAGTTTTCATCCTTTTCAGTTTGTTGGATGGTTTTGTAGACATCGTAGACATAAAAGGGTTTGCTGGCAGTTGGTTAGCAAACTTATATACTTACACACATATTGGGTATCGTAGAAAAATATCGTAACACCGTAATTTTTGTCACATCGCCCAGCCCTAACTAGCAGTAATAAGCAAATAAAAAATCTAAAAGAATTCTCAGTATACCCTAACGAATGTTCAATTAGAAAATGAGTGACAATATGACAATATAATATTGCCAATATGATTGTGTATTTTTGTATTGCCGCCACTTTTCTATCCTTGAACGATGCCGTGAGAATGAAATTTGTATTTGTTTGTGTAGCAGTCATTTCATTTTTTTCTTCTTTTCCACATTTCATGCTATTTCATAGCGCTTAAAAATAACAATGTTGGGAATCGTTCTTTTCTGTTCAGCTTTTTGTGGTGGTAATGTTTGACTAGAACTTTGCTAGCAAGTCTAATACCTATCATGATACATTCTCTGGCATTATCTTAGTATCGTGATATGATATTTTTTTTTACCATATTGCCCACCTCTTCGATCTGTCTTCAATGGAACGTACCAATAAGGCCTCTTTCGAGGAGATCGAGACTTGGCGAATGTGCAAAAAAAAGCTATTATTAGCTCTGTTTATTATTAACTGAAATGTATTTCTGCTATGTGTTCATAAAAAAGGCTCCTATTTAAGATTATACTGGAAAAAGGCCAGTCATGGAGCCTTGATTCAGATGAGGAAAACAGGAAGAATTGACTCAATAGAACCTGAGTAATAGTGTCAAATCATATTCGAATAATGTAAGATTTACAGTAAACCAGCACGTTAAAGCCTCTGGGTGACAAAAGCACATCGTCACATCGTCCAACGTGCTTGGATCAGCACATCCAAGGGCTTTTTCTGGTGTGTAATGTAAACACCTTGACTCCTAATATCTTTCCAGTGGATCAAAAGGCTAGCAGAGCCAAACACTGTAAAATCCTGTCTTTGGGGAACTTTCAAGACAAATAAATAAATCATCTAATTGTGGTATACAGGAAGACCATATGGTCTTGGAATGAAAATAAAGTAAAGGGGTTAGTAGTCTGGTGGTAAGACATTCATTTTAAATTTTGGATTTCTTCAGTTTAAATAGCAAACAGGAGTCGAGTAGGACGTTTGAATCAACACGCACTTACCTGAACGATGTCAAGGACCATACCGGCGGCCACCGTCCCAAACCCGGCCAGCAGGAAAGGGAACACGACCTGCAGTCCTATGGAAAAAGACGTCTCCTTTAGAGGAACTGGTGGCACTGGGCTTTGGTCCGTGCTCGTGTCGTCGCTCTCGTTGCTTTGGCTGCCGTTCTCCAGCAGAGCGTCCTCCTCCCTCTGACCCTTGGCGTTGGCGCGACAGTCGATCACCACCATTTCCGTCCGCTCGTTTTCCGCCTCGGGTCGCTCGGGCAAAGACGTCACCTCGGTGAGCTCGTACTCGCCACCGCTCGGCTGCCTCTCCTCAGCCCCTGTGGCCAGGATGACCGGGTGGACCGAGCCGTTCGAAGAGATGAAGTCCTTCTTCACCTCTATGATTTCCGTCCCCGCAGACATGTCGGGCAGTTTGTCTTGCTCTTTCGACCAGAGGACCATGCGGAAGCCTTGAAGTCGTGAGTCGTATCAGAAGAAATGAAGGTCGCTTTTAGTCAGTGCTAAGTTTTGATTGGTGCTTCACCTGATCTACAGTGTCGATCGATCCCATCCAAGATGTGGATCCTCAGCTCCTCGATTTATAATTCGCACTCTACAGGTTGAGTAAAAGAGGCAGGTGCTTTAGCCCTCTCCAGGCTTTGCATAAGATCCTGCCTGAACTTCGGTAGCATACAAATTACGTTCCCCATTCACTGCAACCTTTCCTTTTTTTTTTTAAGGCCAACCGATAAGAGGAGGGTACATTTCACAATCCAGTTAGTGGAAACCTACAAGAACTTCACTTCAGTATTTCAGTCGGGGGGAAGAGCTGAACGTCAGAGAACCGTTCCACGTCTCTCTTCTCTTTCGGTGTGATAAAAAGGGCACTTACTTGGCAGGACTGTCCCGAGCAGCTCTGGACAGTTGTACTGGCTCACTTTACACCACGTGGACCCTGAAATGTATTTAAAGGTCTCTGGAGCTGACAGATCGTGTTACA
Source organism: Pangasius sanitwongsei (assembly GCA_037576675.1). Classification (NCBI taxonomy): domain Eukaryota; kingdom Metazoa; phylum Chordata; class Actinopteri; order Siluriformes; family Pangasiidae; genus Pangasius; species Pangasius sanitwongsei. The sequence continues at coordinate 17,748,018 of CM075022.1, forward strand.
AGGCTCAGAAAAATGTGCGTAGGGTCAGATCATCGTCCAGTGATCACCTGCCAAAGGAAAAGAGATTGAAGGGAAAAAAGTACACCAATCAGAGCCTGGCATAGGAAGTGCATCATGGAAATTAACTTTTGGGAAAAAAAAAAAAAAAAAAGAAAGAAACATCAGCCAGTGTTGAAAGAAAAGAACTCTTAATCTTGGTTTGTTTTATTTTAGACATTTGCTAAAAATCAAACAAAAACAACAAAACAAAACAAAAAAAGGCTTAGGCAAATCTTATACTTGTGTATTATTTGTGTGTCCTGTTACTTCCTGGAAGATCTTTTTTTAAGGGTTCTGCTGAAAAGCTCCAGCTTGCTCTGACCGGCTTCCAGCCTCCAAACCCCAGGTCTTGCTGGTGGAGATTAGTCTGGAGGCTGGTAGCAGGTCAGAGCAAGCTGGAGCATTTCACCAAGGTTCCTCTTTGTCTCAACTTTAAGCACTGAATGATTTTTATTATTATTTAAAAAAAAAAAAACTCTAATCTTTCAATAAGCGGCCTCCTCTCATTTCTAGAGTGTCCACGGCAATGGAGCAAAGCCAGTTTCCTCAATTACCTCATTACCTCCAACACCGAAACAAACTCCCCTACTTAGTAGTCTGATCAAATACACTCCAACACCGAGCGGCGTAAATTAAAAGCTCCCGGTCTGCAGCTTCTGCCTCTGCCTCTGCTTCACTCTCATCCAAACAAACAACCAGCCATATTTACCAAGACATCACGGCATCATGTCCGGCATCCAAGAAAAAAAAAAGAAAAAAAATCCAACAAATAATATAAAACGCACACATGAACAGAAAATACAAGAGTGCAAGAATGGGATTTAATATGGGTTATGCACTCCACGTGTGTGTGTGTGTTTTTTTTAATTATTATTACACATAAGTGTTATTTATTATTATGATTATTATGATGATTATTATTTAATAGCCTATAGATCTATAAGCACCACGCGCGCGCACTGAACAGCACCAGCACCAGCTGAAGAAGAAGAAGAAGAAGAAGAAGAAGAGGAAGAAGAAGAGAATATTCCCCGCACACTCGTCATTACCTTCCTGCACTGACGGTCCCCGGTAGCCTCCGGCCTCCACGCCGCTTCGCATGCCTTATGTAGCGGGGTTGTTGCCGGTTAATAAGTAACCGAGCCGTTAGTTACTTACATAGCTCCACTGGACGCTGCGCGAGCTCTCTCTCTCTCTCTTTCTCTCTCTCCCTCTGTGTCTCTGTCTCTCTGTCTCTCTTTATCACTCGCGCGAAAGCAGGAAGTGCCGTGTAGCGCGTAAGAGCGAGCGCGAGCGCGAGCCGGATTGATAATGATAATGATAATTTTTTTTCTCCGGCTCGAGCGCGGAAGAGAGCACCGAAGCGCAGTGGACCAATCACGCCACCGCTCGCGCCCTCAGCTCGGCTCGACTCGGCTCGGCTCGCGGCGTTTCGACATGTATACCACGTGACCCTCAGCGTCCGCGAAAGGCGCGCGTGGTAAATACTGAGCTGTGTGGATTAAGCAGGCACTAAGGAAACATCATCACTATTAACTCCAGCATACAGCAGATTACAGATAACTATCATCATACAAATTTGATTAAAAAGCTAATAAATAAAAAAGCTTACCTAGTAGTAGCTAATAAATACTTAGTAGCTTACACTCAAACCCTAGATTTACACAAGCGAACCACAAAGCGACAGGCCGCCATTTTCTATACTGTAACAAAGCGACGTGGAGCCTTGAATGATTTCAGCGGCAGTATTTTCTCTCAAGATTTCCTCAATTCTGTAAAAATTCAAAGCGACAAATCCGAACGATTGGTTCGAATGGTTCCTCAGACCAGTCCTACGACACATTTGGTTTGATGTTTCTTCGGTTGTCTCCTCACAACTGCAATTAGTTCTCATTTACGGTTTGACGTGCAAAATCGGAAGAAAACTTGAAAGAAATACCGCAGTTTCATCTTATCCCGTCATATACGACCTCTCATTAAATGTCTATAGAGATGTTAGGAAGAAAAATAAAGCTTGGAAGGAAGTAGCAGAGATCGTTGCTGCCTGTGGTGAATGTATGTGGCTAGTACAGTTAGCTTGCTTTGCTAATATGCCAATGAAGCTAGTACAAAGGCTAGCACGTAACGTAAATCTGACAACCAGTTTATCCCAATTGTATATATAGTACATATTTAGCTATGTTCAGTTATAAAATTGCAACCAAAACAGGTAAGACCAACAACGCCGGTCAAACAAACTCAACCTATATTTTACTGGTGCTAGAGTAAACATCATGTGACACTCAGGGGCCTATCAGAGGACGCTATAGATGTCTGACATCTATAACATCTATAGCATCTATAACACCTGTAACATCTATACCATCTGTGACACCATAACAGACTGGTGAGAGAACAACTGTCAGAAACCTTAAAGTTAAACCTTTACGTCTGACTGTTACAAAGCGCTGACACTGGAGACTCCTTCCATAAATGTCAAATAAACGTCTCCTTACAATAAAACATCATTTTCTTTTTTAAATAACACGTTTAATATGTTTATTATTAAACTTAGATTATGTGGAGCGTCTGCCATACAAGACCCTCTGAGCCATTACTATAGAAACGATAACTTGTAAGAAAGAAAATAAACCTAAACGTGGAGCCGCTATAGAAAATGAATCAATACCTTCTGAACAATAAGTTTCAAGAACTCGATCTGCAAATACTGAATACTACTCAATACGCTAGGCTCCGAGTTTCTTTTTTATTTTTTTTATTTTTACGCACAGTGTTGCAGCAAGATGTGTTGGTCACAGTTCCGGAGTCCGGGGTTCAATCCATGAGCTGTGGTTACTGTCTGAGAGGAGTTTCACAAGTTCTCCACGTAACCGTGGGGATGTGTATATGATGCTCAGCAACATACTGGGAAAAGATGACATTTGTTAACTCACAGCTAAAAATTCCAACTTAGTGTTATGTGCAAATACACAACTAGTAAGCTGAGAGTGTGCAGCATAGAACCCTACATCACTGGTGGAACCTTCTGAAGGATGAGCACCCGACCCGTTCCCAACAAAAATATGACAATAAACAGTAAGCTTACTATTCAACGAGCAATTAAAGAATGTGGCATCCTGAACACTTTTAATTCAACATTCTACCAACATGAGAACCACAGACAAACCCGGCAATTTCACAGCAGCTTTTTCTTGTGGTAAACCAGTTTTTAAAGCACACCTACAGATTTTTTTTTTTTTTTTGCAAATTAGCAGTTTTGCTGAAAGGGCAGAACCGCATGGGTACTTTCATTCTTTGTCCTGAGATAACTCTTTAGATTTTATCTGAGGACTCGAGGCACTTTCCATTGCAAGGTGCACTTTTAAATGCTGACACTCTCAAATCTCTTACTGTCTTACGGTCTCTGATTTTCTTTTCAGAACATGAGTCAAGTATGTTTACCCAAACAGTAAAATGCAAATTTCCCAGAATTCCTGCCACCAGCGTGTTGATTATAAGGACACAGAGCACATCTCTGTCATCCAGAAGAAAGTAATAGAACATGCCAATGTCAACAAGTCAAATGCCATCCAATTTGGAACTGTAACCTTAGAAACAATATGATCAGTGCGTTAGATTAGATGGAATACGGATAATGTACTCCTCAGTAAATGTCTGAATTGAAAAGTCACAATGCAGTACACTGTTCTCGGGACTGCGAGGATCGACTTGCGCTCATGGGGCCACCACATGCACTACTTACTCCCATAGGAGTTAACATAAAGCACCAAGTACTAGCCCTAACAAGATCCCTCGGTACACTTGCAGTGTTTCTTAAGGACTTTGAGCTTACAGAGGAGAACGCAGGTTACCCCGTGACACTAGCAGCTAGCAACCAAACAAAACTTTACATCGGTGTTTATCTGAAGAAGTTAAATGAGTAAAAATATTGTAATTTATTATTTATGTAGATTTATCAGATTTTCTTCATAGTTGCCAGCAGAGAAGTACCAGAAAAAGTAAAATGTACCCATTATTGTACCCATTATTAACTTTTGTTTGGGGTGTATATTTAAAAATAATATACTATAGTGACTATAGTGTGAGCTATACGTTCCGAATCCCACTGCATGCTGCCCCACACACATCAGTCGAGGTATGATCTGGCCATTGAATACGTTCAGACACATAACATGGTTGGAATTTTTGTTAATGTAAAAAAAACTGTCAGGATGTTCAAGGAGATAGATAGATAGATAGATAGATAGATAGAGAGAGAGACATAATTTGTGCAGGAGTGTCACAAATAAAAAGACCAGTGACATTTCAATAGCCGACTCATTCTGAATGCTGTGCTACACACATCGCACGAGGCGCGATCTGGCTGACGGTAGAACGATTTTTATTAGGTGTGTACAGATGACAGATGATCTTTTCAGAATAGGGAAACACTTTCCATATTGAGCAGCACAAAAAACGTCATATAACTATTACTCCCATATGAGGGCCTTCCCCAAACTGTTACCACAAAGTTGGAAGCACACAGTTGTATAGGACGTCTTTGTATGCTGTAAAATTAAAATTTCCCATCACTGGAACTAAGAGGCCCAAATCTGTTCCAGCATGACAATGCCCCTGTACACAAAGCCAGCTCCATGAAGACATGGCTTGCCAAGGCTGGAGTGGAAGAACTCGAGTGTCCTGCACAGAGCCCTGACCTCAACCCCACTGGAGACCTTTGGGATGAACACTGACTGCACCCCAGACCTCCTCACCAACATCAGTGTCTGATCTCACTAATGCTCTTGACGCTGAATGAACACAAGTCCCCACAGCCACACTCCAAAATCTAGTGGAAAGCCTTCCCAGAAGAGTGGAGCTTCTTATAACAACAAGGGGCAGTTGTGGCCTAATGGTTAGAGAGTCGGACTTGTAACCTGAAGGTCGTGGGTTTGAGTCTCAGGTCTGGTATGGATTGTAGCGCTCTCTTCCACCCTCGGTACCATGACTGAGGTGAGACCCTTGAGCAAGGCACCGAACCCCCAACTGCTCCCCGGGTGCCACAGCAAAAAAGGCTGTGTGTTCACTACTCTGTGTGTGTGTGCGCACTTGGATGGGTTAAATGCAGAGCACAAATTCTGAGTATGGGTCACCATACTTGGCCACATGTCACTTCACCTCACTCACCTTCAAGTGTTCAATAAGCACATGCGGGTGTGATGGTCAAGTGTCCACTTACAGTACTTTTACACCATATAGTGTATCTTTTTGGTGTGATGTGAAGACAAAGCACCAAATCTCATAGCTGAACACAAAATGTTTCAGGAGGAGCTACTTTCCACAAGTGATAAGAGCTCTGAATGGGACCGCCGATCAGACATAATTAATTTTTTTCTGTTTCTGTTGGACACACACTCACACACACATAGCTGCAACTACAAGGACCTGTACTGTTTTATCATATGCATAGCATATATCAGATGCACTTGCATATTGCAATGTGCATTCTGTACAAATTAATTTATTGTTATTTTCTCTGCACTGTATTGTCCTGCACTGTTGTGCACTCTATGTCTTAAGAGTCTTATGTACTTATGCGTCTTTGCTCTTTATAATGTTTGCACAGTTCGGAAACTTGCTATTAAGAATTTCATTGCAAGACTTGGACACTGTGTAACTTTCTGTATGTGACAAATAAAGAACTTGAACTTTGAAACATTAGAGAGTGAATGCTGAGTTTTTGTCTCAAACTGTGTTAAAAGAAGATAAATTCTGTATAAATGCACTTAACTTGCAGACTATATGTTAGTTATATGTTATATGTTATTACGTTCAATTACCTAACACATTTTAACCTTGTCAGTTAGGCTTCTGGGCAAGGAAAAGTTTTACTTGTTTGGTGGCCTAGCTTAGGAATCTCTGATCTGTCCACATGTTTCTATATGCAAACTCACTGTTTTTGCCTTGACAGTGACAAATAAAGGACAAATGATAATATGTTTTCTACCCTGAGGCCCATACATGCTGGAGAAATGTCTCTTCTATGACCCTAATGAACTGCATTAAATTAGAGGCATGCATTTTGCACATAATTTAAATAATTAGCATAATAGTGTATAGTAGCATATTTAACATTTACACATCAGCTAATACCGTATTTACACATCAGTATTTACATCATTTACACATCAGCTCTTGCTGTATCTGTCTTCCTGAAGAAGTCTGAGATTCTTGCTGAAATTTTTTTTTCCTACGCTTGTTTTTTGTTTACTGATGCCAATCCCTAAAGATGTCATGGAAAATGTCTTACCCATTCCTGAGTCAATGTTTCCTTTATTTACAAATAACGATAGCATAAACACTGTAGTCGAAGTTCAAATTGCCTCCACATGACTAGAGGTGTGGATAATATTTTTGTTTGATTTGAATTTGTAATATATGTAAAGAATTAGGGAAAGTACAGTATGTGTAACCAGGTCTTTAAAGCTCTACACACTTAGAATTGTTTTTGATAATATAAAAAAACTGTCAGGAAGTTAAAAGAGACATAGAGAGAGAGAGAGAGAGAGAGAGATAGTATAAGTGAAAATCTGTATAGCTATACCGAGACCTGCGACATTCCAAGAGCTGTCTGTGCTCACAGTTTCACACAGGACTCACTGCAGCGCACCACATAAGTAATTAAACAGATGAGGAATGTAGGGTTAGGAGTTAGGATCATGCACGTGATGACATGGGGTCAGCCAGCGAAAACTGTCAGAGGCCAACATCAAGGCAAAAGACAGAAAAAACAGGGCAGTGTGTGTGTGTGTGTGTGTGTGTGTTTACAGAAATATATGTTGAGAACAGAGACACCATGACAGAGTGATAGTGAAGCTTAAGGCTGTCAAAACGATCACTAAATACTAAATATATGACCACAAAGCTGTCTAAAACTCAGCTTACATGAACAACAAATGTACTATTAATCACACTGTTAGGACGTGCTGGAGAAAATAATAGATAATAATAATAAAAATAACCAATGATGGGGTAGTGTGATGAAACAGTACTATTACAACCCTGAAGTTGATTACTTTCCTATAACAGCATATGTTTTATTCCTCTTATACCAGAGCAACTGAAATTTTAACATATACACAACACTTTTTATCCGTTTATTTTTACGTTTATTGTTGCGGAACATCCACAAAACAAGTTAGTTCCTGTTCTCACTTACGTTAAAGCAGTTATAAACAATCGTTCCCTGACCATTCTCTCTTTTTTCTCTCTCTGGAAGTTACAAAAAAAAAACAACAACACAGCTTGTTATTGTTACCAAGAAACCGCAAAGCGCAAACTTGCTCTGACACTGGAGACTCCTTCCATCAATGTTTCTGACATCAATGTCTCCTTCACCACAGCAACGATTATGCGATGATTTTCTTTGTTAAAAAAAAACATGTTTGGACATCAATTGCCATCCAAGTCTCTGTGAATGAGCTTTTACTATAGAACTGATAACGTATTAGAACACACGCATTTATATAAACCTGTGATTTCCCTCGCAGCCAGAACTGCTGACAGAGCTGCTGTACAGAAAATGAATCAACACCTTCTGACCAATCAGATCTGAGGATTCAACAGCACTGTGGTATAAAAATATATTTAACTATTATAGGTATGTCTAGAAACAGCAATGTGAACTTGTCATCCTGCCTCTAACCACGCCTCATCCTGTTATACACATTTAAGTTGTTGAACGACATGATCTATTAACTTTGAGATGTCAAAACTATGGAAACCTGGTTAAATCTGTCATTTGGTCAGTGCGGATGCTCAGAGTTAATGATTTTCTCGAGCACTGATTTTCCCTCCTCTTTTTCCAAGCAGGAAGTGATGTGGCAAGTGGAGAGACAAAAAAAAAAAAAATGGCTTCATAGCGACGATTTCAGTACAAGCTCTCTCCTTGGCAACCTTCAGGAAACTTCTGCCAGCTCTGTCTCTGCACTCGTTTTTCTTTTTTTTTTTGTTCCCCCTCTGAGAAGAATGTTTGGTTGGACGTGGACAGTGCTGAATAGCTTAATGCCACCCTGAGCAGCCCCTTTAGACCAAGCGAGGCCGACAGGAACAAACATGGCTGTTACAATACTGTGGGATTTGTTTGTTGGATCACCTCCTTGCACAATTCCTCACCGAAAAAGATAAGTGTTAGTTTTCTAACACTAAGTAAATGATAAGATTTCGTAATTCTCGAGTTTTGTTTGGGTTTGAATTTTTTCCCCCACACATAAGAATCAACCAAATTAGAGCTTAAGGACAGCAGACTAAATAAACTCATTTCACTATTTAAAATAGTCTGGGTGTTATGTGCGTGGTCATTGGGTCTGAAATGCAAAATAACAAACATCTTATTCCATAACCATTTACATGAAATGTTTTGTCATAATTCTATATTCATTCATATACAATATATGGAGTGAATAATGGATAATGTAAAAGGGAAAAACTCTACTTGAGTTATGATACACTGATTACAAACATGCAAATTAGTAATGCACTAATATGGATATAAATATGGAATTAATTCATTAACGTGGGCTCATTTTATTTTAATTAGTATTACTGTAATTAATTACTTGCTTACTAAACTAGAAAGGAAACATTTAAGAAAGTATCTATGCTGTTAACACATACACAAATGATCAAATTTCACTGAAAGTTTATCGAGGTAATTAGGTTCCTTGATAAACAATCCCACGTATTAATACTGTAGATTCCTTTATTTCTGTGTTTTTGTACTTGACACATTATTATTAAAATGTTATTTTCTCAAGAGAATTAGAAATGCTAAAAAAAAAAAAGGCAACATAGTTTGATTCCTGTTTGCGAATTCGTAACAATTCTCCCAAGGTTTAAGGTTATGGATGGGTTTAGAGCTTATATCTTTTCTTATGACTTCAGAAAAAAACAACACTCACTCGAATTTATATGACTTTTTCTTTAGATCCTGCTCAAAACAGATGGATACTCTCTACACTGGTTACATAACATGGAGTGACCGCTGTATTTACACTGTCCTCTGGTACCCTCATGGTCTTACACTATTTATTTACACCTTGTGACATTTATACTAGAGAGATAAGAGGACAGTGCGCACTGACAAAGGGCGTAACTCGCATTTTGAAGCAGGTCATATATATAGTGGTCCTTTAGTTACAGTACTGTGACCCCAGTGTGTATGTCACAACTTTGTCTGTGGTTAAACAATGATCCATTTGTGAAACAGCCACAAGACATTTTGTAAAGTCCACGAATTATCTTGTGTAAAGTCCACCAGTTATAGTGGACATAAAAAGTCTACACACCCCTGTTAAAATTGCAGGTTTTAAGGATGTAAAAATGAAACCAAGATAAATCATGTCAGATCTTTTTCCACCTTGACTAATAAAGTTTGTTAAAGCACCTTTTGCTTGTAATACAGCACTCAGTCTTTTGGGTAAGAGTCTACCAACTTATATCCAGATCTGACAATCTTATTCTACTCTTCCTTGAAAAAATGTTTGGTAACATATTTGACAGGTTTTGATATGATTTAGAGCTGAGCTCTGACTGGGCCATTGCAAAATGTTGATCTTCTTCTTCTGAAGCCATTCCTTTGTAGATTTGTGCTTTAGATCTTTATCATGCTTTATTCAGCTGTCTAACAGAGGAGTTCAGGTTTTGTGCAAAAATAAATCCTTAGTCCCAGCTGAAGATAAGCAGCCCTATAGCATGATGCTGCCACCACCATGCTTCATCATGGGTATGGTGTCCTTTGGCTGATAAGCGGTCTTGTTATATGGCCAAAGGTATGTGGACACCTGACCTTCACACCCCTATGTGGGTCTTCACCACATTGTTGCCACAAGGTTGGAAGCACATAAGTGTCTAGAATGTCTTTGTATGCTGTAACATTAAGACCTCCCTTAACTAGAACTAAGCGGTCCAAACCTGTTCCAGCATGACACTGCCCCTGTGCACAAAGTGAACTCCATGAAGACATGGTTTGCTAAGGTTGGAATTCATTGGAAAACTGAACACCTTTGGGATTCATTGAAAAACTGATTGCGCGCCAGCCCTCCCGAACTCACTAAAGCTCTTGTGAATAAATGAGCACAAATCCCCACGGCCACATTCCAAAATTCAGTGGAAAGCCTTCCCTGAAGAGTGGATGCTGTTTTAGCAGCATAGACGGGACCAACTCCATATCCATGCCATACCTTTGGAATAGGATGTTCAACAATGTCTAGGTATGCACATTCTAATGGTCTCTTGGCAGCCTTCCTGATAAGTTTTCATCTTGGAGGCACATCCTGTTCTTGATAACGCCACTGTAGTGTGTCAGTTTCTCCACTTGTTGATGATGATGGCCTTCACAGTGCTCCATGGTACATCTAATGTTTCCGTCTTTTGTATCCCTCTCCTGATTGATACATTTCATCAGTGAGATCCTGTATGCGCTTTGTAAACTCTTTGCAGACAGATGAAGCCAAGAAGTGTCAAGAAAATCCTACAGCAACAACTGATCTTTATTTGGGGTTAATCAGAATCGATCATTAAAGACAGGTGTATGATAATTACTTTTGAACATGAGTTTGAATGTGATTGTTTAATTCTGAGAACAGTCACATGCCCCATTATAAACTATTAACTATTACTTTAAATGTGGAAAAAAGATCTGATATGTTTTATCTTAGATTTCTTTTTTTTTTTTTTTTTACAAACAAGGGTGTGTAAAATTTTGATATCCACTGTGTCAGCAGCCTTGTGTAACATTTGAGTTGTCATGGCATTTTTGGTCTGCTAATGAATACGGGCATCAGACTTTCACAATGCAAATCGGATTATAAGTTGCATAAATACAGATATTCCAATAAAAATGGCAATAAAAAATCAGAGGCAACACAGTACATTGAAATCACCTACACATTAACACCAGTTATAATATTACCAATCAGTTTATAATATACCACAGTGCTCTCGAACTCTTGATTCTGATTGGTCAGAAGGTGTTGATTAATTTTCTATAACAGCAGCAGATCACAGGTTTATATTAATGCGCTCGTTATAATGCAGTATTTTATTGTTTCTATTGTAGCAGCTCATTCGCAGGGACTTGTGCAACAGATGTTCTACATAAACCGATTAAAAACATGTATAATCATTGATATGGTGATGTTTTCTGTAAAGAGACGTTTATTTCCCATTTATATAAGGAGTCTCCAGTCTCAGCGCTTTGTAACATTCAGAGGTAAAGCTGTTACATGAAGTTTTCCAACATGTCTTCAGATATAAACAGTTGTTCCCTCACCTAACTTCAAGAGTGAGGAAAAGTCGAGGCTGGTGACGAAACGACTGCTATAACGCAAGTTACAACAGGAACTAACATTAAATGTAACTATAAATGCATAAAAAGTAAGATGTATCAATTTATTTAATAAAGAAATTGTTGCTGTATACGGGGAATAAAGTACTTGTGCAGTTATAGGAATTTAAGCAACTTTAGGGTGTTATCAGTACACTCCACTTCATCGCACCACCCTGTCATTGAATATTTTCCTATAACAGCATAAAAAGTGTTTTATTCTTCACTTAATTCCATAGAGATACGAGTTACCATTTCATCTAACACTGATGGACGTCAGAGCAGTCAGCGCCAAGTGATTTCTTACCCAAGGCGTAAATTGAGAAAAACACTAAAATTGCATGAAAATATAATAAATATAATAATCAAATGCACAGTGTTTACTGCCTACTCATCTAAACATGATTACGTATCACTCAATCCAGCAGCAGTGAGAAAGGCAGGCGATCTTGTTTAAGGATACAGCAAAACCACTAAAGGGTATCTAAATGGTAGGTTAGTGGATTCTTTAACCTGGAATTAAATGTGTGGTTTAGTCTCTTGGACATGGACGCACTGCAGCAATGTATTTAAAGTGTTTGTGTTGTATTATTGCTGAACCTGGAACTGAGTAACTCTATTCTTAACAGGGTTCGTTGTTGTGAGCCTGTTTCTCAAGCAAGTTTTTGTTTTTGTCCCGTCCTTATCATTGTTCTTTTCAAAACAAAAGAATGGAGTGCTGATGTACGCAAACCTTCCTGACTGTTCGTTTTATTTCATTGTATTCGTGAATTCCAGTTCACGCCCACCAGCTAGTTCTTTTCTATCATACGATAGAGACACGTAAAAGCACCACATCTGCTTATGCAGCCATCATTGCAGAACACACTTGGAGGATGACATGGTACATTGAAATATTTAGCTGTGAAATCACAGGTTTATATTAATGTGCTCGTCCTAATAAGTTATTGTTTCTGCAGCGTACACTGGGATGCTCCACTTAAATGGATTTAATAATGAAAAATGTTTTCTGTAAGGAGATGTTGGAAGGAGTCTCCAATGTCAGCGCTTTGTTACAGTCAGAGGTAAAGCTGTGAATGTAAGTTGCCTGATATCTTCAGGACAGAGGAGTCAAGCTGCGATTTTTTTCAATCGTAATAATTTCAAGAGAGAAAGAAGAGATTCTGGTGAGGGAATGACTTCTTATAGCTTCTATAACATAAGTGAGAACAGGAACTAACTTAATGTAAACACAAACATTATGAATGTGAACATGATGATCATTATGAACGTGCTGTTACAGGAAAATAATCCACATCACTGATTATTTTCCTATAACATCACACCCTATCATGTATAATTTCTTACTTAACCAGGCCCGTTAATAAAACGATGATGCAAATCTAAACTAAAATGTCAATTTGTGACAAATGCAAAAATTGTTTAGTAGCAGGTGAAATGTTGAAGGATGTTGGAGTGTTTCCAAGTAGCATATTTGTAGATCCTGGTATGGAAATGATAGTAAAGACATGAATATGAGCCTAAACCTTTTTTTGTATTATGTTTTTACATTTTAATATACAGTACTTAAACATTAGATCTGCTAAATTCTGGATGCAATTTGAACTGATTGTTTTTTTAATTATTATTTTTTTTTTTTAGAAAAATCAAAATCCTAATGCTCATAAATGTCATGGGAGATTCCCAGTTTACTTGTTTCTTTGTAAAACGTGGTAAAAAACAAAAACTTGTTCTTCTTGTTTTTCTAAGTCTGCTATTTTGGTGTGCTGAGCTCCCATTACCCTGCCGCCCCCCCGTCGCTGTTAAGCGGCCATACCCTGTGTCGAAAGCCATTTGAGATTACATTCCGAGCAGCACTGCACACTACTTAGCCTGCTTAATGTGGAAAAATCTCCAGCGGGGCTCGGCATACAGTACGGGCGCCATCCCCAATGGCAGCCTACCAGAGGGAAATGACCCACTTTGCATAGGAGGTCAACGGACATCCAAGGATTAGGGACGTCACATGACCGGTTAAGTGCCCGAGTGGAAGGAGCCAGGAGGCACCATGTACAGGAAGGCCTGGTTATAGAATAGCTTGACTACATGATGGCTAGCATTAACCGTGTCTTTAAAAAGGTACTTCAACCCCAGAGAGTGTCGCCTTGAATGCCCCCAAGAATTTCAGCTTTCTAGGCTTGGTGCAAGAAGCAACAGATTTACAAATGTGTATGCAGCTAAATATGATACATGCTTCACCCATGTTTAATACATTTAACTAAAGAGAATAGAATTACACACACTAAATCATTACATTAAGTCTTTAGAATCGTTTTGAAGACATGGTTAATTGATGTTAAATTCTCAAATCGGAAGGTGTTGATTATTTTTCTATAACAGCGTAGCTCAGACAGTAGTTCTGCGGTTTATTTAACATTTATGGAATGAGTCTTCAGTGCCAGCACTTTGTAAAGGCCAATACGTTTTCTGCTACAGGAAAGTCTTCAGGACAGAGGAGTTTGCACTTTCCAGTTTCTGGGCAACAGTAAAAGCTGCATTTTTTGAGAGCGGCTGGTGAGAGAGTGACTGGTTAGAGTTGATTATAGTATACTTTTCTTAGGGACGTTTCACAACATTAAATGTAACTATAAATGCTTAACAAGCACAATGTGTTTTTCATTAATAAATTAAAAAATTGCAAATGTTGGCAATTGGTGGTTTAATAAAACACTTACAGATGTGCTGTTATTGGAAAATAATCAACTTTGGGGTAGTAACAGTAACTCTGCTTCACGTCAGGCCATAATCGCACCACCCCATTCCAGCATTCCTCTTACACCTGCAACCACTTGTCATGATAACCAAACAAATCAACTGCAACTTTTGCTGCTCCCAGGAAGGTATTTAACTCAACCTCATGATAAAAACCTCATCCCCATCTTAACAGAGGAAATAGATCTAGACTTGCTCAGATTCTAGTGTTAGCCTCAAAATGTAAAACTAAAGAACGTACATTGCCAAGATAGCTCATAAAACTGGCCAGATCTCTTTTACTGAGGTTCTATTCATGGTGAGGTTCTATTTATGCCGAGGTAAACTGAATGATTTACAATATGTAAGTAAAATGAAATTTGGTAAAACACTGGTAAAAAACGCACCACTAGTAAAAAAAACACGCCGCTGGTTAAAAACGCACCACTAGTAAAAAAAACACGCCGCTGGTTAAAAACGCACCACTAGTAAAAAAAAAAAAAAAGGCCACTGGTAAAATACGCACCACTAGTAAAAAAAAAACACGCCACTGGTAAAAAAAAACAAAAAACGCACCACTAGTAAAAAAAACCACACCACTAGTAAAAAAACGCACCACTAGTAAAAAAAAACACGCCACTGGTAAAATACACACCACTAGTAAAAAAAAAACACGGTAAAATATACACCATAAAATAAAAAAAAAAAACAGAAAAACATGTCACTGGTAAAAAAAAAAATTGCAAAAAAAGAAAAGGTGCAGGCTCAAGAACTTTGTAAAGATATAAAAAAAGCAACTTTAAGTATGTTATTTGCATTGCTTCAGCCAGTGGTGTAGAGACAGCTATAGTGTGTTTGAGGTTAGAATTAGTCAGTGTTGTCAGTGGAGAGTTGATAAGGTCACAAAGAATCTGAATTTGTCATAATATTAGATAAGCTGTATCTAACTGTTCAGATAATGCAGCCACAGACACATGAGACGTTGGCACATAAGAGTGTGTGTTTCCCACCCAGTGTAAACCACAGTATTCATCTGAGGGATTGAATCAGATGTGCTAAAAGAAATGCTGGCGTCTGACACCTCCGCACTAGCTAGTAGCACCGCAGCAGGATTTTGGAGCTGATGCATAACGTTATATCTGCACTCTAAAATGTGTGATTTGTACCACTGATGACTCACTGACTAACTCAAAAAATCCACAAAGAGGAATGTTACACTACTAAGAAGTAAAACATTTATTTAAATTAGAGCAATTATTTAAGTACAAGCAGACAAGAAGATTTAATTAGGGCTCCACAGTTTGGTCCAATGTTACGCTCTCACGCATTACGATGGAAATGTAATGTCAGGAATTATAGTAACCTACTGAAGACAATGCTAATGCCACTACAGTCCATAAGTCAACAATATATTAAAAGCATCTTTGTTTTAAAACTGAATCTTGTTTTATTTCTTGAAATATTTATTTCTTAATGTTATGACCTATTAAATAATATATAATTCAGTGGCACCATGAAGCAGTGGGTAGTGTTGCTGCCTCACAGCTCCAGGGTCCCCAATTTGATCCTGAGCTCCTCATGTGTGGAGTTTCGCATGTTGTCCCCGAGTCTGTGTGGGTTTCTTCAGGGTTCTCCGGTTTCCTCCCACCTCCCAAAAACATGCCAGGAGGTGGATTATGCTAAATTGCCCCTAGGTGTGAATGAGAGTGTGAATGTATTTGTGTGCATGGTGCCCTCCAGTGGAGTGATGTCCCTTCCAAGGTGTATTCCTGCCTCACGCCAATAGTTTCTGAGGTAAGATCCGGATCACCACGACCCTAGCCAGGACAAGCCTGTTAATGAAGAATGAATGAATGAATAAATATACACTATATAAAAAGTATGTGGACATCTGACCATCATACAGATGTGGGTTTTACACAAACTTTTGCCACAAAGGTGGAGGCACACAATTGTGTAGAATGTCTTTGTATGCTGTAGCGTTACAGTTTCCCTTCACTGGAACTAAGAGGCCCAAGCCTGTTCCAGCATGACGATGCCCCTGTGCACAAAGCCAGCTCCATGAAGACATGGTGTGTGAAGGTTGGAGTGGAAGAACACAGAGCCCTGACCTCAACCCCACTGAACACCTTTGGGACGACCTGGGAGGCCGACTGCACACTAGGGCTCATCGTCTGATACTAGTGCCTGACCTCACTAATGCTCTTGTGGCTAAATGGGCAAATCCCCACAGCCACGCTCCTTCTCAGAAGTGTGGAGGTTACTACGGTAGCAAAAGAGGGGCTAACTCCATATTAATGCCACGCTTTTGGAATGGGATGTTCAACAAGCACATATGCCTGTCATGGTCCGGTGTCCACATACTTTTTTATAGTGTATACAGCCAGAGTTCTTATTCACACTGGCATAACCAAGGTATCTGTCCAGTGTAAACCTTTTTGCTATATGTCTTGCTTTTTGATGTGCTATGTCTTGGCTAATGTTTTTCATTGCAGTTTTGAGGTAAACTATAATATCATCAAAAAGCACATTTGAAGCACATTCTATCATTAAATAAGAGTATAAAGCTGAACATCACTGCAAAAGCAATTACAAGCCTTTAAAAGTATTGCTGCTAGTATTGACAGCTAGAAATTATTAAAGATAGTAGCCTTAATAAAAATAATAAAGCTGATTGTTTTTTTTTTTTAAATGCCCCAAAAGCTTGTTATTCTCAGTTATGCCAGTTATTCCACTGTCCTTTACGAACAGGTTGAATAAAGTTGAGGCAGCAAAAACGAGTGTAGCCACTCAAATGCTGTTGCTTTTGATAAAGGTCTTACAGGACATTTTTTAATGTTTAATAATGTGCAACAGGTTAATTATTTATTTGCTGTACATATATGCGGTGAATTTATTATTGTGTTGCAACTGTATTTACTATACTATACAGTATATTTCAGCTATTACATTTATCCTTTATTTACAATGGATAAAATGTTGTTTGTTCAATTGGGCCATATTATTGCAGCACATTTACTGTGTAACAGTGCCACCAAGTGGTACGTGACATAACTACACACTCAAGGCTATAATAAATCACTCCTCCATAATCTAAACATAATTTAATTAATCATAAAGCTCTCAAGACACACAGGCGCACATTCACAGCTTGAAGCCTTGCGTCAAAGAGTGGTGTTCTGTAAAGTTGCGCTCTTGTGTTGGCCATCATCATATACACAGAGTTAAATACACTGTCTGTAAGCCCTGACGACTCAATCCGAAAAACATTAGGCAAGATGATCCTTATTTCAACCAGCTGCTCAGCTTGCGGCAAGTGGAACTCTGACTTCATTAAAATCTGGCTTCGGTGGCACTGCCTAATTAGAGCTAAACTGGCTCATACATCATCCTGAAGCTCATTTAGCTGATGAACAGCCTTATAAGTGTGCGCAGTAGTGTTTTTTAGCTGAGCTCCTGTAATGTAAGGCTGAGTGGGAGGGACACTGTAACTATGAGCCATTCGCCTGTGCAAAATGTACAAGACAGGAAGAAAATCGATAAAGACAAATAAACCCCGTGGCTAGGACTTTGAAGTCTCCTCTCACTCACAGTAAAGTACTTTCCCTGCCAAGATTAAGCAGAGAGTGCCATGTACCTGATATGATTAAATCAAAGGAGACAAAAGTAAGGGCAGTGGAGGTCAAGTGAAGCCTTTACACGGCACAGGTTTCAAGATCCAGGTGAACATACTGAAAATAAAAAACGTAAAGCAAGATTCAAAGGCTTGAATGAGCTATGTAGCTTGTTTAATGGCTGAAATGCAATGATGCAGTCCTTTCTACAAAATCTGTTTTGTTACATTGTGCTGGACTTTTATTGCTGTGGTTATTTTACCATAAAACAAATACTGACAGGAAATGTGAATTTTTCATCTGACTCATAACGGTGCATAATCATTAGTATGTCTTCCATAATACATTAAATAGCAGGTACCTTCATTCTGTACTAAGAGCAACACTTCAAATTCTGCATTTAAGTCCAAAGCCTGGAATCATACACACATTGGGCCTCGCTTATCAATTTGGATATGAACGAATTTACTCGTAAATCCTACGCAGGGGCATTTACACAAGAATTAATAAAAATCCAGTTAGCTGGGAAAAACTTTTGTATCCTACGAAAGCTTTTTTTACGTATCTCCTGAACCTTGATTGGTTGGCTTCAAATCGTATAATTGGTAATGTACTACTACAATTTTATTTTATATATCGATTTAAATCATTTATTTCATTTGCACACAAATTTAATAAACATTTTGTGCAATTCAGTCATTAAATATTATTGACTTGAAAGAAAGCATAAATTAAGACAAACAAGACTAGCCATTTAATGAGGACAAAATGAACAGTGCCCTATAACAGGAGGAAGAGTTGGTGTCTTCCTCTCAAGAGCGCCTTTGTGTCTTTGGTAGCTGATGCACTGCAATGGCTGAGCTGCATTACTGGAAGATTTCGTGCACATCACGCTTAGGTGGAGCTCTTTCAAAGTTTAGTCACAATTTTGTCATTTTCATTTTCGAAACTTTTTAGTTTGAGAATTTTTAGTTCAGTTTGGCCTATGAAAGTATTTACACACAACTTTACTAAAAACCTGATAAATGAGGCCCATTATTACACAATCTATTATTATAAATTACCTGGCATGCCCCCCAGAGCTACTCTATGGATCAAACTGTGAGATAAATCTCCAACAAGCTATTCTGAAACAGAAAATTTCTGAGAAACAGTCAGATATTCATATCCTAAGGAGCTCATTACAATACATCACAATTCACGAAGTGCAGGGTGACATAAAGAGTAATTTGACTAGGCTACCTCAACGGTGCACCTGTTTTGGCTATAAACTTCACCTTGTGAGAGAGAAACAGAAAGAATTCTCAAGGCCATAGTCGGGAGTACAAATCTACAGCAATAGCAATCTGACCATTTTAAGTAAAGCTACAAAAATACCCTGCAAATATCTCAGAAGACACTTTCTTTAGAATAGCACAGAATCCAATACTTAGTCACTTTAAAATACATGACGTACATAATATAAACTACACTCTCACATGCTTGTCTACAGTATTCAGATTGACAAGTGGATTGTCTTTTGCCCTGTGTGTGTGTGTGTGTGTGTGCTGTAGAATAGAACAATGAGAGAGCTATAGCTGGAGACTTTGTGCTTTGGATTTGATTTTATATAATTTTCCTATCAAAGACTCTAAAACAGGCAAGCGTGTTTAGCAGTCTACTGTCATGCTGAAGGCAAATTTTCTCAGGCTACAGAGCGGCTAAACAACCTCTTCCTCCTTCACGTAAAGAATCTCGTGGGCGGAGCTCGGGATTTGATTGACACCCCCCACCACCAACAGGCGGTCACGGATCATGATGCTGGAGGCGGAGCAGCGAGGAGTTGCCATGGGAGCCAGACTCTCCCATTTTCTTTTTTCAGGATGGAAAGCCTCGACGGTATCCAGCACCGAGGGCTGATGACCTACAGGTGAGCAAACAGGTAACAAAAACAATATAGAGGCTTACAGCTCTTGATGAATGTGCAGTCATTATAGGTGGTGAGTTTTCTGGAAACATACCCAGTCCACCAGCAACAACCATTCTTCCTCGTACGATGGCGGCCACAAAGTCTGCCCGCTTCGTCTTCATGGAAACGGTTTCTTCAGACTTCAACCAAGATCCTGTAGCAAGTATTTACACATCCATTTACTCCAAAGAGTAATGAATATAAAGGAAACCTTCTTTCTGAATAATTAACAAAATGTATTTTGCAATGAAATTCTGAGTTCTAGTTTAATCTTCTTTGTTGTTCTATTTTCACTTTTTGGTTACCATTTTTCCTATATTACCCATAATGCTGTGTGACTACCTGCAGATAGTGGTACAGTGAGATTTACCTCTGCTCCATCTCTACCTAAAGAGAATGATGCAGCGGTGCTTTAGTCCTTTACTCTGTCCAGCTCTCTCACCTCCTCATCTGTACACTCTGCCACAGACCAGCTTCCAAAGCTTCAACTTTCACGCTAATACCACTGTCAATGCCACTGCACTCGTCATCTCGTACATCGAGTCTCTGAATATGTAAATGTAGAAAAATTGGAGTTTGTGTGCAAACTCGTGAAGCAGCTCAGGATTAGACTTTGTGTTTAGAAGAAGTTCTCTATGATTCGATCTGACAGAATGGATTTCATTTCCTGTAATAGTGACTGTAAGGACAAGTTTGCAATAAAGCACTGAGCCAGAACACTTTGAGGAGGAAGAGCTGAGATTCTCAGTCCTCTGCAAGTGAGACATTAAACATTAGTTTGGCATATTATTTACACTCCACATTACAGCTGGCTGCCAAAAAAAGTAATGCTGCCATTCAGAAGAAGATTTTTGGATAGATGCCAGAGCCTAAAGCCATTTTTTTCTTTGTCTCTAATGCTGCAAAAGCTTTCTTCTTCATGCTGGCTTGCATGTGTAGCTGCAATAAAGCAATCCCAGGCCTAATGACTTTCCCACATCAGTTATTAATCTGAAGTGAGAGAAAGCCAAGCTTTGCTCTTTAGGATGGCTCCCTCAGCCAATAGTCCCTATTTGCTTTTTGAGTAAATTAATCAGTATGGCCTGGGTGGTTGATTTTTGCCTTGGCTACCTGACTTCACTGAAAAATGGGGAGTTTAGCAACTTTGTACTACATATTGATTGATTCTTGGCAGGCTTTTTACTCTGTGGCTAGCCAAAAACCTGAGATTTGTTTTTTTTTTTGGCGAGGTGGTAATCTCACTTAATGTCTCTCAAATCAATTCCAAGAACAATAAAAATAGTTCAAAACATTTTAATACACAACTCTATATAGCATTAAAATGGCTTTGTAATAAATAAATAAATAAATAAATAAATAAATAAATAAATAAGTAAGTAAGTTTATCTTGCTTATCAAGTGTCATTTTCCTGAAATCTCCATGCCAGGCTGCGTGAAGACAGTGGAACAGATGGACTCGATGAGGATGAACTAAAAAGAGCAACAGCTCTGTAAATAAGGAATTGCCATCTGGTTCTGAATAGCGCTGTTGAATCACCCTCCTGCTATGCACACCCAGATCTTATCGATCTTATAGGCGAGTAATATTAGATTGGGAGATTTATTATTTTATTGCCTCTTTTAGTTCTCAGCCAAGGGAAATTAGATATCAAGGCGTAATCTCCCAGACTCCCTCTGAACACGCCTCCAACACCTGTTGAGTGACACACGCTGCAGTAATGGAATAATTAAAAAAAAGATAAATGATTTATTACTGCAGTGTGTGCAATGAGCAGAGGGTTTAACAATGACCCACCGCCTTCGCCTACCCAAGATACTAGGCACCTTCGGGGCTACAAAGGAAAAAAAAAAAAAATACTATTATGCGATTTTTCTGCTGGGTGAGCCTGATTAGGAATGATCACATTTGAACGGAAACAGTAGAGGGCAAAAGCAAGCAGCAAGTACCTGCAGAGAAATCAATAACTCATTTCAGCTAGCCTTACATTTTGTCACACCTTTTTTTTCCCATCATTTTTTTTTGAGCTTTTTTCCCTGGAGCTAATGTGAAACAGAAAATGGCAGTTATCTCTGAATGCGAATAAAGTTGTGCAGTATAATGATCCTTCAGTTCCGTGTGCTGTTCGATTTTGAAAAATTACCTTCTTCTGGCTGAAAAATGAGTTCTGCCAGAAAAAAAGATTTTCTTCGGTAAATACGTACTTTCACAAAATGCATTTTGTCATAGTTCTTACCTACAGTGCATTATTAAGCGGACATTATATACATATGATGTAGATACTATATGTAGAATATTCTTCACATATACAGTCTGTTCACAAGGTGTTTTTGGGCCACCACAAGCCACCAGAATAGCTTTAGTGCACCTTAACATAGATTCTACAAGTCTCTGGAACTATACCGGAGCAATGAACAATGCTTTTCCAAAAGATATTCCCTCAGTTGGTGTTTTGATAATGGTGGTGGAGAGCGCTAACACTTGGCTCAAAAATCTCCCGTACGTGTTCAACTGGGTTTAAATATGGTGAGTTTGAGGGCCATAGCATATGATTTACTCCATTTACATCCTCATTAAATCATTCAGTGAGCCCTCATGCCCTGTGGATGGGGTGATCGAATATGGTAGAAATGTTTCATTATAGGATCAGGAAGGACTGGAAGGATTGATCTGCAGTGACTTCTCCCTCCACATGCCGAAGAATATTATACCGGGGTTGCAGTGCTTGAACTCCTCATTACAAAGATGAATGTACAACCATAGGCAATGGATTGCAGTGAAGAAAAAAAAGGCATAAGGTCAACTAAGTCATCCTTCACCATATTTGTGCATGTACAGCAACAGTACAGCTCCAGAGACTTGTAGAATCGATGCCAAGGTGCACTGAAGCTGTCGTGCTGGCCCAACACCTTGATAAAACACTTTATCTTGACTTTTCCTTTAATTTCTCATCACTCAACCCCTTTGTCATGCAATCTCAGTATAACTACACCAAAAGGGTGGCTGCTTCTCTGACTAATCCCCTCTATACACGGTCACTGACTTTTGGTGGATGGCCTCCTCTAAGCAGACTCACGGATTTATTGGCACTCTTCATGGCATGTTCAAGTTTGGGAATTTTTTTTCTTTACTGATATTGTTTTGAAAGTTTGCTGATCTTCATGATGATGTTTATTTAGATATGTTCTCCAACAAACTCTCAGGCCTCCCAGGAGCAGGTGTATTCATACTGACACTCATTCCACAGAGTTGGACTCCATTCAAGTAGTTATGTAGTTACTAACTTTGGGTTTTCATGTCAATGGGGTGAATACTTAAGCAATGACAACTTGTACTTTTTTATTTGTAAGTTATTTTTCAAACCATAATGGCTGTTTGTGTAGTTAATTCCAAATAAGTCTGATTCAAATCCAGCTTGGAACACTACACAATACGGAAAAGTGCAATTAGAGCGGGTGAATACTTATGATATCATTACCCTGGTTGGTGTCAAAGATGCTGACATTCTTGGTGAACTTGGAGCTCTGATGGATACCTCCTTGACGAAGACCTCCCAGCCAGCAGAGGCGCCCTGTGTTGTCCCACAGCACCCCGGAATAGGATCTCTTACAAGGCATGCTGGGTAACGAAGACCAGGTGCGGCTGTCCATGTCAAAAACTTCAAATGCTTTTACCAAACGCTTGCATTGACGCCCACCTGGGGGGAGAAAATTTTTCAGTGAAATAGGTTGACAGGCAGAAGGGGATTCACACACACACACACACACACACACACACAAACGAGAACAGCCTTGAAATGTTCTGACAGATGGAGAGAGGCGTATAAACGCACATGCGCACGCACACACACACACACAAAAGTCTCTGAAATGCTCTGACAGTTATAAAGTTGCACACACACACACACACACACACAAACACACACACAACCTGCTACATATATCTTGGTTCCCTGAAGGCAGATGCTAGCATCGTAGCGAGGGGTGGGCATGGGCGGCAGAAGGGCCCAGACGTCCTTGCGAAGGTCATACTGCTGGAGAACGCTTCTGGGCAGCAGGTCTGCTCCCATTCCACCAACAGCGAAGGCTCTGCCGTCTGATTACATACAAACACGGAGGAACGTTCATCTTCCTGCATGTGTCTAAAAAAACAAACTCTTACGCCTAAAATGGAGTGTGTGCTTTGGGTGAATGAAATCTGTCCTATACACATAATCAGTTAATTTTCTGTTATCTTATTCAGAATAAAAACATATAACATGTTGAAGATAAAATTTAAATTAAAAGATAAACATGCTATTTAAATAATTAAATGGTTATCAGTTCTTAATTTAAAACAGCCTATGAACTTTTTTAGAAGTCGGTCTACTGTTTTAGAGAATGTTATTTTGAAAAGGCACTGATTTATTTATTCATATCGCCAAAAATGCTAAAAACAACCTTTAACAGTAATAGCGAGCCCCATCAGCTCCTCCCTCAGCGAACTCCTCTTCCTCCACTTGCCCTCCTCCGTGTTGTACACCTCCACAGCTTTGAGAGGGTGCTGCTCCTTGCCTACGCCTCCCACTACGAGAAGCTGTTTGCCTAACACTGCTACGGCGGCGCCCGCTCTGGCCGTGGGCATCGGGGGCAGGCTCACCCACTGGTCCACCTCTGGGCAGTAGAGCTCCATGCAGTTGGTGGCTCGTCCGGTGGCATCACAGCCCCCCAGCATGTATAGCTGACCTCCGACTTCGGCCAGAGAGTGATACACGCGCCCACTTGAGAGGCGTGCCAGGTTCTGCCAGTGGAACTCGTGAGCCGCGGGCACCGCCATTGCCCCGACCGACCACTTCCTTGGTGTTCTAAAGGGGTCGATTTGAAAAGACAGTGGTCATTAGGTAAGTTGTTCCTGCTGATGTGCTGAACTCCGCTATGAACTCTGGAGTGGACAAATTATAAATTCATTAGCTAGCCTGCCGGGCAGGTAAAACCTCCATTTTGGTTGCCTGGAAACCTAAGTGACCAGGCTAAAAAAATTGAAGCTAAAATAATGTAACAACATATGGCCAGCTAGTTAGCTAGTTAACACTGATCACAAAACGATCATGTATACAATTATTATCCACTTCTAACAAAGTTTACAATGTGGTTCTAACGTTGGCCAGCATTTCGTCTGAGCTGTGGTGTTCTTTCTTTGTATCACACTTAAAAGATACTTGAGTCAGCTAGTGCCTTTATTTTCTCTCGACATGTTTAACCCTGAGGAGAGTTATATATTATATAAGCTTTGCATCATTTATGTCATTACCTGCATAACTTTATTTAAATGTAGCCAACAATAGCTGAAGAAAAAAAAAACTAGTAGTTTAATGTCCATTACAGTGATAATAACTATCATGTTTAGAGAACTTATTAAATATCTCTAGCCTATGGAAAAATAGGTAAGCACATTAAATTAAATTTATTCCCATTTATTCTAAACAAACCTCCCATCATTTTAAGCCGTACTATAAAAACTACAACATAACGGCATGTTACTACTCATTCACTTCATGCCTCAGTATGACTGAATCATTTCACTACTCAGCCTACTCTTCTGACCCTCTTCAAATGATATTCATGCAGGAGTCTTTTTTTTTACTCCTATTTTTATCAGGCCAGACAGAGAAACGGAGCGAGAGAAATAGCGCTCCATTTGGAACAGCACGGCTGTTGATGCAATCGATTTTTGCACGACCGTTCTGCCGTGGCTCTCCTCAGCTGTGTACACAATTAGCTTGAAGTGGGTTGTTGTAGCACAGCTTAGCATCCCATCAGTAACCAAGCAACCACCTTTCTCACTTCCCCCCATCTGTTTCATTCCCTATCTTGCACCAAGCAACAACTCCCTTGTTTTTTCCCCCCACTTACAAGGACACCTACAAGGAGAGGCATCAAAGGAATACACTAATTCCACCGAGGCCTTCGTCGAAGCTGCATCGTACAGCATCATGGATTTCTCATTACACTGACACTTCATTTCACCAGAGACCTGCGCTTGGTTAGCATGACACGACACTGGGTTTTGGCACTCATCAAAGTCAAACCTAATTAATATTGGATGCTGTGTTAAGCTCCAAACCCTACTGTGGAACCGAAACAGCTTCAAAGGGCTTGGGTACGTGCAAACACATGAGACAAACATTCATTTTATAATCCCTCAACAACAAAAAGTCCTGCGTCATTCTTTGCCTTTTAGGCAGATGGTGGCTCCCTGACCGGATGACTCGCTGAAAAACTTGATTACCAAAACTGTTTTTGGCAGGCGGCTTTGCATCATAAGGCATCTAATTGTACTGTAATAATGATTTGACTGGTTTACTACAGGTGGAGGGCTCCGGGTCTCTGGTGATGGAGTGTTAAGTACGTACAGACTCCTGAAAGTGCTGAGCACTTAATCAAGCTCAATCATGCTGTAAATGAGGTGGACTCTCTCTCCCATTTTTACTCTATCACAGGAAGACTTGCTATATTCATTTTCTAATGTCAGCCCTTGGAGGTCCAATAGCTGACAGGATCCAAAGCTTTTAATATGTTCTTAAATGAAAGTCATTTTAAACCATGGACACTCTTCCAATTAACTGTGAAAGTCAAAATGATCATTTTGGAACCTCTCACAGGACGGCTTATCAATGAAGGATAAAATATATAATGTGAACAGTGAAGAATACTTTCTGCAAGGGTATTCTGAGGCATGGCTCGCTCCCCAAGGCCTTCGCGTTGAAATCCCCGCCATCCACTCTGGGCATTTACTATCTCCCTGATCGTTTAAAGGCAAGCTGTCACGTTCCATCCGCCAGGAGACAGCAACATAAAAGCAAGCTCAAGGAAAGAGACATTTCTCCAGACGCCTTTTCTCGCCTCCCCCTGAATGATGCAGAGGTGGGTTGCCATAGAAACAATAGAAGAAGATGCACAGGTCTCATTTTTTTTACCCATTCTTTCTTCAAAATAGAAGACATGGATAGTTTACTTTTAATAATAATTTAACAAATAAATAAAGACCGCTTCTTTTGTTTTTTTCTCTCCTTCAACTCGTGGCAGGAGTTTTCTAGTTAACGAAGCAAGTGGCTTTCTTCTGGCATGCCTCGCAAAGCACATTAATTCTCCAATCTGTAACTGATTTGCTTCGCTACTTCTCTCCCTGTCTTTTTTTAATTAACTGCTTGAACAGCTTGAGATCAACTGTAGGCCTATAAGCGCCGACGGCCGTCATTTACAATCCGCATGCTCCGCTTTCAAACTTTCAATTAGTTAGTCTCTCTCTTTTCTCTTTAACTTAGAACTAACTTTGGGACTAATTCCATCCTTTAGTTGAGCTATTAGCTCAGTATGATCCAGTGGGTTTTAGTTGAATGCTGCTTTTGTCATCATTTCCTCCATGCCCACGGCGGCACAGCGGGTATCCATTTTATTGACTTCCATTTAATTAGCATCCCAGTTCTCAAATGCTGCTTAGTCTCAAAATCACACATGCGCACTTTCTTTCTCAATCAGCACTGCAGCGGGTTTTATTGGTTTATCTCTGTAGCGTTTATGTGGTTCTGGGGGAATCCTCTTTAGCCTGATGCTTTTCGCAGTATCTGACTTCCATATTTCTTCCATTTTCTGTGTCCTAAATGTCTCCTGTAAATCTGCTCCAGCCTGACGTCCCTTATTATGGTGCTGGCTGCTGATGTTGCATCAGTGGAGAACTTGAGGCACTGTATTTTTTGTACAATTTTATATTAATTCTAGACCTGTCAACCACGAAGAAGGAAAATGTGCAGTGCCTCATGTAGATAGAAACAGCAGTAAACAGTAAGAAAACATTGAAAATGTTTCTTTTTACAAATTGCTTGTATAGCGTCCTTTGGAGAAACCAAGAAATGGTTTCACAAGGCTTTTTTTTTTTTTTTTTTTAAATCACTAAGTATCATTAGGCCACCATTAAAATTATTTGTAAAGGCTCATAGTAGGCCTATTTATTCTCTTGGTCTATTCTTTTTCAGCCTATTTTCTCTGTTTTTGACCATTTTCAGCCAAAATTCTCTGCATAATTCATAATTAAAAAAAAGTAAGATCAGAATAATAATAAATCAGAATCTCAGCTTTCATTTCTTGATATTTACATCTAGACATGTTAAACAACTTAGAACATGGCACCTTTGGTGGCAGACCACCCAATTTCTAGGTGAGCAAAAGTACGGGAACAGATAGTCTTAAAGTAAGTTGCATATCCTTTGCTTGCAATAACTGCATCAAGCCAGCGACCCACTGAAATCACCAAACTGTTGCCTTCTTCTTTTGTGATGCTTTTCCAGGCTTGGACCACAGCTTCTTTCAGTTGTGGATATGTTATTTATATTATTTTATTTATTTATTTTTTTTTGGCGGTTGTTCTCCCTTCGGTCTTGCCCTCAGAAGGTGAAATAGTGCTCTATTGGGTAAAGGTCTGGTGATTGACTTGGCCAGTGTAAAACCTTCCACTGTTTTTTCCCACTGATTAAGTCCTTTGTTGTGTTGGCAGTGTGTTTTGCGTCATTGTCTTGCTGCATGATGAAGTTCCTCCCAATTAGATGGGATGCATTTCTCTGTAAATGTCTACAGAATGTTTCTGTAGACTTCTGAATTGATTCTGCTGCTACCATCATGAGTTACATCATCAATAATGATTAGTGAGCCTGTTCCAGAAGCAGCCATGCAAGCCCAAGCCATGACACTACCTCCACCGTGCTTGACCAGTGAGCTTGTATGTTTTGGATCTTGAGCAGATCCTTTCTTTCTCCACACTTTGGCCTTTTCATCACTTTGGCAGAGGTTAATCTTGGCTCCAGCACGTTTGTGGCTCATCTGTGTTTATCTTTGCGAATTCCAATCTGGCCTGAATCTTACTGCTGATGAGTTGTTGCCTCTTGTGGTATGGCCTCTATATTTCTGCTCTCTAAGTCTTCTTCAAATGGTGTATTGTGATACCTTCACCCCTGCCATGTGCAGGCTGCTGGTGATGTCATTGACTGCTGTTTTTGGCTTTTTCTTCTCAGCTCTCACAATGATTCTGTCATCAACTGCTTTTGTTTTCCTTGGCTGTTCCAATACTTTCGGAGGGGACTGTATATACTAATGTCTAGTATGCTATTCGCCTCAACAGCAAGGGCACCAGCCAAAGTATTACAAATGTGAGATATGAGAAAGGGAGGGGCTTACAGGGAATCAGCTAATATCAGAGAGTCCAAAACACCTACGAGCTGTTAATCACTCCAGATTCATGTGCTGATTGGCTCATCTGCTATTTTTAGTATCTGTTACTTTTTCAGATTTATTGTGGGAGAAAAAAGAAGACTGCTCTTTTTTCAACTCGTACTTGGACTGGCGCACGAGCAGGTCTCCTATGCAAAGTTGGTAGGTCTGTAATTCATATATGCCACTACTGGCAAGTTTTTATTTATACAGACAATGTAGATATTCACCGACATAACAGTAAATATGTGAGAGCTTCATTGTGCTCTGCCAGAGGGCGATGAGTTCTTTGTTTCCATTCTCCAAAGGAAGCAATGACTTGATTAAGAGGAGCCCATATTCACAGTGAGCTTGACATATTGATTTTCTTGCGGCAACACCTGCTAACGTGACAGAATATCGGTACCATACTGAAATGTGATTCTTTTTATTGCAGACGGATAAATGAACAATCAGCAGAGCATGTGAACCCCGAGACCTACAAATCTCACCTCTGTGTCAGCACAGTGATGATCAAATTGGATCTCCACATGTCGAAATTGTGTCATGACCCAATTACACTCAAGATGTTGTCTCAAGTCTGCACCTCCTCCCTTTTCTGCAGAGTGAAGCACTTTGATATTACAGAGCAAAGGCTCCTTCTGCGGACGCTTTCTCTAGCTCAGGGTCGGCGACGGCTGTAGCAGAGACAATCATTTCCATAGCAACCCTGAATTCATCTCACGGGTGCACATACAAATGAGCCTGCGTGCTGTTTGAAATTTCATTACTGTTGTTCTTCTTCGTTTTTCTTTTGAAGTGTAGGTGCGGCGGGCCATTCTCTGTGCTCGACTACTTTTCAATTTTGCAAGGATTGCATGGGTATGATATTAAATATTCACAAGATCACCAGGCAAAAACGCTGTGTGTAGGCGAGACCTCGGGCCGTCTGTTACCAAAACAAACCCAGCTTGCTGAATGCTGGAGACAATTAGCCGACTAGCACTACTCACTCCCAAAAAAAAAAAAAAAAAGAGAAGAGCCTGCAAAGGTTTAATATAAACACAATCCCCTCTAAGCAGGATGAATTAGTATGCATGAGCTCAATATTTCAGGCTAATCGGATGTTTTGCAGGAAGTAAGCCTGTAATTTCTGGAATTTAATTTGGGGACTTCACTGGTTTGATTAAATGTGCAAACAACATCTGGACAAGTACTAAACAAGGTCTCATTTCTGCTAAAATGTAAGATATTTCCCTAAGCCAAATATGGTTTTAAATTTTCACTGTATGATAAACAAGTCCAAAAATATCATGATTTCATCATACACTATATGGCCAAAAGTTTGTGGACACCTGAACATTACATTCCTATGCTTGTTGAAAATCCCATTCCCCTTTGCTGTTATAATAAGCTCCACTCTTCTGGGAAGGCTTTCCACTAGACTTTGGAGCGTGGCTGTGGGGATTTGTGTTCATTCAGCTTCAAGAGCATTAATGAGGTCAGGCGCTGATGTTGGGTGAGGAGGCCTGGGGTGCAATGAAGTTCCAGTTCATTACAAAGATGAAACTGTAATGCTACAGCATACAAAGACATTCTATGCAATTGTGTGTGAAGAACCACATTTGGTCAGGTATCCACAAACTTTTTGCCATATAGTGTATTTATCAGAATGATTTTTCAAAAAAAAAAAAAAAAATCTCTTACATTGTCAGTATATCACATTGTTGTTATAAGCTGAAAGTGTTTCTGTGTCTTCTGTGTATTGGATAGACGTCGTGTATAATAAAGTTACGATTACGTTCGGAGCGGCAGCAGAGGTAGCAATGTAACATGTTTACAACAGTAACAGATTACTCAGCCAAAGGAGTTTCAGTGCAGTCTCGTCCCTGGAGCTGAGAAATGGAGGTTGCTGTAGTGTGATTTAGGACGAGTCCAGCGAAAGGGGGTTGCCATTTAACATCGGAGGACACAAGACAAGTTATCATTCAAACTACGCCAAAAGCGCAATCTTTTCCTCCCCAATAAAACTGGCGATGAGCCACATATGAATCTAGAATGATTTGTGCATTTTAAAGTTTTTGAATTTTCCAATACTAATCAACACTTCCTGAAAGCCCCAGCCCGTCCCCTCATCTCACATGCTCTTGACTAGTGTGGCGCTCTGCCTTCTATCAAGGTAAATGGAGAATGCTTTGAGTTTATTCATGTGAAAGAAAATCCTTCAGTGTATGTTCGACTTAGCTAACATTAGACAAGAGTATTTAACTATATACAGTAGGGATACCACCAAAAGATTTCAGCCGAGAATGGTCAAAAATGGCACTTTCAGTTATTTCAATGAAAAGAAAAACAAGGATGAAAGTTTTCTTGTCTTTTCTTAGGCTAGTGTTTCTGGATGATTTCATCGTGTGGCATGATATTTTACAATGGAATATCACAGCAGGGAAAAATCAATATAGCACAAGCTATATAATGCATTTTAATCAGTATTTTGAAAAAGTCAACTGTGAGGAAACTGTCCAATCATACACTGTGACTAACCGTGGCACTGCAACGAGCATAAAGCCAACAAAAAGAGAAAAACTATGAATAGTTAAGGTTAGGGTAATACGATATTTAAAGTAGGACCTTCTCTTTGATTACTAATACGTATCAAACATGATGTTCTTGAAAAAAAAAAAAAAAACGCCCTTCATCAGAGACAGCCCAATTCAATTATCAAGGTTTTAAGTTGCTGTTAGAATTGAAATGCCAAAAATAATGAGAAGGAAAGTAAGAAGATGGAGAGAGCATTCAGGAAGGAGATTACAGCTGGCAGCCAGGGATAAGTCTCTTTAAAGTGCAAGCCCAAAAGGCCTTACAACTAATTGCAATAGAAATGCCTTTGTAAGACAGGAATGAGTCTCAAGTCCCACACATCCTCGCGACTATATTCCTGTGTGATTATTTTTAGAGACCAGCGTAGTAGAGCTCGACTTCTAAAACTTGGCAGACGGTAATGTGACGGTGCCAGAGAGTGAACGTTTTGAGACTGCGGACATATGCTGTGCATCAATTTCAGTCCCAAAAGTTTCCAAGATTACAATCAGGATGATGGCTCACATAGGATGTCGGGTTTACGTGAATGTAAGCAGAGCTGAGCTCAGGTAGTAATATTATTTAAATAATTTAAAATAATATCTTCATGAAATCAATAAATCACACTGATAGACAAGCCTTCGATGGCTATGCTAACACCCTTCTACCTAATAATCAGCAAAATAAGATTTTAACAATCATATGAGTGTGTTTTCACTTTTAGAGACAGTGGCACTGAGGAAGAGACAGGAGTCAGAGCTAGAGGTAGCAGAGCTGAAGATGTTGAGGTTCTCTT
>CM075022.1:17789939-17893879 GCA_037576675.1 Pangasius sanitwongsei
TATATACATCCACTCACACACATAATAAATAATAGATATATATATATATATATATATATATATATATATATATATATATATATATATATAATTCCTATTAAATCTATTTTTTTCTAATTGCTAGCTTGAAATAGCCTTGTTTCATTGGAAGATGATTCTGTTACAATTCAGCATTTATTTCCAGAAAGAAGCATTATGGTAATCTAATAATAGGAAACACTAGATAAATTTGACTCCATTCAAGATAGTTCCACTTGCTAAGATGTAATATTTTACAGTGAAAAATGTGTAAACCATTAGTACACAAACGTGCTAACTGTTTTTTAGGACTCCCTGCCT
Organism: Pangasius sanitwongsei; assembly: GCA_037576675.1. Classification (NCBI taxonomy): domain Eukaryota; kingdom Metazoa; phylum Chordata; class Actinopteri; order Siluriformes; family Pangasiidae; genus Pangasius; species Pangasius sanitwongsei. The sequence continues at coordinate 17,790,279 of CM075022.1, forward strand.
GGATGTAAAGTGCTTTGAAAAGTTACACTGCAATTTTCATATTCATGGGCAATGTGTCAAGCTGAGGAGGAAAACTAGAGTTAATTAGAAAACAAAAAGCTTTTCAGTGAAAAACACATTTGACGGAACTTGATTGCCTATTAAAATTTCCAATCATAAAAAAATGAACGTGCAGAGTAATTAGCCTGCATGGGATGAAATGGCTACAAGGGGGCATGGGGTGAGCAATGTGTTGCTATCTGATGATCACTTTGTTTCAGCTTCATCTTCAGAATCAGCGCTTCATCACTTGATAAATGTTGCCTGCTAATTTGTTGTTGATTTAAGCAGCCCTCAAGAGTTTCTTCACTGTGTCTGAGGACGCCAGAATTCCCTCAGTCAATATCCGAGGGTACACCAAGAAGGATTTATGTGATTCACACAGTAATTGGATTTATTTCCAACAGTAAAATACATCGGCTCTATACAATATTTTCTCCTGGGATGTGAAAGGAGGTGTTATTAACGGCTGGAGTTAAACCTACAATATGACTTGCAGACTCATAGTCTGGTTTCTAAACCCCAGCCAAGCAATGTAGGTTTTATGAGATTAGCTTTTTTTTATTTGCTCACACTATCGATCTTCAGCGCTTTCACTGAGTTTGGAAAGTAGTCCTGTTTCTGTTTGAGCCTATGCAAATGATTCATATAGATGTCTTTGTTATGTAAGAAATTAAACACCTGGAGGCCATGCAGTGATAGGAGTGGTGTATTGTAGCAGATTTACTGTCTGTTATCACCCTGGCGTTCATTATTTTCCAATAACATCATATCCTGAAGTGTTTTATTGTTCTTATACCACAGAAATTTGGAAACAATTCAATTTTGTTTTACTAAAGACTGACACAAAGCACAAAGCATAAACTCCTCTGTCTAGACTATCCTGTGTTGGGAAACTTAAAGTTACAGCTTTACCAAAGGATTGACACTGGAGACTCCTTCCATAAATGTTAAATAAAAGTCTCCTTTACCATATCACCAGGTCAAGTAAATGAATGAAAGAATATATTTTTTAAATATAACAAAAGCAAATTAAAAATAGTTCCCAAGTGAATATCATAGTACAAGTGTTTGCATTAGTAAGATCTTCCATAACTGCTTTATCCTAGTCGGGATGGCGGTGGATCCGGAGCCTATCCCAGGAATACTGGGCGTGAGGTGGGAATACACCCTGGTTGTGATGCCGGTCCATCACAGGACACCACGCACACACAAATTCACATCTAGTGGCAATTTAGTACAGCCAATTCACCAATCAGTGAGAGGGAGGCGAGAGGAAATCAGAGAACCCGGAGGAAACCCACATGAACATGGGAGAACATGTAAAACACCACACTGAGAGTAAACTAAGCTCAGGATCGAGCTCCAGGACTCTGGAGCTGTGAGGTGGCAGCGCTAACTGTTACAATACCGTGTCACCTTTGAAATTAATTTAAAGACTTTGTGGAATCTGACAATAATATATTTTATTTATTAGCATTTACCTAACTCCCTGGAGAGATGAGAATAGGTCATGAAAAGGACCAATTATGTTTATTATTTCCCCTTGTGGTCAAAATGAGTATTGTTCTGAAATGTCACTTAGGCTCTAAATTACACTTTAATAATCATATGCAATAGATTTACCTGATAAAGGAGTTAAATTACAGATATAGAGTCTAACTTGTACCTGGCATTTTAAAACTGTTCAATCTGCTTGGGGCAAAATGCTGCTTAAGAGTTTAAGTGGGAGATGAGGGACTCTTTCCATCTCCTGAACATGCTTATAATGTATATTCTCACCAAGGTTGAGCAAAGAGCCTCAGGATGTCTGCTAGCATGATGTGTTAGCCCCCTGCCTGTAAGGCTACATGAGAGTAGCCAAACCTTCAAAAGATGAGAAACCAGGCTCAATTAAAGGCAAGTAGTGGAACGCATGAACGATGATGACCTTTGTTGGTCAGATGGTAAATCAATAGTGAGCGATGTTTGCTAGTCACACTAATAGTTGAGCAATGGTGTTACAAAAGCTAGAACAAAAGACCTTATTTTGCCTATTAGGAGACGTTGGGAAATTGAGGGTAGCATAACCGTGAGGAGGTATTTTTGTATTCTTTTAGAACAACAGCAGCCCTTAAGCTGCGCCTTTGAAAAGAATCCATGAATGGAGGTGCATGAAAGCACTTGAAAGTATAAAGTGCTCGCACAATAGAAAAGTGCGGCAGAGAAAATTGTTTAAAAAGTAGCACAGAGAAGAGCTGAAGCATTTACACTTTACACTGGAATCTATTATGTACCCTAAGCACCAAGAAATGAAAAATGACTTGTTTTTCCATTTTTTATTCTCTCTGCTATGTGTTGTTTGTGTGCTTTGCTGCCTGTTGTGTTTCCTGCTATATTTTACTATGATGTAGCATTTGTGCAAATGACAAAAATTGTTGTAATGAGCGTTCTGGGTCTTCAGTCGGCTCTGTTAAATAAAGTAAGATATTGACGTATAACCCTTATCTAAGACGCGCCTGTCTCACACCCAGCCAGCTCTCACGCGGCCAAACTATTTCCAGGTTGCGTTTCATCTTTCTCTCCCAGCAGCTGAGATTTTTTTTTTTTTAACCAATTAAGGTGATAAAGACAACAGCTTGCCATATTTTTCTCTGCTGAGAGACCGGAAAAGTGGGGCAGAGAGATCGGGAGGGTGGAACCCATGAGAGTCCGGAATGATGAATAATGCTGTAACTTTACAGGGCAGCGTCGGGCTGCATTATGACACACTGACCTTTTTAAAATGCTCACTTGTAATTCATTGGGATAAAATCCCAATTTGCACCTTAATGCTATATCGCAACATGTTCTCATAACTTAATGTCTTCTTGTAAGGAGGATCGCACTCCCTTCTTGCCGCTGCCATCCTACAGTGAGAGTTTAATTAAGTATATTTAAGAGCTACTAAGAGCTTCTACTGTGCGGCCAGCAATTTAAACTGGTCAGATGTGGCATTTGCGTGTCTGGTGATGATTTCAGTGCTTAGAGAGCTGAATATTGTGTGAAACCCTTCACAAGTAAAACCTTTGCTTGACTTGATTATTATTTTACACATTATTTCACAAATAATCAACAACAGGGTGGAGTAATGAAGTGGAGTTACACTTACCGCCACTGAAGAGGCTTATTTTCCAATAACAGCATGTCCTGGAGTGTTTTATTCCTCTTATACAACAGCAAGTTGGCAACAATTACAATTTTGCATTTATTGAAGAATGATGTGTACTTTTTATCCTTTTACAGCTATGTTTTGTGTTGTGGAACATCTTCGAGACAAGTTAGTTCCTGTTAGCACTTACATTATAGCAGCTGTAAACACTGTTGTCTCACCAGCCTCTCTTTTTCCTCTCTCTTGAAGTTACACAAAAACCCTGCAGCTTGTCATGTCATCAAGCCCTTCTGAAGATTTTCCATGGTGGAAAATTTACTGACTGTTACAAAGCACTGACACTGGAGACTCCTACCAGAAATGTTACATAAACATATCCAAGCTTTCTCATATCAATGTTTTATCTGTTTTTTGGTAATCATATTATTATTAGTTTTAACATGGAGTGTCTGCTATACAAATCTCTGTGTAAGTCCTTACTATATAATAAATAATGTATTAGAACTAGTGCATGAATAAACCTGTGATTTGTAGCTGCACTACTGTCAGAGCTGCTGTTATAGAAAACTTATTAACACCTTCTGACGAAATCAGAAGAAAGAATATAAAAAGCTAGCTGCTTGAAGCTGGCTACCAGTTTCAGGTTACATCCAAAACAATCTTCTTCTTCTTCTTCTTCTTCTTCTTCTTCTATTCTTTAGGGGTCCAAGCACCAGAGGTGCTGGAATCCTATTGTTTTTGCTAGGATTCTTCTTCTTCTTCTTCTTATTATTATTATTATTATTATGAGTCATGGAGATCAAACCATAAGTTGTAGCAAATGAATCTTGGTCACAATGTAATACTACCCCTATACATAACACCCCCCTGCCCCATCGCCCCTCCTGGCTCTCAGAGAAGCATGATGCATCCAATGGTGGATCTGTAGTGCAATGTTTTTTGTCTTGGCTTCGTTTAGGTACCACAGGTTGTACCATTAAAATTATCTCTAAAATGCTCTTCTCCTTATTATTATGTTATGAATTGTCCAAAAAATATCAATATATTACTTAAATATTACATTATTTTAGATGTTTGTTTGGACAGTTAGTCACCATTTGTAGGTCTGTTGTATTCATTGCTTTGTTTAACCTGAACTGCCATAAGTTTTACCCTAGGCATACCTGACATGCTACATTCAAAACAATCATACAATAAATTGTGCAATAGATACTGTTGTTCAGTTGGCTATATATAACTTCAAATACACTGGTAATGATAAAAGTGTTATGCTTCACCCCACTTTTGATTTAATCTCATCCCAGTGAATACATTGTCATGCATCAGTCAGCCTCAGAATAAACACTCGCCTCAGATACTCATCATGATTAGCCACAAATGTACATTTACATTCCAAAGACAGAGCCAGCGTGAAAAAGCCACATCATTAGCACCAATTATTCTAGATAAACAAGAATAAAGACTTGGAGTACATGCTGCAATCACATGCAGTCAGAGCTCATTAGGGTAGCATGGCAGCTTTACCCGGAGCCATGAAGCATCCTCCGCTCATTAGGTCAGGGGAAGAAGGAATCCGGAGTCAAGATGCACTTGACGTCCCACTAGTCCGTTGCTCTGGCAGGCAAAAGGGTTGCGTAAAGCACATACAAGAAATGTGGCTCGTCATTCATTCCCTGCTTTCTGTTTTTGACCTACATTCCCTGTCACACAAAATTGCCAATGCTACTATTGCTACGTGAAGTGTGAGATTGAATGTGGGTGGGGGGAAAAAAAAGGATCTCGAGGCAGTCTTGTTGGAGCTGACTGCAGCGTTTCCTCAGTCCTGTAAGAGTGCAACATTCAGGTAAAGGTGAGTAATGATTCTGACAGGTCCTGAAACAGGTGACAAGTGAGAGACGAAAAGCCAAGAAGCTCTTCTAACTGACTTTGAGGAGTCACAGTGGAAGAAAAGGACTGCATTCAATTACTGCATGATGAATTAATGGCATTTTCATGCTTGACTGAATTCTCAGGTCATTATCGCAGGTTTGTTTTCACATTGACGAATTCCTTCCAAATTGCAGGTTGATAGCAAATTCTGTTTAATGCAAAAACTGCAAAATGGCAGATATTTAATGGGTTAATTGCTAAAATAATATCTGAGTTTACTGGATTCTGTACAAAAATGGGGATAAAGCAGCCATCAACATACGAAGAATATTATTCCACCTAGTAACTTAAAAAAAAAAAAAAGGTTTTTTATAGGTTCTGTTTAATCCTACCTGTATAAAATGAAAATAATCAAATGTAATTGTCCATATGGTAAAGGAGATCTATGGAAGGAGCATCCATAGAAGGAGCATCTTTAGTATCTATGGAAGGAGTCTCCAGCGTTAGTGCTTTGTAACAGTGCTTTTAAAGGGGAAAGTCTTCTGGACAGAGGAGTTTACACTTTGTGGTTTAACATGACAAGTTGCATTTTTTTGTCTTATTAACATCAAGAGAGAGAAGAATGAGAGACTGGTAATAGCTGCTATAACGTAAGTGAGAACAGGAACTAATTGTAATTGTAATTGTATTGCATCTTGCTCTCTTATACAGTAAGAGCAATAAAACACTTCAGGACATTTTGTTTTTAATCATTAATCCAAAGTTGAGCCCTGCAGACAAGTACCTCCCTTTATTATTCTTGTTAATGTTGTTTTAATTAGTGTTCAGTGTAATTAGTTTTTTATTACTTTTGCTCATCGCTGATTAGAACATCAGGTGAAGCATTTTAGTCAAAGCTCCCGGGTAACAGTCTATGGAAAATGTATTTTTAGCTCAATTTTTAGTTGATAATTGTAGCTATATGAATTTTTAACACTTACTTCCCTTTGGAAAGAATCCAGTTTCATCTCTGAAGCACAAATTGCCTTTCCATGGGATTGTGAAGCTTGAAACAGGAAGTAGCACAACAAGCTCAACCAGTCTTCCTCGGCTCGCTCTCAGACCTGGTCCAAATACAAGAATGAGGTTAATAGTTAAAAGTTTGGGTTCCATGGCCAGGTTCAAAACCAGTGTTCACTTGAAATAAGTGCGTGTCAAGTCAAGTGCTTTTTTATTGTCATTCCTCTACATAGCTTGTATACATTGGAACGAAATGTCATTTCCCCTGGACACACAGGACTACATAAAGTGCAAATACATGCCATTGTGAGATGAGTGCAAACAATACAATAAATACACAGGACAGTGAATACACAGGACAGTGCATGTCAACTAGACAGGACAACAGAACAGTGCTGAGTGAAAAAGTGATTGTTGTAGCAGCAATAAAAGAGTCATAATAGTAAAGTGAGAGCCATAATAGTAAAAGTGTCCAATAGCAGCATTATAAAGCACAGGTGTGCAGTGATAGATGTGCATTTGTAGCTTTTGAGAGGGTTTGATTAGTCTGGTTGAGTGCTGGGAGGCAGCAGGGTCTTGAGTATTCTGACTGCCTAAGGGAAGAAGCTCTTGCAGAATCTGGTGCTGGTAGCACGAATGCTTTGGTGTCTTCTGCAAGATGGCAAGAGGGTGAAAAGTCAATGAGAGGGGTGGGAGGGTCGTGTACAATACTGGTGGCCTTGTGGATGCTGCACTTGTTGAAGGAGGCATCAATGGTGGGTAGAGAGACCCTGATGATCTTCTCAGCTGTCCTCACAATTCGCTTTATATTACTGCAGTCTAAAGCTGTGCAATTTCTATACCAGACAGTAAGACAGCTGGTCAGGATGGTGTCTATTGTCCCTCTGTAGAAGGTGGTCAGGATGGGAGGTGGGAGGTTAGCGCTCTTCAAACTCTGCAGGAAGTGGAAGCCCTCTGTTATGTGCACACCAAGAAACTTGGAGCTTTTGACTATCCAAAGTTGTTTTGTTGTTGTGCATTGGTGGGTGGTCCACTCGGGTCCTCCTGAAGTCAAACAATAAACTCTTTGGTCTCATGAACATTAAGAGATAGATTTTTGTCTCTACTCCATTTTGTGAGCTGCTCCACCTCCCTGTATGCTGACTCATCATTGTTGCTGATGAGACCCACAACATTAGTATCATCAGCAAACTTGATAATGTGATTATGCGAGTGGGCTAAGCACACAGCCCTGGGGAGCGCTGGGGTTCAGTGTGGCGGTGCGGGAGGTGGTGTTCTCAATCCTGATGGACTGGGGTCTCCCACTCAGAAAGTCCAGGATCCAGTTGCAGAGGGAGTTGGTAAAATCCAGCAGGCTCAGCTAGCTTATCAGTTGCTGTGGGATGACTGGGATGATTGTGTTGAAAAGGTAAAAATTACTTAAGGCAGCTAGTGATTGTGAAAGCATTGCATTCCTCAAGCGATGGTCCTTTACTTTATACGGCTGTATACACATCACTGATAGGCCATTATAGGCTTATTGCCGAAGCCTGTCCCAGTTCCTCTTGGTGCATAAATGAGAAAATGAATAACTTGAGCTCTGCTGGAATGCCCCGATCGTGGGGTTATCTCCATACTCTCTCAGAAGGTCTCCCATTAAAATTGTCCATTAATACGCAGGCAACGCTGCAACAGAAGTATCCTTGATGGCTTTGGCGAGCTCACATGAAACAATTATGAGCTGCTTTATTACTTTGCAATGCACTTTGTGATTCCCATGGTGGTCCTAAGGAGCGTGCAGATGAGTAGAGATGAAACTTGCCTCCTACTGTCTCTCTCTCTCTCTCTCTCTCTCTCTCTCTCTTGCCTGTAATAGCTCACCCAGGGACCAAGATGCATTGTTTAAAATAAAACAGCTATTAGAGGCTAGATGCTCGAGTGAGATATCACTGTACACAAATAGGCCATTTTGCCATAACTAGGACACGCTTGTGGAATAATAACAAGGCCCAGAAATTAACATTTCCGAAGGGGGGAAAACAAAAGCTTGTTGCAGGGATTGTGAGGAAACAGGAAATGCTGCTGAGATCAAAGCAGCATCACCAATCATTGGTAATGCTGATGAACACTTTGTTACTTAAAATATGATCCAGCAATGGGATTCATGTTTCAGCGTCTAGCTTGCCAGTTTCATTGCATCCTACTTTGGCTGAGGTGCCTATTTTTGTCCGCCAGTTTGTGATTTATATAATTAGTCTCACTAGATTTCATCCCACACAGTCTATATTTACTCGAAATCAAATTAAAACGGTAACTTGTTTTCTCTGTTTTCTTGGGCGGTATACAACAAACATCACATTTCCATATTTTATTTTATGGAGCCCATACATTTTCATTGCAGTGTTTGAATATAAACATGGGCTTGCACTTACACTTGCAGATTTATAAATTGCACGGCTCAAGTTGTATGAAGTTTGCGATTAGGGAGTTAAGGGGGTTGTTAGGATTTATACCGTTTCTTACAAAAGTGAATGAAATCTGATTACATTCTTTTGTTCTTATTCTTTTTTTCTTAGGAAAGACCAGTTTTCCCAAAATTATTGTAAAAAGCTAAGATTTTTTTAACTGGAAGAGAGAGGGAGTTCAATTTGTCAGGGAGTTTGTACTGTGATGCTTTAGGGATTCGGCTCAGGTTAGGAATATAGCAACAAATTAAACTGAATAAAAATTGTATTTACTAAAAATATAACATTGTATATTAGAAAGGTAACAAAATCAGAATAAACAGATAATGTGTTCTAAACAAATACAGATACAAATAGGAGGCGCACTATTAATTTTTTTAGGCAGGTTGACATGGCATCTGGTTGAGACTAGACTAATTTTTCAGTGGGACTGGGATCCTGCTGGACGCAAGAAAAAAGTGGGAGGTATTATGTTCATAAAGGTGTGAGCAAGCAGTCAGTTATGAAGCAGTCAGATGTGACGCTCACGAGACAAAGAAAAATCTTGTTCATTCACAGTGTTTATTCATTCATCCTTAGTAACTGCCTGGTCAGGTTCACAGTGGTTTGAATGAAGCTATTAGTTTGTTTATATTTTGGGAAAAAGAACCAACTAAATTTATTAGAAAATATTGTGGGTGGCCATAGCACTAGGGTTCATATTTAATGAAAAAAATTTAAAAAGAAAAAAGGAAAAAACCCTCCAGTTTAAGCCACACCCACACTGGATTTAAGTCCAAATACAGATACACATATTTGGAGCATTAAACAGATACAGATACAGATAGTGGCGTTGCATTACACTCACAATATACATAAATGAATGATTTACTTAACAGGATACAATACATAATCACTGGAAACACAGTAAATAAATAAAGATAATAAAATAAATAATTAAAATATCATAAAGGTCATTTTTATATATATACGAGAAACAGCAAATATCCCAGTATACAGCCTTGTAGTACTTCCAATCATATCTACAGTATGTATATGGTGTGGAGGTATTAAGGGTAAGGTGACGTTTAATTTTAATTAAAAGTAGCTGGTTATGCATTTGTAAAGAAGAGCTGGTAAAGATATTCCATCTTTCTCTTCTAAGAAAAATAAACAGTGAACTGTGGTTTTCAATAGCAAAAAGAAAGTAAACAGCACTAGGCATGCTAATGAATTGCTATCCAGCCGCAAGTCACCGTGACATTTCTGCCTTTGGCTGGTTCATGTTCCCCTTTTTCCTTCTCTTCTCAGAATAATAATAATAATAAAAATAATAATAGAAACTGGCATTCAATACCGCAAAGAAAGTAAACCACACTAGGCATGCTATTCAACCACTGAAATGTCATCCCAAGTCACAGTGACATTTTTCCACCTTTTAACGCAGTTGGATAAGGAGCTACTGGTTCCTTGATTATATTACAGAAGAAGGAATACATTCCAGAGTTAAAATTAGACTAAACAGTCTGCAATGTCACACAACCCACTATCCATTTACCCAATTTATAACTACTAATACAGAAGAAATGATTGTGCGTGACTTCAAATAAGGCAAAAGGACACGAGAACAAATACGCCTTCACCCAGGCCTTCAGGTCTGCTGCAATAGAAATGGTTCATTAAGGCACTTAAATAGCCAACAGAAATCAATCAGAGTGAAATATATCGCAATTGTGGTATGTAAATGGTGCTGTAAAAAGGATGTCATTACTACATGATTGCATTGCTGTAATACCTACACAAGCCCCATATAAGTCCTCACAAATAGAATTTATAAGAATTATATCATTTTTCTTAACCTAACAGCTGATCACATTTTAAACCTGGGACATTATTGTCATATTGGCAATGTTAGTGCATTGTATCATTCGAAATAGCAACCCACTGCAAATTCCCATTACACATGATGTGGTGTGTAACAAATCAGTACATTTGATGGAGTTCGCATTTTAAACCGTTGTTTATAACTTGCTCCCTCTCAATACTTTCTCAGATTCTGGACTGTGTCATTCATTTCACCATAAATTTTGTCAACACCTTCCTAATTTCTCCATTTCTAGACATTTCCAGACATTTCTCCTGTTCTTCACCTTCAGTGACTTTCCTCTTTGCTGTGCATATCTCACGACCTTCAAAGTTGTCCAGTAAAATATAGTTACTTAACTATGTAGATAGTTAGCTACTTGAAATGTATCACTCAGGGGTCTATGTTTACCTTAATTATTAATGATTTCAAAGCTTTTAATGGTTTTAAATACACTTTGTTTTTCAGCTGATCCCCCAGTTGTACAGTCCATTATCAAACTGACCATAGTATTTAATCCACTTCTTGTAATAGCACTGATTTTGCAATATTAATTGAAGATAACAAAGAAATCAGCTTTTTTGAATGACAGAAATGCAGATTGTAAGTTCTTTTTTTGTTAATTTTTTGCATTCATGAACAAATGATTGCATTTCAGCTATAGTCATTGGATAGCTTTGAGTATATTATATTTACATTGTGTCTGTATTAATATATTGAATTATCAGCACATAGAATACAGCACATACAAAATAAAAACTTTAAGACAACAATAAAAGAATATTTGAAAAAAAAAGAAGGTTGTTAATATACAAACTGTGAAATGATATCATATAATGAAAAGAGATGAGCTTTATTCAAGTTTAATCCCTTGAAAGTGATTTGACAAGTATAAAAAGCTTTTTAATAACACTCATAAAATGTTGAAAAAAACTTTATAAAGAAGAATTTGTGTGTAAATAAATAAATGCGGCTCTACAAGCTCTGTGGCTCAGTGGCTAATAACACCCCAGTCATTGCTGATTTGTTTTAAAATGGAAACCGTATTGAGATAAATGATCTCTCTCCAGATGTTCTATTAATTATTTTCTCATAATCTTTAACAGTTTTGATAAAAAAAAAAAAAAAAAAAACGGTGGATACAGCTCTATACTCTAAACATGAGTCGGAGTCTCATGTATAGATATGAGGTAAAAGTTAAAGGAGAGCGCTAAGAAAACGTTTAAAAAGAAGGATATATTGGTAACACTTTAGTTGAAGGCCCTACACAGGACCTTTATAACACTTTTATAAAGCAAAGCTGTAGCAAGACTTGAGGTGACATTAAAGGTTATTATTATTATTTATTATAAAGGTTATTTTCTTTTCTAACACAACATTTATGGCAGAAGTTGTACTAGGAGTCGATAACGCTTCATAACAGGATTAAAAATGCAAATTATATTATTATTAAAACATTAAAATCATTCATTTGGCTGACATATGAGCTACATTGTATTGGAATGATGCTTCATTACAGTTTTCAATGCAAATGAACCACTTTAGCTGAAGAGCTTCTACTGCTCCTGTAAGATGTAGGTACAGTAAAAACACTTCTCAAATAATATGTGGACACTTTATAGAAGATTTCTTAATATTTGTTATTAAATATATCCAGTTAGAAAGATAGCTAGATAAATATATAGCTAGCTAGCTAGCTAGATAGATAATAATGAGATAAAATATTAACTTCCATGACAAGGTGAAAAAAATTACAAATATTCTCAAACAGGCTCTTTTCTCTTTTTCATGTCAAGACAAAGTGATATACTTTACAAAAACTTTGTTTTAACATAAGCCTTAAAAATAAATTAATATAAAATGATTTATTCAAAGCTTATGAATGGCCCAAAGTAGGTATATTTAGTAGAGATATTTAATATGCGCAAATACTGGAAGGATTATGAAATAAGGAGATACAACTCAATATTCAATCCAAATATGACATTTTTCACAGAATTTATAGCATATATTAAATTTTTTTTTTGAAATCTCAGAAAACAGGTGACATAGAAAACATGCAAGTTTATAGTAGATAAGCAAAAGCATTAATATTCAAGTCGGACATTTGCATTATATGTGCTAAACGCTTATGAAAATATTTCCTTCCCATCTCAATTTTTAGGTTTTTTGAGTGACACAATGCATTACGCTTGAACTGAATTTGACCAACTGCAAGGCAGCAAGAGAAATCTTCTGATCAGAGAGAAATATTCCATGCGAAACACGGATATAGACAGCTGTGAAAGAACTGACACGTGAAAGTGGAAGATGAAAAGGCTAATGAATGAAGGTGAAAAGCCCCGGCTGTGGCGTGAGAGACAGCCAGTTAGCTATTCACAAGTGCCTGGGTATTGCTAAGGGCCTGAGAAAGAGGCAGCAGTGCAGATATAATGTCGGGGCAGCCAGACTGATGCAAGCGGGTGGGGAGGGTGGAGGAGGAAGCCCTCTGGAGAGAGACGAGACTCCCCTCAGGCAAGACACAGAGAGGTGTTAGAAAAGATTCAGCCAGTGTTTAAAACCCCAGGAGTTCAGCAAGGCATTTCAGAGCCCACTGCACAGGAGGAGGAATGTTCTAGAAGTCCTCGGAGTGAAATCCAACAACCGTTTCGGGCTTAGGTTATTGTCCTTGCCATAAATATATATGTAGTTTATGACAGCTGTTATGAAGGGCTTATGTATGTAAGGCAAGGCTAGACATGGCCAATTTATTATATAGCACATTTTATGTACAAGGCAATTCAAGGTGCTATTTAATAAAATATAATAATTTGGAGAATGAATATGGAATGTAGGAATAAGCTTTTATAAATGTATAAGTAGTTTCTTGTTAGCTCTCATGACAGGCTTATGTAGGCTTCATGTAACTTTACTTGCAATTACACTTTTTCACTAGCTTTTATAAATGTATATGTAGGTTTATGTCAGCAGTCATGTCAAGGGCTTGTGTATGTTTTGTGTAGCTGTATTTGCCATTATCATTTTTCACTAGCTTTGACTTAATTTGGAGAATGGATATGACAGGTAGGAATAAGCTTTTAGAAAAGTTTATGTAGGTTTATGCCAGTTGTCACGACAGGCTTATGTAGGTTTTATGTGCCTTTGTTTGCTATTATACTTTTCACTAGCATTTATAAATGTATATGTAGGTTTATGTCAATCCAATGACTGTTCAGGGCTTAGGTTGTTGTTTCATAGAAAATTGTCATTGTCATCCAGTATATGTATGTGTAGGTTTATGTCAGCTGTTATGAAAGGCTTATGTAGGTTTATTTGCAATCATGAGGAATGTGAATGTTCTAGAAGATCTAGGAGGAAAATGAAATCCAATGACTGTTTGGGGCTTCGGTTGTTGTTTCATAGGACATTGTGATTGTCCTAAATGTAGATTTATGTCAGCTTTTATGAATGGCTTATGTAGGTTTCATGTACAGTAGCTTCATTTGCAATTATGCTTTCTCACTAGCCTTGATTTAATTTGGAGAATAGATATGGCATGGAGGAAAAAGCATTTATAAGTGTGTATGTAGGTTTTTGCCATCTGTTATGAAGGGCTTATGTAGGTTTTATGTAACTTTATTTGGAAATTAATTTGGAAAACGGATACGCTTCCTAGTCAAAGACTGGATTAACAGATTTATAAATATGAACAATCTGACAGGAAGGAAATATGGGAAGTTGGAGATTGTTAAAATGACATATGGCATGAAACGTGCAAATACAAATTCATATAAATTGATATATGTCTCTCTATGCTTGCTCTGTGTTGTTTAATGTCCATCAGGCGTATCCTGGGGGCTTTGCCGCTGTCTTTTGGAAACAGCTTTGCTCCATTTATGTGTGAATTTCATAGATCACCATCATAATGAAACCCATCTTCACATACGGTATATTGAGTGACACCTAGGTGTGCCTGTGTGTGTGTGTGTGTGTGTGTGGGCAGAGAGAGAGTGTCACATATTTTCCTTCCTATATCTCCACACACAGATATTGCACAAGTTCGATTTCACGAGCAGTAGAGCAGGAGGATTACTGCCTGACCAGGATCAGACGACGTTCAAAGGGCCACAGCGATGCGAGCAGCAGTCATAAGGTGGCACTGTTCAACCATCAACGTTCTGGAGATCCCCTGCCTGAGATCCACACTGTGCTCCTGAAGACGTATAGCTTGAGGAAGACGCGATATAGCCCAGAATGAAATCCCTGATTGCACTATTTGTCAGACAAAGAGATGTGATTGTGATAGCACGGACATTAGCTCACGGGCTCTTGATTTATCCGGGAATAACAATGCATCATTATACGCCACGGCTTTAGATTTCATGCTGAGCTAAAAGTATCAAATGACATTATTAGCACACTGATTAAATACTTTGAGAGTTAGAGGTGACAGGCAGGGGCCGTGGTTTGAGGCGTGACAAGCAGCTGTAGTTTTCCAATTTGGATGAGATCGGAATAGATGATGTGTTTAGGAACATTTGACCGTTTTTCAAGCGACGTGAACCAAACAGAGACACGCTAGATTTCTTTAACGGCTCATCCTCTCAGAGGGGGAAAGAACACACAGCTTAAGATGAGGAAAAAATGGCTTTTTTTTTTTTTTGCAGAAATAAGAATTGGCCAAAAATACGGATAAAAGCTGTGTATGGGCCGATAAGGCAATTCCAACACGGAACAATATGATCCAATCTTTACATTGCGTGATGGATTTTCCTCAAGTGGCAGTCAGATATTTGAAATCTAGACATGTTTATAGATGAGGCTGACTAATTCTACACAAATAATATCTGCCTTTAAATCCTAAGAGAGTCTACTGTATATCTATTCCCTCCTGAGAGATGTTTCAGAAAGGACACGTCTTGGCTCCTCTCTTGCGTTCACCCTCTCCCATATTCCTCAATTGCAATAAGTGTCAATCTTCGAGTCGATCTAACTTTGTTGCGGGATGCAATATGCGTGAGTAAACAGTCTCTTTGGGTTTCTGTTTACTTTATCTTTTCCCCCCCATCGACGGCTCTGACACCGATGTGCCGAGCCACAGAGTGCATTGTTTTTCTGGCGTCTGTCAATAGAGAGAGATTTGTTTTTAATAAAGCAGCCAAACAACTTGTTCAACAGCGCTGATCCAATTGCCACACTTGTGCATGCAGCATTCAAGAGCGATCAAATAGTTCGATAGGAAAGCTCAGCACTGCTAGAATAATATGCTGATTGAGTATAATTTGAGTGTACTTCAAATCAGTTCACTCATTATTAGTACTGTATTTGAATGATTATACACCTTTTTTCAATTGTGTAGCAGTCTGGGAAAACCCATCGGATGAGGCTTGCCAAAAATGATGAAAAATTGGATTTTGACCACCATACTTTGACATGTCTACTTTATTTATATATATATTATCAGAAAACGCGGAACTGTTGACATTTAAAAAGTAAAACCAGAAAATGACATATCTCCTCCTTATGGCAACAAAAATCTGTCAGATGATGCACGCATGTAGGAATAAGCCTTTATGAATGGTTATGTCAGCTGTCTTGAAGGGCATATGCAGGTTTCATGTAGGTTTATTTGCAGTTATGCCTTTTCATTAGCTTTGATTTAATTTGGAGAATAGACATGTAAGAATAAGATTTTAGAAATTTATATGCAGGTTTATGTCAGCTATCATGAAGGGCTAATGTAGAGTAAATATAGCTTTGGTATATATATATAGTATATATAGTATATAGCTATTGGAATTGGAGATGATTTAAATGCAGTTTAGTTTTCCAGCTCTTTTCAGGGGAAACTAGCTAATGTGCTCAAACAGTCTCCAGATGATGTCATAGACTTATTGGCATATTAATTGATCAATTGAATCAAAACGTGTACACGGAGAAGGAAGATATTCTGAAGAAGTGTGCAGGTGGACAAACAATGGTGATTAGTGATTGGTTGCTGGGAATAATGATGGTCAGGGATTTTTTATGGGGAACAATGGTGATCAGTGATTGGTTCCTGGGAACAACGGTGATCAGTAATTGGTTACTGGGAACAATGGTGATCAGTATTTGGTTGCTGGGAACAACGGTGATCAGTGATTGGTTGTTGGGAACAATGGTGATCAGTGATTGGTTGCTGGGAATAATGGTGATCAGTGATTATTTACTGAGAACAATGGTGATCAGTGATTGGTTGTTGGGAACAATGGTGATCAGTGATTGGTTGTTGGGAACAATGGTGATCAGTGATTGGTTGCTGGGAATAATGGTGATCAGTGATTGGTTGCTGGGAATAATGGTGATTAGTGATTATTTACTGAGAACAATGGTGATTAGTGATTGGTTGTTGGGAACAACAATGATCAGTGATTGACCAGTGGTGATCAGTGAACACTAAATGCAGCTTTCTCCTTTTTCCCCTTCTGACGGTAATCAGATTTTAAAATGCTATAACTTACTATGTAAAACAGAAACACATTTCTGTTTAGGAAGCATTAAATATCAGAAAATCTGTAAATATCACCATGTGAAGGGTTTCTCCTGGCCACCGCTCAAATAAATAAAGTAAAGGGAAATATTAGGATTTGTGTGCTAGTCTTTTAAAACTACTCCAATACAGTATATTGGCTCATACGATTATCAGCTATAAATCTTAGCATGCCACAAATCTATAAAAACAATAACAAGCCGTTTTATTGTCTCAGGAGAACATGTCGAGTGATATATATACTGTATAATAAAACAACGATGAACATGAACACAAACATGAACACTCGCCTAATTGGAATTCCATCAACTTCTCAAAAGATCAAACCTTTTCTCACTCTTGATCAAAGACAATCTGCATCAGATGCCACAAGTCAAATTTTCTTCTCCCCCGTAAATATTTGAGCACTTTCCACTTTTCATAATCAAATAATTCCACCGAGTAGAGAACATTGCTGAACAGATTCAAAGAGGCTCTTTTTTTTTCACCTCTCCCTTTTAATGCACAAGAAATTACAGAGGCACATTTGGCAATGGATGCAATTTTGCTCTCATTAAAAAGGAGCAAAATAAAATGCCCGGGTGATGTGGGGAGTTCAAGCTGTTTATTCATGCTTAATGGTTAGTGACAGAATAATAAGAAGTCGTGTGAGGGCCTCCCCATTCCCTCAGACGCCCCCCACCCCCACCCCCACCCCACGCATTTAGATTAGTTAGATTAGATGCCGCAAACTCGATATGCCGAAGCCATCAACCGGATCCAAACACCCTGGCTGTTTGTTCGGTGGCTGTGTTTTTCCCTGTTCTGTGCCCCCCTCCTTCTCTCTTCCTTTTTCAGCAGGGGCCGAAATGTAACATGATGCAAAGCGTGGCAACTGGAGCAAGACCATGCACCCTTCTCTGACTCCCCCTGGCTCGACTTCTCAGGGCTCAGACTGAAGAGAGAGTGCCTCACCAACACAGTCTGACGACTGCAAATCCATAAAAATCCAGCCAATATCCTGAGAAATCGCTTCCCTTTTAGTTCATACACATCTACAAGATCAATGATGCTTGCAAATATGTAGAAAAACTCCTATTCAAGGTTACAATATAGCCCTATCTTCAGTAATGTCTCAAATATACTGTGTACTTGGGTATAAAGTACCTGATTTATAGTAATGTCTTAAATCAAAAACTAACACTTTCCACTAAACAGAATTGATCGTTTATTCGTTTACCACACCATCTCTCATGTCAATGAACCACACCAAAACAGCTTCCTCAGGAGAAAATGGAGCCATTTCAAAAACCCAAAATGCTCCACATTTGTGTCTATGACTTAGCAGCATTCTTCCTCTCTGTGTTAGCCTTTCATGGAAAATAAACTCCGCCAATTTTTGTTACACAGAGCAGTGGTTCAGTGGTTTTAATGCATCATCCATGCATTAATTCACTACATCTCAGTGAATTTCCCAGTGAGAGCACATGACTTGCACTACAAATATGCTAGGTGTCCAATATAGCAATATGCTAGCATGTTAGCTGGAGAGCACATTAGCTCTATGGAAATCACAGGCAGAGCTATGTGTTGATACATGCAACTTTAGAATGCTAATCCATGTTAGTTAGATATATTAGCCAACGTTAGCTAGGAATAAAACACGACAAGGTGGTGACTTGAAGTGGAGTTACTGTTACTGGCGTTGATCATTTATCTATAAAAGCATATCCTCAAGTGTTTTAATCGTCTTTCACCACAGCGATTTATCAACAATTACAATTTCTATTTATTAAAGAATGACACGTCATATCATTTATAGTTGCATTTTATGTTGTGGAATGTGCATTTTCACTTATGTTATAGCAGCTATAAACAGTTGCTCCATCACCAGCCTCTCTTTTTCCACTGTCTTGAAATTAATAAGACAAAACATAAATGCATCTTGCTGTGTTACTGAGAAACCTGAAGTCGTAAACGGCTCTGTCGTGAAGATTTGCTCGTGGTGGAAAACGTATGGACTGTTACAATGCGCTGACACTCCACACTGTTGTTGTTTTTCCTCTTTCGGCTGCTCCCGTTAGGGGTCGCCACAGCGGATCATTGGTCTGCCTATTTGGTTTGGCACAGTTTTTACGCCGGATGCCCTTCCTGACGCAACCCTCCCCGATTTTATCTGGGCTTGGGCCCAACACTTAGAGTGCACTGTTGCATGCAACCCCAGTGGCTAGGGTTGGTTCCCTCCAGGGAGCCGCTGACACTGGAGACTCCTTCTATAAATTTAAATAAACATTTCCTTCAGTAAAACTTCACCATATGAACACTTGTTAAATAATAAAATATTTTGAATCTGTTTATAGTTAGTTTTAGATGGCATGGAGTGCCCGTCATACAATGAGTAGTTACTACAGAAATGAGAATGTATTAGAAGGGGTGCATTAATATAAACTTGTGGCTTGCAGCTGCACTACTGTCAGAGTTGCTGTTATAGAAAATGACCAGTCAGAATCTGTAAGAAGGTCCACGATTAAAAAGTACTATTTGGGTCCTTGAAAAAGATGAGCGATCAAGTCTACGCTGTCATTACCTCAATATTTGTATGCAGTGTAATGAATTTCTTCTTGCCCGTTAGATTTCTTACTTCATTTTGCATTGCACTGCATTAAGTTGGGTTCGCGCATGTTTCTGTAGTCTCTCTTTTTGTCGCATTCACACCCAAACCTTTAAATCCATGGTGCAGTACATTGTCTGTTCCACACAGGTCGCATTTCATCACAGCAGAACGCTGTCTCAGTGTGCCACAGGGTCGACATGGTGTGGTCCCTGCTGATTAGATAACTGAATCTTTCACAACATCAAACGGAGCACATTTTCACACACAAGCCCACCCAACACCGCAGCGCAGTGCAGCTTCAGAGCGAGTCCCGCTATAATTACTCACTGCAAGCACAGATAGCGATTGATTAGAGCCGAGTCATTAAGGAAGGACTCAGCCTAACACAGGTTGATTACATTGGTTATCCGATGGCTTTTTCTCCCCTCCAGCGTGTTGTACGTGTTGTTGTTCCTGCTTAATAACAAGAAGATTAGATATTTGCTTTAGAAATGAACACACAAGTAATTTGGTTGAAACTTTGCAGCAGGGACGCGTCAATATCACGTTTTCAGAGTGAATACAAATATGAGTACATGTTTTCATCATGGAATTTTTGACTTAGCTCTGATTATTTATTCTGGGTGCATACATGTGTGTTCAATCGCTTAATCGTTCTTTATAAAATTACCTGGTTGACTTTTTAGCTAGCTACTTGGATCGAGTAGGGCTGCAATGCAGAAGGGGAAAAGCACTTCTGTACAGCTGTATCAAAACTTTTTTTTTTTCATGGCAAAAATCCCTCATTGTCAATGACCAATAGTGGCTAAGAACAACAAACTGGGTAAAAGCTGTTATTTTCGCTCACCTAGCATTGTCTTTAGACAGATTTTCTCTCCCTTGCTAGCGTTTGCTTCTAGCGATGAACTCCTCACGCTGAGTTTTATGTTTAGGCTGTTTTATCAGGCTACTTATGCAGTTGTTCCTTTTCTTGATATTTTCACAGAGCACACTTTGCAGCCTCCTGTGCTTTGATTGCCATCATTAATCATGAATACGAGCAGATCACTGTCATTTTGTGTTGTCTGTTTATTAGCGCAAGAACGTAGGCTTATGTCACACAGTTTCGTAGTATGATATTGGATGTTGGTATTGGAGCAATCTTTTAAAAAAATATAAATATATGAGCACAGCATTGGCACAAAATTGGTATCAGTGCATCCCTGCACTGCAGTCAGTCCTCCCAACACACAATCGCACACTCACACACTCGCAACCAGAAGCAAGAATCTGAGTGCTCTGTCCTCTTTGATGGCTTTGGCAGTAAAACAGAAAAATGAGGTCTGTGGTATTCATGGGCACGGCTGGCCCAGATCTGCAAGCAGCCTTCAGCTGTGCTGGCCTCATCCGAATCTTTCCAGCCTCTGCTGGACCTCAGCTGACCTGTCACGCGCAACCTGAATTAGCCACCAGCTACACTTCTTTCTTCGAGTAAATAACTGAAACAAGTGAAATTATCTTCCAATAGAACAAGATTTCGAGCTTGAAATTAGAAATAAATGTCTGCTTAATAGGCTTAATACAGTATATAGGGCCAGGATAGAATAGGAGTTTAGACTCAAAAATATGTGTCCCACTAATATTACATTTATAAATATATATACAGTATGTAAAGTAAAGATATTTTAAACACAAGTAAAGTGTCCTTCATAACAATCTCTATGCATGTTTCAGAGGAATAACATAAAATATGAGTTTACAACATTTTTTGCCTGTCCCAGCCCACTAAAACTATACTTTACTTTGAAATATAAATATAAACTACTTTTATTTTTGAGCTGGAAACATCATTGAAACATTTGAATTGTCCTTTTCCATGAGCTGGCCATTATAATTTATATTTAAGAAAACCATATTACATGAACACATCAAAAGTCACAGTTTCAACAGGAAGTTTGAATTTTCTGAAGATCCTGGGAAGAAGAAAATGTTTTTTTTTTAATTTTTTCGAATATATTGTTTTAACTTGTGAAAATAACTTTTTTTTATGAATATGAAATGATGATATAATTCTCCAAAAGTTCTCAAAATGTAACAAGATTTTCCTCAACTGTGTACTCAATTTGCAAGTGAAGGGAAGTAGCTGTAGATTTTTGTTAACTAAATCAAGATTAAATCTAACAATAACCAACTGACTAAAATATGACTAAAGGTATTGTGTATTTTTGACAAAACACTACAATGAAATCCTAAACAGAAGTAGCCGTGAAAATCAACATGTTTAGGGATATTTCCGTTAAAGGCATTGGATTTTAAAGGGCATTTTAGGAGAAGTGAATTTAAACCCCTGGTTTATGCCTGAACGCTATGGTGATCCCTCAGAGCTAACATTTTGAAAAGTAACACCGCATTTCCTAATTTCTTTTCAAGGCTGAAAATCATACAACCGATTTCCCACAGCAAATGTTTTAAAGCATCAGCAGCCACGTGCTGCAGACGGCCTCCTGCCACGGCGTCTCCAGAAGAAAGAGCGCAATCTTTTGGGTGTCCCTTCTCCAACAAAAGTCAGACACAGGAGAGAAGATGCCATTCCTCTGCTCGTGAACATTATCAGCACTCCTTTTTCACAAAGACTGAGCGGATGCTGCTGCTGATAACAGGCTGATAATGCTGGCTCTCACTTTGTTCTATCACTATTGTTATCCTCTATGAAAAGTGATGGAATAACCGTGCTACAAATAAAGTGTGAGTGATATGTGTGTGTGTTTGTATGTGTGTGTGTTTGGGATTGTTGAATGTAACAGAACACGTGGAAACTCATCTGTGTTAACTCATTTCAGTTGCCTTAAAATGTAGCATTGATCTGGTTTTTGGAGGACATCCATCAAATTTGGTGTCAAATTTAAAAAAAAAAAATGCAATTATTGATTTCATTGGGAACAATTTGTTGATTGACAACAGGCATTAAAGCATAGCAATGTGTAGGGAATAACAGAAGCAAGGATATACTCTGATGTAGCCATGCATCAGCCAATAGGCTTTGGTTGTCTTGCTTCACATCGACTACTATTGAATTCTAGATTCTGATTGGTTGGTTAATTTTGTGTAACAGCAGCTCTGACAGTAGTACAGCTACAAATCACAGGTTTATATTAATGCTCTCGTTGTAATACGTTATCATTTCTATAGCAACAACTCATCCACAGGACGTAAACATTAAATAAGATCTTGTTATGTAACAAAGAAATGTGTATAATTGTTGTTGGGGTGGTGAGTATTTTTTCGCAAAGTAGATGTTTATTTAACATTTATGGAAGGAGTCTCCAGTGTCAGTCTCACACGAAAGCCTTCAGGAAGGAGGATGTTGCGTCTTTGAGGTTTTGTAATAGTTTTGGCGTATCAGTTTCAAGAGAAAATAAGGGAATGTTATAGCAGTTTATGTCTGCTGAAACATAAGTGATAAAAATGGTTTTGCAGAAATTCCACAACATTAAATGTAACTCAGGGTGAGGCTTGGCTCAATATGCTGTCAGTGTGTGCACAGGAAGACAAGAGTTTCATCTAATAATAGCGTTATCCAGCCATAATGAAATGCTCTGTCACTAAAATAAACTGTGAGATATTTGTAGGTAAGCTAAATTGATTAATATTATATAAATTGAGTTTGGATCTGTGCTGTAGTTTTTGTCTTCAAAGTTTACAAATGTATAAAGTTAAATGTATAAAGGATAAACTAGCATTTATATTTCTGGATATTTCCACAAACACAAGACATACTATATATGCATTTTGGATACCAAAACCATCCTTGTGAAAGTGATCTTACTTAGTAATTATACAGAGAGACTGATGAGAATGAGTGACTGCAATGGGGTTTTGGATTTTAAACGAATGAAGTCTTAAGAAAAAAGTGACGAACATTAACCTGAAACGTCGTAATTTTTCACAAAAGGTACACAAAATGATTCACTGGAGGCCCATTTTAGGTGTCAAGATTTATAGAAGGTCACTTTTGTCATTAAGAACGTAGAACTGTTCCACGTCAAAAATTCTCACCTTGTACTGACGTTAATAGCTCTTGAGGTTAAATGTTACCTCAAGACTTTGGGTGATTCTCTCCGGAAAGAGCTCTCCAGACCAATTTGTCATTTTGTTGAGGTGTCTATCTGTACCGGGGCTCTGCATTCTTCTGTCACAACAGCTGTCAGTGAGCTGACGTTGACTGAGTGCTCCCGTTCACCCCTTATCTCGTTGCATATTCGGCCCATAATGAGTTCTCCTCCCACTCAGCTGCAGAGGTTTCAGATCTCGTATCGCATCTACGATATGCACATTTCTTCTGGCTGCACTGGTGCCCACCCACGCAATCGATACGCAGCAAAGATATCAACTTAGAACTATTTCGACCTTGGTGCTCGCTCTGTTTCCACCTACGTTCTGCTGGCTTAAGTTTAGCATATGCTCATTAGCCATTTTTTTTTTAAAGTGCTCTGTAACTATAGCATTGGGATGACAAAAGGATGACAAGAGATAAATCAATTTTTAATCGTGATCAAACAGCTTTTGGTGTGTTTCCCCACAGTGTGCATTCAAACATAATAAGGAGTCTCCTTATTAAAAAAAACAAAGGAAAAAAAAAAACAAAAAAGATGGTATGCAAGGAATGTTGAATAGCACCAAGCTAAAACAAAGTGCACTATTTATTCAGAACAGCCGCTTAATGAGAACCTTTAATTCCACATTTAGTCAGTAAGCATTGACCTACGAGGATTAAGCCCCCTGTACCGGAGCCTGTTGCTAGGTTACCGGAAACCCCGGGAGGAATCGATGGATCTTGGCCTTTTTCCACCTCGATATGGTAAGCTGAAGGGATGGAACTGACCACTTCCTACAACAATGATTTCACACCCTTGCAAAAGAAAATACTTCCAATGACTTTCTCTGTTGGTGGAGAGCTGTCATCGCCTTCACACGGAGCGAGACATAGACGCAGAGACATATTGAAAGAATAAAGGGGCAGCCAAACGGAGAAATGTCAGGAAGAGACTTTCTGAAGGAGATGTTGTTTTTGTTGATAGTGCTCATATTAATATTAGTAGCATTTGCTATTCTCTAGCAATAATAAAACTTCATTATACCACATCGCTGTTTCATTTTTTTTTTTTTTTTTTTGAGTGGTCAGAAGGTTTTTGATGAATTTTCCGACAGTTGTGCAGCTAAAGATCACAGATTTCTATGAATAAATGTTGTGCTGTAACAATGAAAATCTAATAATCATTGATATGGTGACGCTTTCTGTAAGCAGATGTTTATTTAACGTGTATGGAAGGAGTCTCCAGTGGCAGAGCTTGGTCACAGTCAGAGATAAAGCTGCAGGTTTTCAGAGAAGTTTATGCTTTGTGCTTTCTATGTAGCTTTTTTGATGACGAGCTGAATTTTTTTTAATCTTATTATCTTCAAGAGAGAGAAAAAAGAGACGCTGGTGAGGAACCGACTGTCTATCTGTGCTACAACATAAGTGATACATAAGTAAATGTAACTATAAATGGATAAAAAGTATGTCATGTCATTCTATAATAAATAAAATGTGAAATTGTTGTTAAACTGGATTGGTATAAGAGGAATAATTATTGGAAAATAATCAACTTCAGGGTTGTAACAGTAACTCTACTTCATTACACCACACAGTTGGTGATTATTTTCCTATAACAGCATGCCCCGAGTCTTTTATTCCTTACTTCCATCATGCCAGTGAAACGATTTTTTTTTTCTCCATAAAACATATTGTTCATTGCTGAAAAGTTTTATTTTGGTTTCATGTAATGTTTGGAGAGGTTCAGGAACTGTACTGTATCTTGGGGGTTTGTCACGGGAAGAGTATCTTCCAAACAGCTACTTGTTATAGTTGATTTTAAAACTTGACAATCACAAGGATGAACAACACTGTGCTTCTGAATCTGTGATTTTTGTGCTTTACTTTCTTTATATTTGGAATGGATGAAAAAGGATTTTACATGTGTGCAACTTCATATTTATACCTCAGGGTAAAAGGACCAGGTTAAAGGCAACGGCAGACTTCCAGGGCAATGAGAGCAACTAAACTCTACTAAACTATACAATAAACTAAACTCATTGTATGGTAATGGTGCATAATGATATTATTAAACATTTCTTTATTTGTACACCTTGTTACTTGACTTTTGTGGGTAAAATCATCTGTTCATTTTATACTGAAAGTATTTTATTTCTTCATGTTGATGGATGGTTATGGGATTGTGCATGTGTGCAACCTCATCTTAGGATAAAGGCAACAACAGAGTTTCTGAATGTACTCTTAGTCACAAGACAGCAATGATCAAGGATCTACATTTTATAGTGACAACAAGCCTGAACTGGATAACTCACCGCTTCTCTTAAAGTCAACCACTAATGTCTTCTCACAAGTTTTCACATAAGTCTTATTCATTCTTATGGGTATGACATAAGGGTAGGCAATGTAGGCATTCTTTAGACATATGAAAAAAAAAAAGTCTTACCATTTATTTGATATAATCAGTTCCATCTATTATCTGAAAAGGTGCCAATACTTTTGGAGACACCAGTTAGACACAGTGACACAAAGAGAGAGAAAGAGAGAGAGAGGGAGCTGTCCTTAGTCATTTTAATTCACCGCCTTTTAAAATGGACAACTCCAAAGTATTGGCACCCTTCCAGATAGAAAACTAGTACCACATTACTTGATGGGTGCCAATACTTTTAGAATTGAACTGGAGTGACTTATATTGACAAAACGACACAAAGAGAGAGAGAGTTGTGTATCCTAGTCATTTTAATTCACTCCCATTCGAAATGACCAACTCTAAAAGTATTGGCACCCTTCCAGATATGATGGAAAAACAATAAATGGTAAAATTTATTTATTTTTTTGAGTTGTGCCAATATGGTGCCAAAATTGGAGTGAATTATATTGAAGCAGAGAGAGAGAGAGAGAGAAAGAGAGATGTATACTTTAGTCATTTTGATGAATGAGATTTGCAGAACTGCAGCAATTCTTCTTGGACGTTTGTCTTTCATGGGTGCTTGTGCAAACTTTGAATGAGAAATTTAATGATTTTCCTCAAAAACGAACTCATGTACCAGCTTTCTAATTGGTAAATGATTAAAATATATCTGTATTATAAAATTATAATGTCATTTCACCATACCTAAGCTTCTGTAATCAATACCAAAAGCAGAAAAAAGTGATTTTTTTTGTTGCAAAAATGAAGAAGAAGAAGAAGAAGAAGAGGAGGACAATAATCAGTCAGGCCATGGAGACACAGAGGGATTAGTTACAGTGTGATTGAAGAAATCCTCACTGAAATCCTCAACAATCCGCTTGGAAACAGTGGAAGCCCGGATATCAAGCCATGCCACTGTTACAGAAAGAGAGAGAGAGTGTGTGTGTGTGTGTGTTTGTGCCTACGGAAAAGTTCAAATCTAAACGATAATGAGGAGCAGTGAGAATGTGTTCGAGTCTAAGGTGCAAAAGTGAAGACACTAATGTGCTCAGTGGTGGAATATAGTGAAATGTGTGCAGCGGAGAAGCGAAAGAGCAGCCATTAAAAGCCATTTTGTCTGCACAAGGCTCACTGAAATGATCACAAAGACCCACTTCACTGTGCAAATTGTACAAAGATGTTTTATTCAAAAGCACTGGCGTAAAATATCTTTATTAGAAAACATGGCTTGCACAGAGATCAGAAAGTATATACCAGTCAGAAAAATGCATGCAATTATGGTTTCATTTAAGCCAAAAGAAAAAAAAAAACTTAATTATGTACATGATTGTTAGGTTTCGATTGAGTTGTAGGCATTTTAGTTTAGCAGGCATTGCACAAGCGCTGTTCTCTCTCCAAGTCGAGTCAAGCAGCGATCACAGTAATATGTTTTATTAATGAAAACATTTGCATCTCATTTGGCTCGATCATGGCTTATTGAGTCTATGGCTCTCTCGGGACAAATATGCATATTAATAATTGGCTTCTAATATATTGAAAAAAAGGCACACAACTCATTGCACTCACATTTTCAGCACAGATTATATAGGGCTTTGTTCCTTAAACAAGTTATAAAATATAAGTATAGACTGCTATCTATTGTGCATTTAATTCATTCTTAATTATTATTATTGTGTCAGTCACAGTATATGTACACCAGTATACAGAACATTACAGTACCATTGATTACACTGTAAATATAAAATATTTGAGCTCTAACGTATTATTTTGATGAAATATTTATCTGCTATTTTATTAAAAAAAAAAAAAAAAAAAAAAAAAGATGATATCCCTTAAGGAAAAGTCACATGAACTTCTCATGGGATTAGTCTCATGATTCACACAACAAATTTACACATTTTACATGTTTTTCACATGTAATTCATTTAATTTCAGGTGTGATTTTTCCACACGATTCATTTACTTGATTCATGTTTCGTTTTTTTTTCACATGTGATTTTTCCACACGATTCATTTATTTGATTCACGATTCATTTATTTTCACATGTTAACCTTGTAGGGTGTTATGGTTTCACGTTTCCACATGTGAGTTTCTGACATGAATAATTCGTCTTCACATGTATTTGCATGTTATTCAAACAATCACATGAAAAACCTATAATCACATGTGAAATGTATGTGAATTTTCCATACTCCCAAAGTATGTGGATAATAAACATTAGCATGGTCTTGAGAGAAAAAACCTCAATCTATGATCTTGATTTCACTGCAATTATAAAATATTTGCGCTCTAGCACATTATTTTGACAGATTTGATGGAGTATTTGCCGACCACTACTGGAGAGATGAGAAGACAAATATCTCTAGGAGGCTAACCTCACGTATGTACAAAAGGATTGGGATTAGGATTGATATCTGGGTGATTTTAAAAAATAATTCCACTCTGAGCAAATGTAGTTACATATACATTCAATCACGGGTGCACTTTCCGTCTCGCACCGTAGGCCTATTAATTCTCTCAGCACAGAAGATTCAACCAAGAGCAAACAGTTTCTGGCTGTGTGTCATCCTCCGCAGCGTGTGATATATAAGGTTAGGCCGCGTGGCACCTGGATAAGACGGCTTTTTGTCATGCGCGTGTAAGGCGGCGATACATAACTCCTTTATCGCTAGCTTCTGGCTGCTAAGCTTATCCCAGCTTTAAGACTGGCGCACGAGTCTTTCTAATGAGGCTCCCTGGGCCGCGGGGATCCATCCGATGCAGACGTGTTCTGCATTTCAAACAGCCCAGCACAAATCACACGCACACGGTGTAAGCTTGCGCCTTAAGTCTAGCCTCTAAAAAGCAAGGCATGGCATGCTGAGATGCCACGGGCTGATGCTTGCACTTTCTTTCTTTTTCTTTGTTAGAGCTGCTTGGCACACATATTTCATATTTTTCCCTTCTGTGAATGCACAAAAATTTTTTTTTGAAGCATCGTAACCTTGAGGCATGATGAACCACGCGCATCTCGGATATCATGTCTTCCCCGGCACGAGGCTTGAGCCTAGAGCTTGTGGTAATTTCTACAGAGGCTTAAATGCAGAAAAAAAGAGAGGAGTGCAAGCTTGATTAGGAGGAACAAACATCTCTCCTGTCCAGGCATCTCGTGCCGCGTCGAGGATGCACAGCTCACGACCCTTAATCAACAAGTGCCATCAACCTTAACTGACTGAAGATGAGGAAGCTTGCTAGAGAAGAAGAGGAAATGGCTCACTTCCTCACCATGAAGCTACGCCAATGTTAAATATTGTACAAAAAAAACAGCTACACGTTCATGTTTATGTTCATATTCGTCACTTTTAGCACTCTGCTACACATGAGGTGATTCCACAACTGGGCTGCCATTTGTGTTCAACTCGTATTACATTAACTTGCTTTAACATGTATGTAAAGGTAAAAGACATTTTAAACAGCAACCTATGTGCATGTTTAAGATAAAAAACTTAAAACTTTAATAAAACCTACAAAATCTACAGCACTATCACTACAACGCGTTATAACTACATTTTACCATGAAATATAATCATTAAAATACTTAATACTTATCTTATTTCTGGCTTAATGTGTGACTTCATTTAACATCACATGAAACATCCTTTACTCCGAGTAATCCTTTTATAGGTTATGAAAAATGTTACCTGAACACTGAATATTTGGAACATTCCACAAGCCACGTGTTCAACAGGAAGTTGTGTCATCCGAATTCCCTGAAGACCATGCGAAGAAGAAAAATAGGTTCTCTCATTCTTTTTTTTTCAGTGATTTGTCATATTGACTGATGAGGTCACTTTGAAAGTACAACATTTTACATAAATTATAGATCAAAAGAAAGTTATTAATAAAATAAATACATTTTACATAAATCGTTAGAAAGTCCTTAACGTCCTCATGCTGTTAGCATGGATCAAGTTAAGCACATCTTGAGTATTTGATAATTCTGTGCAAAAAAACCCAAAAAAACAAAACTCCACTTTGATACTCATTTAAGAGCAAAATATGGCCATTGTAAAACATGGGACTGTCACCTGAGATGGATTAATGGTTAAATTCATGTTTTCTTAGCGTTTTCAATGTTATGGCAAAATGCTAATTTTATGTATATTTGTAATGTAATGCTAAAAATGAAGGGCACTGCAATCATGGAATCACCCACATCCACATCCTGTACCATTTGTTCTGTATTATTTTGGAGAGAGAAGGAAGTTGGGACATTGTGTACTACAGTCTCACTTTCCTCAGTGGTGAGTGTGCACGAGCCGCCTCTGTGCTTCAGCACAATGAGTAATGAAACTCGCTGCCTGGAACACAGAGAAGCCGCTTACAAGCAGTGTCAAGCTCGCTATGGCTGCTGACTCGGGCACAGTGAGATAATGCAAGACAGAGAGAGACAGAGAGAGAGAGACAGGAAAAAAAAAAACGAGGGAGGGAGGGAGGTAAAGCTAAGCGGCTTCATCAAACCTCCCAAAAGAGACAGAGCATCCAAGTCAAACGAAACAAAGGCGTAACGTTTGATTCCCGATTAACTCCGAGCCTGGAAAGTCTCAGACAAAAGCCATCTCTCTTTCACAAGAGCTTCTTTCTTGAAAAATGAAAAGGCTACGAAGGGAATTATTTTGCAAGAGATGTCTGAGAAACACAATCGGCTGCTATGAGAAGCTAATCATTGATGAGGAACGCTTCAATAGGGCATATCTCGTTTCCTAAAGAGCGGGTCTCCATTAACGGAATGAGAGAAGAGCAAATTATAATGCTGATGTTTTCCCTATTGTTCTCACCTAGTGGAACTGACAGCAGGCGATACTGAGGGAATCCGTGGATGGAAACACGTTAATGAGAGTTTTCTTTCCTCTCGCAACAATGTATAATTAAGCTGGGAAAACTACAGTCATCTCACGTTTGGCAGAAAATTTCACGCTTTAGGCAAAATTAGTATTTATTACATCTCTCCGTGCTGGACAGCTCATATTTTTGAGGAAATTTTAAAATGTTCATGATAGCACGATGAAATGACATTTTCCTCAGTAAAATAACAACGGGATGAAAAAGTCCAAGACAGTCAATTAAAGAGAAACTTTGTCCAAGGTTTAAGTGGTTATAGAAGGGAATCAGTTGCAGTTTTAAGATAAAATGCCAACTACTAGAGATTAGATAGAGACGTCTGATTGGACTGAAACTTTTTCCCAAGCTTTCTTGATTATATGAGGGATCCATTTATTAGCATCGAAGCAAGGACAACAACACGTCAAGAAGAGAGTGGCTATTGATTAATTCATTTATCTAATCAATAATATCCAAGATAGACATCTGATTAAGATTAAATGTGTGGCTTGGAGCCTGACTCATTTGTCTGACTCATCCTGTCTAAACTTTTTGAAAAGGCCAAAACAAAAAAATGGTGATAAATTTAGATTGCAGGTGGTTCCAGTGGCAGTTCGCTATGGTCATCCTGACACAGCCACACACCAGATCAAACTAATGTCTCTGGAAGCACTGAAGTGTGCAGTGTCAACAACAGAGAACACTTCCCCTGGAGTTTTCAATGCCAGAAATGTTGTTAACGTTTACTGCCGATAAACAGGCACGCGCCCTTGGCTGCCAGCCTCAAATATACACCTCTGTGTTGGATATTTCTTCTGTGTTGGATATAGCTTCTGCAGTCCTATCTTAACCACTTTCAAAAACAACACATTTGGAATTGATTTTGTGCACCTGGCAAACACTTCAAGCTGGGCACAGCTGCCGTAACAAAAGTAATAATCATTTTTTCAGCTATCGCCTGTTTGGTGTTCGTGTTTTGGCAACCGTTTGTGTCTTGGTAAATGAGCAGCTCAAACAGTGCATGCAAAACAGCAAGAAATTTGATGCTTTGTAAAGATGAGGGTGAAAGTTGTGGTTTTTTTTTTCAAACAATGATTTGGGTAGTTGAGATCACTGTTTTCTAACTATAAATAGTATAAGCAGTTGTTTAGGACCCCCGAGCCACCAGGGGCTATACAAATTATATCTGTGGCTGTTATCATGGTTTAAGCTTTCTCTGGGGGCCACCTCATGGTCTGCAATTTGAGAGATACGATGGGGATGGGTGGAGGGCAAGTATGATGTTACTAGGATTAGTGCGGATTCGGGGTGGGGGACAAGTAGGATGTTGCTAGGGTTGGTGAGCAAGTAGGAGGTTGCTAGGGTTGGTGGTAATTTGGGGTGAGGGGTTAAGTAAGGTGTCGCTAGGGTTGGTTAAAGTTATGGGTGAGGGGAGGAGGATGTTGCTGGGGTTGACAGGGATTCAGGGCAGAGGGGGTGGTTATGTAGGATGTTGCTAGGGTTGACAGGGATTTGGACTGGATGGGGCAACTGGG
The DNA here is from genome assembly GCA_037576675.1 of Pangasius sanitwongsei. Taxonomy (NCBI): domain Eukaryota; kingdom Metazoa; phylum Chordata; class Actinopteri; order Siluriformes; family Pangasiidae; genus Pangasius; species Pangasius sanitwongsei. The sequence goes on from CM075022.1 coordinate 17,822,579, forward strand.
TGTCCCTAGGGTTGGTGGAGATTTGGGGTGGGGTGTTAAGTACTATGTTGCTTGGGTTGATGGGAGTTCAGGATGGGGTTAAGTAGGGGATCACTAGGTTTGGTGGGAATTTGGGGTGGGAGTGTTAAGTAGGAGCTCAGTATATTTGGTAGGGGTTTTGGTTGAGGTGTTAAATAGGATGTTGCTAGGGTTGTTGGGGGTTCAGGGTGGCGGGGGATTTAACTATGAGTTTCTAGGGTAGATGGGTAAGGGGTTACATAGGATGTTGCTAGGTTTGGTGTGGATTTGGGATATGGGTTAAGTAAGATGTTACTAGGATTGGTGGGATTCAGGGTGGGGGTAAATAGGATGTTGCTAGTGTTGGTGGTGATTTGGGGTGGGGAGTTTAAGTAGGGCATAACTAGGGATGGTGGGGATTCAGGGTAGCATGTGAGTAGGATGTTGCGAGGCCTGGTGGGCAAGTAGGATGCCTCAGTATGGTGGGGGTTTGAGGTGGAGGGTAAGTAGTATGGTGCTAGGGTTTGTGGGTGTTTTTGGGGTGGGGACAAGTAGCTTAGGGGCCCCAAAGCTCCTAAACAGCCCTGCCTGAGACACATTTTCTTTTGCTGCAACCTGGCCAAATTTATATGCAACAAAAGACTGCCCTTTCCATTTTGCCTTCTGACAGTGTACTTTTCTTAACTTAACTGGCCTCATTCACCGAAGTGAGGCTGCCAGCTCGACTTGCATCAACTTCATGTGCTCGGCAGAGCATGTCTGGCCAGGAACCTCACGTTAGCCGGAGAAATTCAGTGGTGCGTGTCTTTTTCATCTTCCCTCGCTCTCAATTGGAAATTAAACGTCGTTTGGTTTTAGCTTTCACTCTTGCCCGTCTGGTCGCTTATTCGCACTGACACCTTCTTTAATGGTTTGCCCAGCGAATAGCCACCTAGGCCCCTTAACACCCCTGCTCTCAATGCTTGATGCATGAAGACTCCCCCAAATTGGCAATCAGGTGAGCTTGGCTCAGACAGAGGCTCAGCTCGCTGGCATCCTGACTCCAATTCCCTTCCTTGGCTGTTTTCTCCATGGCCCTGACAGGTGCTCCCGACAAAATCCATTACCGTCGCAATTACATGATCTTCTTGCGTCTCCTCCTCTCAACTTTCCTCTCTCTAGGGCTGCCATTGGCCGAGGCCCTACATGCCTGTCCATTGGACGATTGGATAATTACAGGGGCTTAAGAAGAGGAAGCCTGCTTTAATCTTCATTAAGGCACAGAGATGGGTCGGCTGTCAGCACAGCGGAGAAGGAACAGGACGAACGAGTGTCAGCGCCCTCTTCCCTGTCTCTCACACTCAGGTTCTTCGTGCCGTAGCTGAAAAATGAAGCCCGAACGCAATAAATGTCTACCCGCACACGACAAGGATCATTTGTGCTGCCGCCGCTTTTCAGTGGGCGCTGATAGAAGGGAGATTTGGGTTTAATGGCAGTTTGGGTTTAAAGAAAGCGTAAAGGCATAATGCACCTATTTGTTTTCGAGGCTGCAGTGTAGAAACCCCTGTGCACATTGCGCTTTCTACTAAACACTGTATCCAACGTCAGTGCTGAAAAAATTTGTATGTTCAGTAGTGCAAGTTAAAACTGTAATTAAATCTTGCCTCCTGTCATTGCTTAACAGAGCAAACATGCAAAAATAGTGCTGATCTGATGCAATGCACTCATTTTATACCACCCACCTATAAAGAGTGCAGTCTCTGAGCCAGCAAGACAGACACAATGAATTAGTGTGGCTGCAGGTAATTAGCAGCCGTTTCAATCTCATGCTCATTAAATTTGGCCCCCCTCCCTTCCACAGAAGCTTGCTCCCGTAACATGATAACTTGGCCTTGTGAATTGTCTCACAAACACTCACTCAAATCGATTTAGCCGCCTCTCGTTTTGAATACTTGTTCAAATTAATACAAGGATCAAATGCTTAAGGCTTTACCATGACTTGCAGGTGAAATCTGAATGGTCTGAATGGATTTGGATGAATAGATAAAAGGATAAGCCATTTTATTAACACTGCCTCGTATTAACTAGTTCTGGAAAGCCCTCTAAATCTGAATATGCAAAAAGGACATTATCCAAAGTTTAAGTCCCTGACTTTTTCTTCCCCTTTTGTTTCCGCGGCATCAGATTTAGGAGCATCCGTCATCCTGGCACGCTTCCTGTTGAGAGAGATTAATTGCATCGCCCCATCCTCGCATGCGTGGACTGCATAATCACCTTCCTTAATGAGGGCTGCCATTTACCACCACAATTACTGCTATTTTCAAAGCCATTCAAACCCTGCATCCAAAGGCCAAAGTTTTGGTGAGACCAGTTGCCATGGTGAACCCCTCACCTCCCCCCTCCCCCAATTTTAATTGAATATATTAATGCAGAGCTGATAGGGCTGATGGGGGTTATTCGTGCATAACTGTGCTAAAAATAGCAATAATTGTGGAACTTTATGGAACAAAGTGAGATAGAGTGCATTTTTGTTAGCCAGGTGATGAGCTGACTTTTGTGTGTTTGTGACCTACTGCTTCTGTATATTGTGACCTTTGGATGCGATGTGTGCTGCCATTTAAGGCCTAATCACATTAACCTTAGAAAGAAACCGTGGACCTAAGAAACCCAGTCTAGGTCAGAGAAGACGGGTCTAGAAATAGCTTGCACATTCGTCACTCCTCATTCCTGCCTAATGTCCTTTGAGAGAGGACACCGGCTCCTGGATCTTGTCTTATTGGGAAATGTCCACTCTACACTCTATCACTAGTCTGCCAGACTGCTTTGGGACAGCGTGATTGGAAAGGTCTAATTCAGAGCGTGATATGAATAAGCTTTTCCCTGCCTGATTATGTGGTTTGATGTAGTTTTCTAACCATTTCCCAGATACACCCTTCAAATTGACACAAAATCCCACCACCCACAGGTTTCATTTAAATTCATACCTCATCTTTTTCCAAGATCTGCACAATAATCAAGAGGAAGTCAGTTGAAGCTTGCCAAGGGCCAGACTTAAAGTGTTCCCGAGAAATGACAGATGGTACCCAGCTTTTACTGTGGTGGCATTTGCGAAGAGGCCACTTGGATCTTCCTAGGGGTTCATAATTACCGGGAAGGCAATTAACAGGCAAACTGGTGGAGAATGAAGGCACCAGATCCAGGTGCTGTGGAGCACCTCTATGGCTGCCAGACTCTGCTGAAGCACTCATTTTCAAGCAATAAATGGAAAAGACTATCAATCAAGCTGTCTAAAAGTACTATAATCAAATTCCAAACTCATATATTCACTTAGAATGGATCTGATTGTTAGTGGGATGTTTTGACGGTTCCTGAATTTCTGAAACCCTGAACTAGTCTTTAATATGGAAAAACGACTTCTGTTCTCTTTGTTCAATTAGAATAGCTAATTTTTGTTTGAAATTCTTTGTGGTGTCAGAGTAACTGAAGATATGCTGAATATATGATTTGCAGTAATCAATCAAGTCTACGGAATCACACTTGATAGCTGAAACAGAAACACCCACTCATAATTCATGGACGTGATCTAAAATGTAAGAGTGCTTAGCCTTTGTCTCACTTCCTTTCACTGAGTACAACTCCTGAAGAAACTTATGAAAGTAGTCCCTTAAAATCAGCCCTGAGGTTTGCTGAGGGCTTACAAAGATTTTTTCGCATACACAAGTATTTTGAGTCCCAAATCGTCAAACCACGGTCTCGTAGTCCTGCCGCTGTTCCTCTTGTTTCTTCTTTTTCTTCTTTTTCCGCCGGCACAGGCCGTGGAGGCCACAGAAACAGGCGAAGGTAAACTGAGGCATTGCCTACCTGTCTCCTGAACCCCGCAGGTATCGACGCCACCTGCAGAGACACATGAGCAAAGAGGAGAGGAGCAGAAACTTGAATTAACATGATCAGTCCTTGATATCAGTACATACCGATGGCCCCTAGTTGGACCAGATACAGAATCTTGAAAAGGCATCAAGGCATGAAGGCATTTAAACCTCCTGTGGTGAAAGTGAAAACCAGGACAGAAGCTTCGCAACTGTGACTGATGTGCAATAAATGTGCAATTCAAAAAAATAAACAACGATGCATTGAGCGAGAAACCTGCCAAAGAAGGGGGCTTGGCGCGACTGCCATGTTTATCAGTGCTGCATTGTTTTGTGTCTGCAGGCTCGCTAAATGCTGCAGTGAGCTGCGGAGAGGAGATTATGAGCCGAACCCGCTCGGGACTTGACTCTTTGCGCCAAGTGCTGATGAGCTTTTGACGAGAGGGCGCCGACTATCATACGGCGCTCAGGCCGCAATTAACTCGAGTGGCGATTTGCCTCAGGAGGATTGAAACGTCTGAGAGATCTCAGGTTAAGCCTCGCTGCAGAGAGGTGTTCACGTGCATAAAACACACAGCACCAGGCTGTGCTCATCCATTGATCCTATCAATTTTAATGCCTCGATTCTCTTATGTATATGGATGAGGCAATGACAATACAAATTCATGTGTATGCATGCGGTGTGGAGCCAGAGAATTCTCTACGGTCTGTGTGTGTATATCCCAGAGTATAAGGTCTCACAGTGGAACGTGGGCTGAAAAGCAATATGACCAGGGGTATGACGATACGTTTGTGAATTCAACTGTGCAACATCAGGAAATTGCAGGAGGTCCCAGTCCCAGAGTCCCTGAAAACCATTTGCTAGTAATATTTGAGGGCTCTGTGGTGATAAGAACTACATATATAAGTGATTTAACCCCACCAACTTCCATTTACAGCATTCAGGCCATAGGATTTTTCAGAGTGAATACAGGAGACCCTTGGGATGGGGTCCAATCAAAGCGGTGGGGCTAAAAGATCCTGTTCTATGGCACAAATGATGACTATGGGTAGAATCTACAGCAAAACACATCTTATAATAATGCTAATAATAGAGCAGTATTTTCTTAATGTTCTTAGTATATGGTGAAATGATGATATGGTATTGATATCATGATGTGTGTCACATCATTATACACTTGTTATCATCAGGTGTTAGTGCTTGGTTCCTAACACGTAACTGATTTTTTGCGCCAATCGTTTCATTTTCCCTTCTTCTCTTAGTAATTATGTGTTTTTTCCCGCTTATACCACAACAGTTTTCCAGTGCTATCATTTTATCATTTTTTACCTTTTATGAAAAACAACACATCGTTTTTTTTATGTTTATATTGCATTTAATGACCATAAAACATGTAAGTTCCTGGTCGTACTTACACCATAGTAACTATAAAGAGTCATTCTCTCATTATCCTCATTTTTTATAGCTGCTATAACATAAGGTTTATAAATGCTCCATAACATTAAATGTAACTATAAATGGATAAATAGTATTATGGAATAGTAATAAATAGTAAAATAAATAGTACTTAAATAATAAAAAAAAAATGTAAAAGATGGCAGACTGCTGTGGTATAAGAGGAATAAAACATTTTGGGGTGTTAACTTTGTTGATCAATTTCCAGAATCAGTGCAACACCCAGTGTGTTATTGCTCACATATCACCTACCGTTAATGGAAAAATGTTATTTTTTAAGCATGGTTTGAGTTTGTATGCTGCGACAACGAGAACTTTTGTTCTGTGTCCTTCCTTTAGGTTGATTATTTGGTTTCTAGTTGTGGCTCAGTACTTTCTGAGTAAACCTTTGATTGTGCTGATGTTAATGCCTTTTTTTTTTTTTTTGTCGTACTGCATTTTTCTTCCAAAGATTTATTACATATGCCTTTCTCTACATTATAAAGCAAATGAAGAGTCAGAGTCAGGCTTCAGTGTGAATTTATCAGCTGGTGAGCTGATCTGGTGATCATTTTCATATTGTCATTTAATAGCAGGACCGTTTGCTGAGGTATCACTAAAAAGAGCCCTTATTATGTGTACTGGTTTGTGAGAGGTGCATCGCCATTGCTGCAGGGAAATGAGCTTCAGTCATTCAGATGAAGGGCAACAGAGTGCTGTAGAGCACTGCAGAGTCTCTTGTTAATGATTAGCTCTTGAAGGACATACACACACACACACACACACACAGAGTGATGCACAAAAGCAAACACCTGGAAACATGCAAACAGGTTTTCAGTGACTTGGTGCTTTTTATTTTTAACATGACCGACACGTACCTTTCCGAAAGTCAACAGCAAATCCCCAGGTAAAAATGTGTACGCACTGAAACACATGACTAAACATAGAAGCAGAGGAAGGAACGCTGACATGGACACACACACTATATATACACACAGTCTTATACTCAAACACACACTAGCACCAAGGAACTTGGGAGACAGCTGCGGCTCTCTTATCTGACAGGTATGCACTCACTCTGACAAATTAGCCCAGTGTTTTGGGGGCCTTGTGTTACAGTGCCCACTGACTGCCTGTCTAAAAAAAGGACAAAAAAAAAAAGCAACCAAAAAAAAAAAAAAAAGGAAATATGTCCCGTTTGGAATATCAGCCCTCTACGATCTTTCTTTCTTTCTTTCTCATCTCACACTGACTTCTGTTTTGAATGTTTATTGTTATTTCCTTCATCTTCCTTCCTTCTTTCCTTCCTTTCTTCCTTTCTCTACAAGCTTCTGAGGTGACATGGTGATAAATTTTAGTTGAGAAGGTTTTGACACAAGTTCATGTTTCGAGGCAACAAACTAAGTATCTCTGTGGAACTGCAGAAGTGTGTAACCTGAGCCTGTGACTTAATACGTTGTGGAACGTCACAGTCAATATGTAGGCTGCGTTCATTATCAGGCAGAAACGGGTGGAAAATTCGCTTTGAGAATTCGCTTAAGGCGATGTGGGCTAACAGTGTCTCCATGTCACAACACTAGTGACTGAATTCTTATATCAATCATCTGCATGCTTAGGTTCCTGTATTCACAAGTGATTACCATGAAATAGATCTTACGAAATTGAAGATCTATTAATTTGTGGGCAGACCTTATGAAAAAATAATCTCCATGATGTGGCTCCGTAGCCCTCCAATGGACATTGTTATTATTCTATTCTTTAAGTGTGACTGTTCTGTTTTCCTGACAGCAGGGGTGAGTTCCTGCCCAAGAGGTAATCCAACATTAGCATTTCACTTCCCATCCGTTTGCTCCCAATGAGTCTAATTAAGGACGAGAGACGGGTGATAAATGCTGCGAGCTTCATTAAAAACAGCCTGACTCAGCAGCCTGCACTAACGAGGACGTGAGGCGCCTTGTGCGCGCCGCCAAAATGGCCTGCCACGGGGACAATTACCAGTCAGGGTGCTGCAGATACCTGCGAGAACGCCTCCAGGCACTCCAACACAGTGTGTGTGCGTGCGTGTGTGTGCGTGCGTGTGTATGAGAGAGAGAGAAATATAATCAGGTAGTATTTCTGGCACCGTTGCGCGTGCCTGCCACTTCCTGAGCACCAATAATGTCACACACATCAGCAGCAAGACAAGCGCTTGCATTGAGCGTCAGGTGCACTTTTTAATTAGCGCATTAAAAGCATGACTGCGCTCAGCAGCTCGATGCAAACTGCATTACCAACACGCATTCACATTAATGCAGGAGCTACGTGTGTTTCCTGTGCGCTGAAATGTATAGGCTGTGCAGTAATCCACGCTAACGCAGCAGACTGAGGAAATGAGCTATAATGAGAACAGCACTGTTGTACCAGTGTTAATTAGGGACATGATGACAAAAAATATGACACCGAGCCTACACTCTACACACACACATGCAAACATGCTCTGTAATGCACTGGGAGGTGAGCGAATACACAACACTCTCTGACAGAACATGAGCGGTTTGTGGTAATGATTCACCGTGTTTGCTGTATCCAGTCTGCTGAACTGTCAGTGTTTGAAAAATGGTGGAAAAATAACAGGGAAGGCAATCTGCATCAGCCGTGTGACTGCACTTCCTCCTGAGAGGCATTATCAACCAAATGAACCCTGTAATTGACGAAGATTTATCCTCCACTACAGAATATCACGGAGCATCAGGAAGCATCACGGAGCATCAGGAAGCATCACGGAGGAGATTCAGCCCCATGTTCCTGATCCACAATTGGTCTTAGAGTGACCATTAAAATGGCTTCAGTGTTGTGACTTGATTTATGGATGTTCTCATGCTCTTTCATTCTTTCTTTCTTTCCCTACAACTATCTTTTCAGAGTTGTTGTTTGTTTGTTTGCTTGTTTCTTTCTTTCAGTCCTTTGCTTTGTTTGACATTTGCAATTTCGTTTGTTCATTCATTCCTTTCTTTCTTTCTTTCTTTCTTTCTTTTTCTTTTTTTCTTTTTGTTTCGCTACAACTCCTTTTACAAAAAGCAATTTGTCTGTTGGCTTGTTTGTTTCTTTTTTCTTTCTTTCTTTTGTATGCATGTGTGATGTTTGTTTGCAATTTGTTTACATTTTTTTTTTTCTTTCCTTCCTTCCAAATATGTTTGTTCCTTCCTTTTGTACACTTGATGTTTGGTCTTTTGCTACATCCTTTTTTTCATTCTGTCTTTCTATTGTGTGTTTGATGTCTGTTTACAGTAGTCTTTTAATGACCATTAAAACCACAATTGTGATTTGTTTTTGTATGTTTGATTTTTGTTCTTTCACTTCATCCTGCTTTACATTCTATATCTATTATTAAGCTGTATTGAAATTCTTTCTTTCTTCCTTCCTTCCTTCCTTTCTTTCAGTATTTTTTGAGATATGCCAGGCCCTTCCTGCCAAAACCTTAACAGCAAACCAGCCAAGTATAGAGCTTGTGTTTGTGTGAGCGATTTCTCTCAGGCTCCTTCACCCACTCTGCAAGGATGCTAACTTTGCTGATGTTGCTATTCTACGTGGCGAGGTGTCATGTGTGTGTGTGTGTATTTCTAGTTTCTGTTGGAAGTATGCAGGGAGCAGATGAGTCCGGATGTTAGGCTTCTAGCTAAAGCGTTAGTGTTGTTCGTGTTGGACTTTGTGGTTCTACTTTCCCATCGTTGTTGGTGTTTAGGTGCCGAGACGCTGATCTTTCACTCCGTACCCAATGGCTTTGAACCCTATGTGACATGGCAGAGAAAATCACATAGGAATAGAAAGCCATAAAACACAGCAGTGACCAGGTGTTACCATGGAAACATGCCTACACATCTGTCTGTCCCTTCTTTCATTTCTGTCCATCCCATCTTTCATTTCTGTCCATCCCTTCTTTCCCTCACTGTCCATCCCTTCGTTCCATTTCTGTCCATCCTTTCTTTCATTTCTATCTATCCACTTTTCCCCTTTTCTGTCCATCCCTTTTTTTATTTCTGTCCATCTCTTTTTTTGCATTTCTGTCCATCCCATCTTTCATTTCTGTCCATCTCTTTTTTGCATTTCTGTCCATCCCTTCTTTCCATTTCTGTCCATCCCTTCTTTCCCTTTCTGTCCATCCCTTCTTTCATTTCTTTCCATCCCATCTTTCATTTCTGTCCATCCCTTCTTTCCATTTCTGTCTCTTCTTTTTCATTTCTGTCCGTCCCTGCTTTCATTTCTTTCCACCCCTTTCTACCATTTCATAATTCACTACTTAATCAGCTTCCTTTCCATCATTCACTCATTTTTCTCTCATTCTTTTTGTCTTTTGTTCTTTCTTTCCTTCTTTTTTATTCTTGATGTTCTTTCACTTCATCCTTCCTTTTATTTGTCTGTCTTTTCTTTCTTTCTTTCTTTCTTTCTTTCTTTCTTGTATATTTGATTATTGTTCTTTTGCTTCATCCTTCCTTTCATCTTCTTTGTCATTTGTTGCTTCCTTCATTGACTTTCTTTCTTTCTTTCCTCCCTTCTTTCTTTTCTCACAATATCACTTCAGACAGTCACTGTGTCCCTCTCTATGTGGAATAAAATGCTGTATGGAGTTAGCGCTGCTAGCATGTGTAGGACTCTGCTGGAGCCGAGTATTCCTGTGAGAGTTAGCATACTTCTGAGGCTTTGAGATAACGCTGCAGTCTGGAGTATCGACGGCTCAAGCACTTGAAGAAAGAGAAGAACGAGAGCCGATTCAGAGAGCAGGAAGGTACCTGAGTCCCGTTTCCTCTGGGGAGTGTCATTTTCGCTGATCTGAGCGCTAGTTGTGAGAGCTAGCGCTGCTACCTTAACTGCAGCAGACTTGTTTGTGGGCTCCATTGTGTGTAGCTCTGCTTCCTTTAAGGATTATTTATGTCTGGTAGAAAACTGCTGAATGTGAGAAGAAAAAAAAGTGCTCACAAAAGGCCTGAACAGCATGAATAATTAACTCGCCGAGGAGGGATGAGTACAGTTTGAGCGTCGCTAGCAATAACAAACACGTTTTATTATTCCCTAGTCAACTTTATACCAAAGACCATTATTACAGAACTTTCTGTGTTGTTTGATTTATCTGACTACAGCTATACCTGTCAAGTCCCAAATGTTTTAAAGCTGATATATGTACATGATCGAAGCTTTACCGCCCACAAAAGCAAAAAAAGAGAATGTTAATCAAAATGGCTGCTGTGTCATGGGAATGGACTGGTGCTTAGTAAAAGGCTTAAACCTTCATTCTTATTGTTCTGATCTTCTGGACTGTTTAGACAGAGATTTCAATACGTACTCTGTTTTTAAAATCCTGTAGATGGGGGGGTTGTGTGGGGTGGGGGGAGTTGTTAGAAGGGTATCTGTATCCATATTTGGATATATGTTGTTTTCGACTTACCTTGGAAGTGGGAAATTGGATTTTGGAATTACGCCATTTTCAACCTCCATGAAAAAACAACAAGGACACTTCCATTTTCGTCTTTTGTTAGCCAGCTAACTGTAACGAGTGATGTATATTTTCCTCCTCAAAACAGTGAACTGTTATAGATTTAACAAGCAAATATGTTTGAATGTTGATTGATCGAAAGCAAATACTTTGTTTACTGTCGATGCTGTGAGCAGCCATGTTGATTTGATGTCACTTGCTGAACTCATCCCAAGTTCCGGAGTAGGACTTCCGAGTTGACGGGGGTGTTTTCTTTGGTTTTTCCTAGCTGGTGGCTGGAAATAACACCTTTAGTTGAAAGCAGCGTTAAACCTAAAGTGGGCATGACCTAAACCAGAAGGGTTTTTTTCGCAATTAAATATGAACCCTATGAACACTATGCCTCCATAAACAGATGTAGAAATGACAGAAGTGTCAGCATGAGGTGTGAATTCTGGCTCTGGCAGTTCCTCAACTTCCTCAGCTACATCAATTCAGTTCAGAATTGGTCTCAACTAGTTTTTTTTTTGTACCTGCTTGCAATATTTTCTAACAAATTTAGTTTGTTAGACAAATAAACAAACTAGCAGGCTAATTTAATCCACTGCGATCCTGACCAGGCAGTTACTAAGGATGAGTCGCACAGCTCATTGCGCCTGGGTAAAACCCTCTTTTTGTTGCGTCCCATGGGATTCCAGTAGCGATGAACACCCCTACTCTCAACCAGATGTTCTGTGAATCTTTCTGTCAAGCTTTCCAATAAAGCAAACAAAACAAACAAACAAACCAAATAATGTGTCTCCTATTCATATCTGTATTTGTATCTGTTCAGAACACATTGTCTGTTCATTCTGAATAATGTTCTATCCCTAATACACATCAATATCTCTGAGGAAATACGAAGTAATGTCCATCCATCCATCCATCCGTTCTCTGTACCACTTATCCTACACAGGGTCACGGGGTAACCTGGAGCCTATCACAGGGGACTCGGGGCACAAGGCGGGGGACACCCTGGACAGGGTGCCAACCCATCGCAGGGCACAAACGCACACACATTCACCCACCCATTCACACACTGTGGACAATTTGGATGTTGCAACGCATGTCTTTGGACTGGGGAGGAAACCAAAGTACCCAGAGGAAACCCCCAAAGCACAGGGAGAACATGCAAACTCTGCGGACACAGGGTGGAGGTGGGATTCGACCCCCCAACCCCAGAGGTGCGTGGCAACAGTGCTAACCAGTGCTAATCTACTTTATTTATTTAATTCTCAGTAAGCCAAAGAGCCCAAGGTTTTCTAGGCATGGATGTGAGAAACCATGTCCTGCTAATCCTGTTGGTCTACAATGAAAATGAAACGTCAGACTTATTCCATCCGAGGTTTCCCACAACACAAAGCCACTGATTTTAAATCCCTCTTGTGGGGATGGAACAGCAGAGCATGAGTAACAGTTACACATTACGCTAAAGCTCAAAGTCTCGAAGTCACGAAGCAGCAGTGATAGATTTCACATTTCTTTCTGATCAAATTCTTTCTTTCTTTCTTTCTTTCCTTCCTTATCTCAAACTCAGGGGTCAGCTGTGAAATATTTCATATTTCTTTCTCACCCCCTAATCAGAATTCCGTCAGGGCTGATGTTTCGATCAGGTTATGGCATTTCACAAATAATAAGAAAAAGAAAGATCTATACACAGAGCGATTGATTGGTTTTCACCTCGTGCACATCAGTCCTTTCAGAGTGCGACGAGAAGGAACGAATGAGCAAACAAAAAAAAAAGAAGTCGATCCCCTCCGCTTCACAGATCCATTAGGTCAGAGGGAGAGAGGGGTAAAAATGGATGGCGAGTGGAGCGATGCCCACACTCCGAGTGTGGAGAAAGAGTCTAGTTAAAGAGCACAGCAGCACCTCATTGATCAGTGGTGCTTATCTATCTCAACCCTGTCTGAGAAAGAGAGGGAGCGTTGATGGAAAGGGAAAGGAGGGGTTGTGGGAATGGAGGGCGAACAGGGGAAAGTGATTTATACTTTCTCAGAAAGAAAAAAGAATGGAGAAGTAAAACAAAGTCACACAGGTTGTGAGAGGCAATCTGTCATGCTAGTCCTCTTAGTTTAGTCCTTGAGGTCACAAAATAGTTTGGCGACATTACCTTGAAGGGAAAGTTCCCGGAGTTTTGTAAACTTCTATACATATTACATACGGATATAATACGCTATTTGGAATGAACAGATGTTCTAAACAGATTCAAATACATTAGAAGTGTATTATTTTCTTTAAAAAAAAACAAAAACAAAAGCAGAAAGGTTCACAAAGCATCTGGTGGAGATTAGAGGAGTGTATCGAGACCCTGGGGGTGAGTCGTGAGAGTGGAGGGGTTTTACAGGTGTAAGCGAGCGGGACGAACAAAGACCGGTTGTGCAACGCATTTACAGCATTCATTCATTCGTGCTTAGTAAGTGCCTCGTCATGGTCACGATGGTTTAAATTAGGCTACTAGTTTGCTTATGTTTTGTGAAACTAAATATGTTAGAAAATATCATCAAACAAACAAAAAACCTGTAAGTGCAATTTAAAAAACATCCCTGCACTAATCTCTAGTTGAGAACAATTATGGTTTGGAGCGATGTAGCTGAGGTTGAGGAATTGCCAGTTTCTGTTGGTAGAATTAAATATTAAATATTAAATTCTGTAGAATTCATATTTAAAAAACAAAACAAAAAAAAACTGCTCTGGTTTAGGCCATGCCTACTTATTCATATTTGATTAACCCTGAGATTCTTGAAAGACAAGACAAGTATGTACTTTGTCCTTCTAAACATAAATACATGAACCAATGGATACCCTAAAGATTTGCACTCCCCAAAAAGAGTTTCTCACCCTTGCTTAGGTGTTTAATCTCACCTGGATTTTGTAGAGTTGTATCTACCAACTTCTGCTGTAATCATAAAGACGGTCCTGTTGCTCATCCCAGGATTCATCCATAATCTGCTCATTCTGAACCTTCTTTCAGCACACCTACTACTGTTTGTCTTTACTCTTCTACATCTGTACATCTTAATCATTTCTAATCCCACTATCTGGTGCCCCAGAGAAGAGGATGGGTTCCTTTGAGAGTCTGGTTCTTCTCTTTCTACTGTTTATTTTGTGCACCAATTCTCGTCCCCTCCGTCCTTTACTAAAAATCAATACGTCAGTGGATTCACAAGTGCATAAAACCATTCTACACTTAATTCTAACATTGTTTAGCTACCTTTATATTGTAGCTATGTAATCAATATCAAAACAATGTCGTACACCTGCTACCTTTATCCAAAGAGAAAAAAAAACAACAGACCTCTCCATTGTTGAATCTTTAGCGCTGTCCATCTATACTTCGAGTATCCATTCGACAGCTTTGACCGACGTTATCCCTTTCTAAAAACTTGTACATCACTAATTTTCAGATTCACATAAAGAGCAACTGCTTTTTGTCTTGTTTTCCCACCGTGCGAGCCACCTCCTTCGCTCCCACTTCATCATCCACAGGTGAGCCTGGACAGCCGGCCAAACCCCTCCCTCTTCAGCTTGTGTGGAAAATGGAAAGGCCACCGAAAAAAAAGGGCGAAGGCAGGAAAAGGCTCCGGTTGTTCGTACACAAAGCCAGTCCAGGGGGAGTGAGAGAGGGGGGAGGTGGACAGAGGGTGCATTTGTATCTAGCGGTGGTATCTAGCTGAGGCATTTGAGGCACCAGGGGGGAGCCAGGTATAACTATCCATCAGTACCCTGCATCCTCTCATGCAGCGCTTAGGACTCAGCGAACAAAGCTTTCATTCAGGACACTGTTTTTTTCACTCGTCCTTCTCTTTTTTTCCTCCGTCCTTTTTCCTAAGTAAACAGCTCTTTGTGAGGATACATTTTGTCGCAAATGAAACCAAGCACTGCCTGTCTATCATGGTCGAATCGATATGAGCGGCAGGGAAGTAACCAGAGAGTAAGAGTAAGTTGTGAATGTTTTTTTTGTGTGTGTGTGAAATAGAAAAGCCATTTTCCCAATCCTCCACTGCAGCCGGACTATTTGTGCGAGATTGACGTCTCCCCCTAGAGGACGGACACAGGACACGTTATCTTTTCTGGGGTTTTTCTCGCGGATTTTTAAACAGGCTGTTCAGGATATGGCAAATTGATCTGCTGAGACTTAAGCAGAGACAGCCATTCCCTTTGTGGCCTTTGTGCCTCGCAGCAGTACTCCGTGGCCCTATTCTTTCCCAGCTCCTTTTGAGCTGTGCATTAGCCTATTGATTAAATAGCCCTGCTCATCCCGGCCCAGCTAATTATATACACACTGCCTATAGAAAAGTGTAAGCAGTGCTTATTAACAGTCACAACGTTGTTAAACAGCCTTTTAAACCAAGCCGCTAATCATTCGGATAGATCCTTTCATGGAGACTAAGACTATCCAAGCATGCTAAGCCACAGAGGGCTTACTCAAAGAAAAATAAAAACAAATACAAGGACAGGAGACTATTTAAGCTCCAAACATGTTGGCTGTATTATATAAAAATGCTGTTTTTCTTTTTTTTCCTGGAAGGATTATCTTAAACCTCAAAGCAGTGCAGAGAGGGTCACGGTGTTCAGAGAAAAAGGGGAAATTGTTATTCATGGGTGGAGGAGGTACTGTAGAGTACTACAGAGCAGAGGTATTCAACTAAACTGACTACTAAATTCAGTGACTAACATGACCGAATGATGCCAACAATGACCTATAATGGCTTTAAATAAGACAATTTAAAGAAGTTCTGTTTATCAAAGTCATGCTTTATGTTACCACTTCTCCCTCGACACATCGCTTTTGAATTTGTCTTCGCTGTCCAGTGATCTTGAAACATTTCGTTTCCATCAACTTGTTTAAACAAGCCATGTCATCAGTTCATTAATCAGACCAGAGAGAGTAAATAAAAATGTAAAATCTATGAAAGTCTGAGAGAATTCTCCCAGCGACATTCTGAGCTAATGTCTTTAGCCCTTGTAGCTAGTCTCTGGTCTAATGAGCTACCTTCAGCTAAATAATAAATGTGATTGGCTGCAACAGAGATTCTGCTAATGAATCAGCAACGGTTCATGTTTGGAAAACCAGTGACTGAACTATGGACTATGGACGAGTCTGTTATGGTACTATTTTCCAAGCACTAAATTCGGTCTGCTGAAATACTTTGCTAGGTCTGCTTCTGGACCATGATGACCCCTGCCATAAAGTGTGCTGACAGGAAACTCATTTGACAGGAAAATCATTTAAATCTCATCTGATATCAAAATTCCTCTAAAGATGGGCAGGGGTCAACATGGTCAACAGGGGTCAATGTATGCGGCCAATTACATACATTTATGTAAATTATTTAGCTGAAGGCAGCTCATCGAGAAAGGAAAGAGTTTTCACAGAATATCACAGATTTTCTTTTTTAATCTACCATCTCTGGTCTGATTAGCAAACTGACGACATGGCTAGTTCAAAAAGCACAACGTTTAAAGACGAGTGGCAGAGAAGTATGCATTTATTCTCTGTTTAAAACAGATGTATCTCATCAGTTCAGAGTGTGTGCCACTAGCTAAAAGTGGTAACATGAAGTGCCAATGCAAAACAAAACATTATAATCATTAGTAGTTTAGCATTACAACGGAAATGTTGTCACCAGTCATGTTATTTCTTTATCCGGATGTTCATAAACAAGCAATTCACACTTTAAAGTGTTGTTAGAAAGTGACAAGTGTGCTTCGTTGTCTGCATCAGTTATCTTCCTCTATCTACACCAACTACCAACATAACAAATAAGCTTTCAGCTCATCAAATGCAGCAAATTCAAGGCCATGGGTCTTTTCTTGTTTTTGCTCAGTGTCACTTTATGTTAATCGAGTCCCCTGGTGAACGCAGAACGCCCTCTTTTCTTCCTGTAATGAGGACATCCTGTCACCCTGCGGAATGTACGAGACAGCAAGGGTCAAGGTGATGTCGGAGCGCAGCATAAGGGAAAGGCAACCTGTCTGCAGTCGGCTACACGGGGACCCGAAGTCTCTGCGCCCTCCTTTTTTCATCAAGCCGGGAAGTGCGTCCCAAATAATTACAGTGTTTTGCGCAGGAAGCCAATAGTTGGGAGCTAATGGGCTTTATTTGCCAATGAAATTCTACTCAGCAGACCGTAAGTAATTCTGAGAGGTAATAATTATTTAGTGCAACCCTGGCACAAGCTGAGCGCCAATCTGCCTCGGCTTGGCAAGAAACAAGGAAATTCCCCTTACCAACCATTGATGCTGTTAACCACACGAGTAAACAGCCCCACACACACACACACACACACACACACACATGCTGGTTACACAATTTGAACAGAAGAGAGGAGGAGGAGGAGGAGGACTGAGAGAACGGAAGGAATGTAGAGAAGAATGAAACAACTTCTCACTTCTAATCAAAGTATCCGCCTTCAGCGTCTCCGTCAGCAGGATTCCGGTAGCTACATCCCACATTTTGCTTCTTATTAATTTATTTTCCATCTTTCATCTTACCAAAAACCACACCTTGGTGTCTCAGCATCGCCTTTAGCTCCATGTGTTTAAAAGATTGGCTGCTGGCGATTCATTAATCTTGACGTGAGACGTGCACTTTCTGGCCATAACAAAATGTCACATTTCATCAGATTAAATTAGCTTTATCTGTGGCAAATGCCTTTTCCCTGCGGAGGTGCGAGTTGTTTTTCCCCTACGCACCTCTGGATAGAAATGGGAGGGGGTGTGTGTATGTGTGTGTGTGTGTGTGTGATGGGGGGGTTAGGTGGGAACCAGAGCTTCATGCAATTTATTCACGACCAAAAAGCATTAGCATTGAGTTAGTCTAATTGATGGGAGAGAGTAGAGTTGGAGAATAAAATGGCTGAGTGAGGAGGAGAAGGTGTGCAGGAGGAGTTGGATCCACTCAGAGTGTGAGTTATGAGTCGTAGGCACCGTGACTGGACTCCAGCATGACCGCACTTCTGTGCAAGAGAGCTCTTAGCATGTGTGTGAAGGATGCTCCACTCGCCTTTCTTTTTTTTTTCCCCCTCAGATTTTTTTAAAGCTTTTTTTTGCCCTCTCTACTGTCTCTCACTTAGTCACTGACTGTAGCTATCTTTCTACTCTATGCTAAAATGATCCCAAAAATGATACAAAGACCATTATGATATGGATAAGATTCCCAAATTTAAACTTTTTCCTACTTTTTTACAGTGTCCCCCAAATTTGAAAATTTTCCCCAATTGTATATTTTTCTTCATATTTTTGTCAATTTATCCAAATTTACACCCCCCCCCCCAAAATTTATATTTCTCTTACATTTATTTTGACATTTTCCCAAAATTTACACTTCCCTATTGTTCCCCCCAAATTTACATTTTCAAAAAATTTTTTCTTCACATTTACATTTTCCTACATTATATTTTACATTTTCCCACAAATGGACATTTCTCCTGCATTTTCTTTGTCATATTCTCCAAATTTACAAATTTTTCCTAATTTAAATTTTTTTTATTTCCCCCACAGATTTAGATTTCCCCAAAATATTTTTTTTCCCCCACATTTCTTTTATCAATTTTGCCCAGATTTACAAATCTTCCCTGTACTTTATTTAACATTTTCCCCAAAATTACATTTTTCCCAATTTTTATAATTCTTCTAATTCTAACCTCCTAATTCTTTTTTCCTTTTTTTACATTTAAAATTTTTCTGACATTTTTTAAAATTACCCCTAAATTTACATTTCCTTCCATTATCCCTATAACTTTTCCTAATTTACCTTTTTATATTTTTTAAATATTTTTTTTGTTCATTACATATTTTTTACTAATTTTTTTTAACAATTTGCATTTTTAACACTTTTTCCCCTAAATGTATAATGTTTTATGTTTTTCCTACATTTAAAATGTTTTTTATCCAAAATTTACAATTTATTTTTTTTAATTATTTTTTCCAAATTGAAATTTCTGATGCTTCCCCCCAACAAATATACATTTCTCCTACATTTTACGTTACATTTTCCCCCAAATGTACATTTTTTTCTACATTTTTAAAGCCAAAGTTTTATATATATATATATATATATATACATTTTTGACCTAAAACTAAAATAAATTCGAGGAAGATAGTGGCACGTCTATATGAGAAGGCGTATATGACTGTGCTATATGATAATAAGTAATCATAGTTTGTAAAAATGGATCACCCTTTGGTGAGGTAAAAGAAAAACAAGAAAACAAATAAACCACTTTAAATAAAAAAAATGTAATCAATAATCAGTTACTGATCTATGCACCGTTAGAAAATATAGCCAGTAGCTAAGGTTAAATGGAAAGCAGAACTTATATTACTGACATGTTCGTACTCTGTCCACGCATCTGATTGTCACGGACATTATGTCCAATCAGAGCCAAAATTAGCCACTGAGGGTGTAATCTATCTTTGCATAAATAGTCTACGACATTTCATTGGATTCATGAACTGAAAACAACATTTGGATGGAAATATGTCTCCTGACTCACTCACTCACTCACTCGCTCACTCACTCGTCCTCCTCCTCCTCCTCCTCCTCCTCTCCTTCACACAGTGATGCAATGGTGCCGGCTGCCGTGTGGTGGGCTGGGGTCCCCCCCTCGCTAACACAATCACAGCCACAAATACCAGCCAAAAGTACACATACACACACAGACACACACTCCACAGCTTAGTCAAGCTGCTTAAGCCCTGGGCATCTTGGCTCTGTCTATATTTGCGTATCAGCACTATTCTGGGCTGATTGAATACTGAATAATCAAAAAAGCCAAAAATCAGGAGCTAAACAAATCAGCCTTGTGGAAAATTTGTGCTCGGTTTAAACAGAATTTTCTAATTCTCCTTAATGATCTACAATGGCATCATTAGAGTACGCGGCACCATGTCCATGTACAACCCAAGCACACGCTAAATACAATGAAGAAAACCACACCCCATTGGAAGCAGGAGCTCTACCCAGTCACCATGATCGCTGCCACGCCCACCTCACTAGCACCACTCAACACCACACTCCAAAATATGACGTAATCTCGGCAAACCTTGCCACTCTCTACACCGGATAAAAACCTTCAGAGAAGCCGTCAGAGTCATGATCGTCTTTGGGGAATTTCTCGGATCAGCCTTGAGAAACACTAACTCTTTTGTCTGTAGTAGTAAACATGTTACCATGACAACACAATCAAGGAAACACCTCGAAAAAATCTAACCATAGCACCAGCCAACTCAAGAGGTTATAGGTCTTAGGCACTGTGACTGGACTCCAGCATGAACACACTTCTGTGCTAGAGAGCTCTTCGCATATGTGTGAAGGATGCTCCACTCTTTTCCTCCCCCCTCAGTTTTCCCCCTTTTTTCTTTTTCTTTCCGTCTCTCAGTTAGTCACTGACAATGGACTCTAGCATAGTCTACATGGTATAATTTTTTTTCTTTAAAATTTTTTCCTACATTTTTTTTCTTTTAAATCTTTTCCCAAATTTACATTTTTTCAGACATTTTTTTAACATTATCCACCTAAATTTACATTTTCCTACATGCTCCTTATATTTATTTTTTTTAAATTTACATTTTTTTAACAAGTCGCCAAATTATTTTCTGACATTTTTTGGTACATTTTTATTTTCTGTTTGCATTTTTCCCCAGATTTACATATTTTCCCATCTTTTCCCCAAATTTTCCAGAATTTTTTTTTTATATTACCCCACAAATTTACATTTTCCCTCCATTTTTTTTTTACATTTATTTCCCAAATGTACAGTTTCCTCTACATTTCCCCAATTTTACATTTTTACATTTAAAAAATCCCCCTTCAAATTTAAATTTTCCCACAAATTTACAATTTCCCCAAAATTTATATTTTTACAACATAATTTTTTCACACATTTTTACATACAACACATTTTTCCCACTGTTGCCCAAATTTCCCCTACATTATCCCCAAATTTACAATTTTTTTCCACAGTTTTCCAACATTTGTTTTTACATTTTTCCTTAAAGGTACAGTTTTTTTTCTAATTTTTATACATTTTTCCCCAAATTGAAATATTTTGCCCTAAAAATTGTAATAAACTGGAGGATGATGGGAACACACCAAACTTATTGCCCTAAACAAGTAGAGCTGCGTAGCAATGGGTGCCCTCACCAATGACGTCAATCTTTAGTCTGATGATGGTGAAACGTTTTTGGCGGGGCGTCTCAGGTGAGGTGAAGGAGACGAGAGGACGTAAATTACTGATTAACTCTGGTTCAATATCAGTAGCATTTACAATGGAGTGGAATTGGTATGTAGTGATACTAGCTCTGTCTCTCACTCTCTCTACTGTCTGTCTATCCCCTTTATTCTGCCTCTGCTTTCACTCTTCACAGGAGAGGATGGGATTGAGCGAGGAGAACCTGCTGATTTCCAGCCGGCTCTGTGTGCATCACCCCTCCCTCCGTCCCCTGTAGGTGTTATAAAGAGAGCGGGATCTCAGTGTAATCTGTCCGGACTAATTTAGCTCCTGTCAGTCTACACTCGCAGCATGGGTATTCTGTCTCATACACCTGTGCGCACACACACGCCCATTTTGCTCCCGCATACACTAGTGGGAAAAGGACAGGGAATCCTGTTTCAGTGTGGAAAATCCAATTTCTTTACTTTAAGACGGATTGAGCTGGATTTGTGAGCGGCAGTTGAGAACCTTTCAGGAAAGTTCTGTTATCTGTTTGATAGAAAATGTGTAACATTTAAACCAGAAAAAAAAAAAATATCACAAGAACAAAGAATTTTCCAGACTCGCAATATGCTCCGAAAGATAAACCAGCGGCTATAACAAAGGGAAAAGAAGCAGGCTGGACATAAATAAAGATGATTGCGGATATGTTTGGTATCATACTGACGAGCCAGTTACAGATTGAGGTCTCACTGCAGAATTCATGCAAGAGATACCATCCTGCTTTGGGATAGGCGTTTGAAAGGAATGCTAAGAATTGATAAAATCCAAGCTTTTGAGATCTTAAAATCCAATTAAGATGTAAATTTTTTTGTAAGTGTTAAAGAAAAGGTGGCGGTGTCAGGTTCACAGAGCGTGGAAGCATGCAGCATCATACCTTTTTCAGCGCAGACCCAGAACCGTGTCCTAATTTAGCACCGTATCTATTTCTGTCCGAGCCTTGGGGGAATACCTACATTTGTCAAAGGGAGTGTGTGTGTGTGTGTGTGTGTGTAGGTGAGGAGTGAGCATGGCATGGATGCCGAATACGAGGAGATACTCTACCAAGTGTAGTGGTCAGTTGCTTTCGGTCAACGCAATGGCACACTTACTCTAACCAAGAGCAACGGTCTAGCATCCCAACACACACACACACACACACACACACACTTCAATAAAACTCAACACAAAATTCTTCCCCAAAGCCGCCCCCCCCACCAAGATCACCTCGTAAGAAATGACTCACGCTTTCCAAACAAAGACAAAACAACACTATAGCAAGAACAAACACCTTAAATGTCATTGCAAAAAAAAAGATAGATCTGTGTCTGGAGTTCACATTTATGGAAGAAGGGGCGTGTAGGATGCGTTCGGCTGCACTCACCTCAACCTCGCTCTCTGTCCTTGCCGGAGCTGTGAAAAGGATTGGCTCTGAGCAGCCGAGCTACTGCACACTGAGACAATGGAGCAGAGAGAGAGATAGAGAATGAGAGAGAGAGAGAGAGATAGGGAGGGGAGGAGAATGAAGGAGAGTGAAGGAGCGAAGGAGTGAGAGAAGGAGGGGTGCACAAGGAGAGGGTCTGAAGTAGACGGCCAATCAGTGCAGAAATCAACACGGGCTATCTGACGAAACGCCTGTGGATTAGCGATGTGCGGCTTTCAGAAGAAGAAGAACAAAAAAAATGTGGCGAGTGGAGAGAGAGAGAGAGAGAGAGAGAGAGAGGGGCCTTGATGTATAAATGAGAATGAGAGAGTAAAAAAAGAAAAGGGTGGTGGGGGGGGTGGGATACAGGGTGCCAAGGTCTTTCTCTTCTGGATTGCGAAGTGTGATCAAAGGTCAAAGGGCGCAGCCTGAGTTGCTTCCTTAAAATCTAAAATCTTAAATGTGTCTGGAGTGATGAGATGGAAAGAAGTCGAAGTACGATCACTCTTCAAGTCTCGTTCTCACGGGATGGCGAGGATGGCATCTCACATACTTGCTCCGGAATCTTGAGTCGGCCCTCCCTCTTTCCCTCCCTCCTTCTCTGATCCCACCGTTCTCTCTCCTTTAATCTCCTTAGGGGTCCCACTGTCTCTCTCCGTATCCCGTATATCGGCTCCGGATCATCAAGAGCTACGTCTTGGGTGGTTCAACAGCCCCCTCTCCCCCCACCATCACACCTCTCCACCCCTCCACACCACCTCTTTATACCCACAGATAATACAAGGATTGAGGGGGAAAAAATGCCACTTCTCGCAAAAAAAAAAAAACCCTGCACCAGGTGTTCCGTCCAGATTGGCCACTCGTCTGGATCGGGAAGGGTGCAGGCAATCTCCAGCTCCAATTATTTCGGCCTCAAAAGCCGAAAAAGAGGACAAGGGTCTGACTCAAAAAGGCCTTTTGGTGTGGAAAGGAATGGAATGGAATGAAAAGTGCTTTTCAGCGTCGCCGAAGTCCTGAGAATTCTACACAATTAGACCGAAAATGTCCCAAACTGTGCCTCTGAGAGCGAGGGAGGGGAGAACGGGAGGGAGGGAGCCAGAGGGTCCGAGACTGTCAAGGCCGAAAAATCGACTGTACAAGTTTGTACGAAAGATAGTTTTGCGCCCCGAGATGAAGAAAAAAACAAGGATGGATTGGTTTTCTTTCAGCAGCTGCCCCGTTCGGTGTGGGTCTTTTCTTCTTTTTGGCGTTTTGTTCTCGCATGGAGAGCTCTTGCCGGGACGATCCATCACATGGACAGGAAGAACGAGTGCAGTGCGTTGAGTCTCGGCAGGTGCTGCATCCGTCTCTCTCTTCCTTGGCCGGACAAAGCTCTCCCCCCTGCTCCCTCTCTTCTTTTCTCCATCCTCTCCTCTCCTGGCTCTCCGGCTGCTCATTTTCTCTTCTTCGGCCGTGACAAAAAAAACGAGTGGGATAGCGCTGTGTGGGATAGAGAGAGAGAAAGACACGTGGAGAGAAAATAAATGTAGAAAAAAAGACAGGCGGAGGGTGACAAAAATGAGATGGAGGGGGGAAAGATGAATGAATTCATATAGAAGTGAGTCGTCTGAGGGAGGAAGGGAGGGAAAGAGGGAGGGAATGAGGGAACGAGGGAGGATGTAAGCGAGTTCTCCTGTCCCACACACACACTCCCCCATGCCTGGGAAAAAAGTGTGGGAGAGATGAAGTGGTGGAGGTGGCGGTGATTCAGCCGACAGCCTCTCCCATCCTCTTCGCTCTGTGCGCCTGAAGAAGGGAACCAGCTCATGCACACCGAGCCTCCTCTCTCCTCCCCTCCCTCTTCTCCTCCCTTTTCCCCCTCTCTCTCTTTCTTTCTTTCTCTCTCTCTATTTTTCTCCCGCACACGTTCAGTTCATTACAATTCACTGGTTCTTACCGTGACACGCTTCACTAACCCACTCAGCGAGCCCAGGCAAAGCGAGACACTGAATTCTAATGCAGGAGAGAGAGAGCGAGAGAGAGAGAGAGAAAGAGAGACAGGGGGAAGCAAAAGCAGACCAGCAGGTGTCCTCTCTTTCGTTTCATGCCCATCTGTCTAAAAAAGAGCCCAGCCTTACCAGAGCACGCTCTATTTTGTTCAGTTAGTCCCTTCTTCCACAAGCTGAGCTCTACTGAGTGAGAAAAAAAACACTCAAAGGCAGGGCCACACAGGGTAGTGAGAACAAATAATCCAAACAGCCCAATGAAGGGGAAAAATGCCTCGCTTTTGGTTTGGGAGGGGTGGGGTGCGGGGTTATTGGGGCAAAATGTTGTTTTTTTTTGCTACTAATTTAGATGTGGCTTATACTCAGTGGGAATGATGGGATGGTAAGAGTAAACACACCTGTGTTGATGTTGATGTGTGGCCACAGAGTGTTGTTTAGTCCACTGACGCACCTCGGCTGGTACATCATACAAATATGGAGTAGACGGGGAACATGTGGAGCTGTACAATCTGAATTATACTGTGATAAAACATCCACATTCTCATTTGGACAAGTGATTCTCCTTTACCACTGACACGCTGTCACTTATAAGCATCGTATATGTAAGGAGTAAAACACTCCGTGTTGTGTTGTTATAGGAAAATAATCAACGTGATGAAGCAGAGTTACCGTACCCACTCTGAAGCATGACCCAGAGTGTCGGTTTTATTCCTCTTATACCGTGGCAATTTTTATTAATTAAAAAAATGATATATCACACTTTTTATCCACTTATAGCTACATTTAGTGTTGTGGAAAATCTGTGAAGCAAGTTCAAGTTCTTACATTACAGCAGCTGTAAACAGTTTCAGACAGACTCCTTCCATGAATGTAAAATAAACATCTTCTTACAGAAACCTTATAAAAAAACCAATAAAAACACTCACTGTCCACTTTAATAGGAACGCCTGCACAGCTGCTCATTCATGTAGTTATTCAATCAGTCAATCATGTGGCAGCAGCACAATGCATAAAATCATGCAGACGCAGGTCAAGAGCTTCAGTTCACATCAAACATCAGAATGAAGAAAAAAATTTGATTTCTGTGACTTTAATTGTGGCATGGTTGGTGCCAGATGGGCTGGTTTGAGTATTTCATGAACTGCTGATCTCCTGGGAATTTCACACACAACAGGTTCTAGAGTTTACACAGAATGGTGTGAAAAACAAAAAACATTGAGTGGGTGACAGTTCTGTGAGTGGAAACACCTTGGTGATAAGAGAGGTCAGAGGAAAATGGCCAGATTAGTTTAAGCTGCCATGAAGGATATACTGTAGTAACTCATATCATTCATGGGCATAGTCTCACCAAAACTGGACAGCTGAAGATCAGAAAAAAAATCACCTGGTCTTTTTCCAGTCCTCAGCTGTACACTTTGGGTGAGCCTGTGCCCATGATAGCCTCTGATGCTTGCTCTTGGCTGACAGGAGTGGAAACTGAGGTGGTCTTCTGCTGTTGTAGCTCATCCATCTCAAGGCTTGATGTGTTATGCATGCTGAGATACTTTTCTGCTCACCACGGTTGTAAAGAGTGCGTAGTTGAGTTACTATAGACTTCCAGGCAGCTCAAACCTGTCTGCTCATTCTGCTCTGATCTCTCTCATCAACAAGGCGTTTCAGCCTGCAGAGCCTCCGCTCACAGGATGTTTTTTGTTTTTCGTACCATTCTGTGTAAACTCTAGAGACTGCTGTGTGTGAAAATTCCAGGAGATTTCCATTGAGACTATCCAGGAGACAGTTTATGAAATACTTAAACCAGCCCACCTGGAACCAACATCCATGCCATGGACAAAAGTCACAGAGATCACACTTTTTCCTCATTCTAATGTATGATGTAAACATTATCTGAAGTTCTTGACCTGTATCTGCATGATATTATGCATTGTGCTGCTGCCGCATAATTGGCTGTTTGGATAACTGCATAAATGAGCAGGTGTATAGGTGTTTCTAATAAAGTGGACAGTGAGTGTATATTGATATTTTTTTCTTTCTCAAATAGAAGATATTTGTTAACACATCTGTTTATTATTAGGCTCAGATTATGTACATCATCCAGCATACAAGTCCCTGTTTAAGCAATTGCTATAGAAACGATAATGCATTAGAACATTAGAACGAGCACATTAATATAAACCTGTGATTTGCAGCTGCACTACTGTCAGAGCTGCTGTTATAGAAAATGAATCAACACCTTCTGTCCGATCAGATTTGAGAATTCATCATCGTGGGTGTGTGAAGAACGTGGGTTGGCGCATTAGCGCAGAGTTCACCTTTGGCAGGCAGTGTTTATTGTGGATTTCTGTAATTGTTGGGAGCTGGACACCAATGATATTTTGAGCAGTTTTCACCACTCGCTGGAGAGCCTTCTTGTCGGCGACTGAGCAGTTGCCATATCACACTGACATGCAGTTTGTCATTATGCTCTCAATGGTACAGCAATGAAAGTTCACCAGTATCTATGGAGACAGGTGAGCCTTCCTAAGTCTCTTCAGGGAAAAAAAGGTGCTGTTGTGCCTTGTTAACCACAGCAGTGGAGTTAATGCACCAGGTCAGATCATCGGAGATGTGAACTCCCAAGAACTTGAAGCTAGCCACGTGTTCCACCTCTTCTCCATTTATGTGAATAGAGGTGTGTACATGACACTTCTTGGTCCGTCAGAAGTCTGCAATAAGTTCCATGGTTTTTTGGGTATTGAGGACCAGATTGTTATTGGCGCACCACTCCACCAGGTGCTGGACCTCATCCTTGTAGGCCGTTCCATCGTCATTGCTGATAAGGCCAACAACTGTGGTGTCATCTGCAAACTTGATTATGGTGTTAGGCAGATTTTTGGCAGAGCTTTATACAGTATGTGGCATTCTCAAACAGCTGGAAATTTGTAAGCACTGACTGAGTCAAAGTATTGGCTTTTGATAAATGATTAAATAAATGCAGTCCATTTGGCAGATTTTTGGACATTAATGTCCCTCAAATATCAATTTCAAAGCAGTAAAGCTTTGATCTGTTTACATACACATGATGTGAGGATGATGTGAAGACCATTCTATTTGAAATGTCACCACAATATCGTAGTCGTATATATGAATACTGGCAATTCAGCTGTTTTATCATATAGACTGTCATGTTAAGAAAAAATGAGAAGCATTTTTCATTGTTGGAATGTTACAGACTACAAGAGTGCCGTCAAACAGCTTCAGTAAACGTTCATATTCATCCGTGTACCATCTTATGACACAACACTGAGAGTATGCGGAGAAGCTCTATATGTTTGGACATTCCTCACTGACATATTTTCTAGCTGTATTCAAAAACTCTGTTGCAATAAATCGACAGATCTAGTCATAGTCCTATAAATAAGCGTGGAAAAAAATAAGAGTGGTCTCAGATCACTGATGTGATAAGTGAAGGTCTGATGCAAAAACATCCGACCCTTTCACGGATCTAATTTGAGTCTGAAATGTGAATTATGCAGATCATTGTTAGCGTCCAGGCAGTGTGACTGATTGCCTAGTTAAGCTAATTCACAGCCAATCTTGCCTCGATCTTTGACCGAAACTGATATTTTAGCCCGTTATAATTACACTGCATCAAACAAATCCGCAAATTCCAACAAAAGGGCAACCGAGTGATATTCTACACTATGTGCTATGTGTTTTCGTGTCGTATGAGAAATTTTGCTTTTCTGAAATGTCAGACAATATCGCAACTGGCCCTTTGTGACCTCCCATGCGAATTGTGGTTATTATGATTAAAAAGTCATTATTGGTCACTGTCGAAGTGTCGATGCCCATTTCAGAGATACGACTGACAGTGGTGACAAGCCTGCAGGACTCTGTGTGTGTGGGTGTGAATGTGTGTGTGCGAGTGTGTCTGGATTGATGGTGAACGATTTTCTTTCTCTTTCTGTCTCTCTCTCCTTCTTTCTGCTGTTGTGTATACATAGATTAGAGATGCAATAAAACTGTCATAGGGGGAACGTGCCTGTCACTGCACTTGATTCCTGCAGGAAGCGATTGAGCGGCACACACACACACACACACACTTTACCTACTATGCCCAAGGCTTCCCGGTCCCAGCTTCCATTTAATTAAAGTAGGATTGAGCTTAGGATCATTCAGTGCATTCTTCAGCTCCTGATAAGATGGTAACACAATGGTGCAGGCATTTTATAACCACTTTTCCCATATGGGTTCCACTGACTATGACACTGTCTATATCTGTACTGTTTAATGCTCCGAATATCCTTATCTGTGCCTGTATTCAGATTTCATCCTGAAGTGGATGTGGAAGTTTTTTTTAAATTAAAATATAAACCCTGCCACTCTGTCCCCAGAAACACTGGACTATAAACCCTGTAAATGCATCACGCATTGCTGGTCTTTCTTTGTCCAGCAAGCTTCATATCTGACCACACCTATAGGAAAGTAAAAACTTCCAGCTTCTGCTGTGCTCCACATGATCCCAGCCTGAGGCACACCTCTAGTCTCAACCAGATGCCCTGTGAACATTTCTGGCAAGGTTTCTTAAAATAAAAAACAAACAAACAAATAAAAAATCAACCTTCTCCTATTCAACCTTCTCCTACCTCCTATTCATATCTGTATTTGTAGAACACATTGTCTATTCATTAAAACAATCAATAGATAAATTACAGTGTGTGTTTCAAACTAGTTTTCTATCAGAGAACATCTTCACCTAGTTCAACACTTTATTCTGATTAAGCATTAAGAGCTTTCTGGATTTGTCTTTTGTGAATAGACTGGGTTAGTGGCTGACCAAATGCACTACTGGTCAGTCAGGCAAAAGGAACTGACAGTGATGAAGAAGCCAATAAGTAGCCATTATCCCTGAAGTCCTGGACACCCGCAGCATCGATACTACACACTTCAAGGTGAACTACCTGCACAATCACTATGTGCCAACTTCCTTCCTTTCTGTTCCATTACTGCCTGATAGATGTATAAAGATAGATACAGAAAGCACAGCTGCATCAGGTGGATAACAAGCTAAAGAAAAAAATAAATGACAGAAGTACTTACAGTTGAGGATGATTAGAAACGGCACATCCCAATATAAAACAGCAACAACAAAACACACCAATGATTGGGGTATCCCACTGACTGAGATAAACTGTTGACATGGAAACACAAGTGAGTGGAATACAGTGTAGTCCCAGACACAACCCTGACTGAGGTACACTGTAGACCCCTGCTGAGAAGGGAACATCACTGACCATGATACACTGACAACTGGGATACATACCATTGATTTGGCTACATACTGTGGACACGCCACTGACTGAAATACATTGCTGACATGGACATCGCTGACTGGAACACAGTGTTGACTGGGGTACTCTGTTGACCGAGACACACCAGTGGCTGAAATATACCATGTATTACACCTCAACACATCACTAACAAAGGTATAGTGTTGGCTAGGAAACACCACAGACTGCGGTGCACTGTAGACCTCTGCTAAGAAGGTGACATCACTGACCATGATACACTGCTGACTGGGATACATACCATTTGATTTGGCTACATACTGCCAACAGACCACTGACTGGGATAAACTGTTGACTTGGAGACACCCCTGACTGGGATACACTGTTGACAGAGACACACCAGTGACTGAAATATACCACCTATTACACCACCACACATCACCAACAGGGGTACACTGTTGACTGGGAACGACTACCGACTGAGGTACACTCTAGACCACTGCTGAGGAGGAGACACCACTGACCAATATACATTGCAGCCTGGGAGATATACCATTCAGTGGTCTGCATACTACTGACTTTGACACACCACTGACTGGGATGCACTGTTGACCTGGACACCGCTGACTGGGATACACTGCTGACTAGGGTACTCTGTTAATTGAGACACACTAATCGAGACATACCACTGACAGAGGTGACACACTGCTGATTAAATACTCCACTGACTGGGATACGGTACTGACTGCCACACACTACTGACTGTTAAACAATCTTGCTAATTCCACAGAAAATATTTTGACACATTTCAATATGCAACATGTTATCTTCTTTTGTTTTCTGCTTCAAAGAAACTGTAGCTGCTGCTGTACTTAAATTGTGGGTGCCAAAAATGGGTGGATCTTTGAAGCTCAGCATGTCAGTCTCCTGCAGTGAAATGAAAACATTGTTTTGGTGTGCTTTGGAAAAAGAAGGAAATATAACTGTCTACAGCTGTTTATAAAGTATACATCCCTTACAGCATCCAAGTTACAGAACAATGAGCATTGCCACAGAGATGCATCTTCAACCCCCACCTGGAGCCAGTCCAGTGCGTGTTTATTCCTTGAAAAGTACCAGCTAGGCAGGTGTCTGTGTCATTTTAGCTCATTTTAGGAGCATGACTATGAATATTTAGGAACTTCCTGTAGTGCCTCCTTTTCTTTCAGTTGTCAAAGCACAGCAGGAGTCAGGGAGTCAATCAACCACCATCTTTCTGTTCTAGACTTCTCGCTGAGGAGCAGTAAGCACAAGAAGACAAAAAAAAAAACAGCATAAAGTGAGAATAATCCATTGCAGTGGACCTGGACTGACACTCCAGGTTCATTTTGACTTTTGACATTTCTTGGCACTGCTTAACAGCAATAACAGCAGCATGAATGGTTCTAAGAGCATTTTCACACTTGGCCTGAATGTACCCATGACCAATTATGGGCTTGTTTGGGGGCAGGGCTTCGAATCACAGGTTTGCTTTAACATAGAGAAATTCCTTCAGAACCATGGATTGATTGCGTAGTTCATTATCTCACTTTTTTTGCGCACACAGTTGCTGTTTATTTATTTATTTATTTATTTATTTATTTTCTGGGCTTCTGAGTGGCGCAGCTGAAAAGCTTGCATCCTATCATCTGGAGATCACAAGTTTGGATCCTGATGATGCCACAGCCATCCATGGTCAGGACTCCAAGAGAGAAAATTGGCCATGGATGGGGTGGCATTCTCTCTCTCCCTCAAAAAAAAGCAAAAAGTGAAGAACAGCACTTTTTGGATGCATGGAATGTCATTGTGCTGGAATAACTGTAGCTGTTCTTTTTAAGATTAGATAAAGTCATAAGATTTTTAACTATGCAGGCCGACCCAATGTCCCACAATGTTCTCAGTGCAAGCACTCACTCCAGTCCTATGAATATCTTGTTCTACATGCCAATAAGGTGTTCTGTCTCATCTGTTGACCATAACAACCCTTTACTTGCCATCATCAAATTTAAAACTGACAAGTTGAATCAATCATGATATGTGGCATGCTGCACAAGAGCAAATAGCTTCCATACCTGAGAGGGACCGTTCAGGTGAAGTGAACCCCAGACTACTAGTTTCAAGAGGACCAGGTATTGGTTCTCTGGACCACTTCTGAACTCGAAAACAGCTAAACATACTGAACTCAAGTCCGGAAAATACTCAAATGTGAAACTGACCTAAGTGTGAAATCCAGCAGCCCCTCAGGAAGAACCATAGTTGTTTACTGAAGTGCAACAGTTGAAGGGTTCATTTGTAAACAATAAAACTGCAGAGGTTGATGTATTCCAACAAGTAACTGGATGGCATACATTCTGGATCTTCTTCGCTGTTTTTTGCGGGACAGCGTACCTAGAGGCATTAGGCCTACGCTTCACCCGACAAATGCATTTGCATGGAAGCAATTTTCAAGCTACTGCTTGGATAAATATGAGCCCACACTCTCGCACTGTCAGATTCTTTCATCACTTCTCTAATAAACAGACAGAAAGGCAAAGGCAAGAATAGGATCTCATTACGGTGTTGTATTAGTCAGATATTAAAGCCCAATCTTTCATGTGGGCCGAGGGGCATTTTCACACCCGCACTCAAATGTGTAAATTTCCCATAAATCACTCGGGGACATTCTCTTCACATGCCAGCCGTGAGGGAAACCCCCCTCTGGGGAGACAAGTTCTCTTTCATTCTGCAATACTTTCTCTCTGCTCCGGCTTTCTCCTCCTCTGCCTCTCCGCCTCCCTTTCTTTCATCCACTTTCATCAGCTTGGTGTCACT
This sequence comes from Pangasius sanitwongsei, assembly GCA_037576675.1. Taxonomy (NCBI): domain Eukaryota; kingdom Metazoa; phylum Chordata; class Actinopteri; order Siluriformes; family Pangasiidae; genus Pangasius; species Pangasius sanitwongsei. Next base: position 17,855,044 of record CM075022.1, read on the forward strand.
TGAAAGGCAGCGGCTACAGAGGAGGCACGACGAGGCCTGTGTAAGTGAGGATTCCTTCAGAAGATGTGTTACATGAATATAAAAAAACCCTAGTGTGAAGAGTTAACCAAGTGAATCAAGCAGTAATCCGTTAAGGATTCAGGCAGGTGGAGGGGAGTGCAGGTGTTTTTTTTTTTTTTTGAGAATCCAACAAACTGAAAAGAAGGTTGGACCTGAGAGATATGGTGCCACATAATTCCATCATGCACAGTGCTTCTTCTCTCTCTCTTCCACAGCTGTATGCTGGAGACACGGTTTTCTGCTCGATTTTCTGCTGTGCCCCTTTTGTTCTTGGCCCCCGACTCTGCAAGTGCAGATTCTAACCACAGGAAAAAGCAGTCATGGTGCAGGGACCATGCACCAGAATGCGATAGAGGATAGAGTGTGTGAAATTCCTTTCATGGAGGACTAGGTTGCACATTTGCCCCTCTTTTTTCCCCTGAAAGCTAGAGCCAATTTTACGCACCCTTATCTGGCCCCCTTCTCTGGCAAAGTGCCTGTTTCCTCACGGGTCGAAGGCAATGGGCCATTTGCCATGCTTGGTAACAGAGAGCGAGAGATAGGAGAGTGGGCTCACTGTGCTCCTTGGGGTTTCTCCCTTCGTGGTGGATCGGGTGCCTCTCCCTCTGTTTCCATGGCAGCGGCTGGCTTTATTAAAATCCTACTCCAGATGCGACACAACATCCCCCCTCTGCTTCCCCCAACACTCCTGCCATCACCCTCAAACCCTCTTCTGCAACTTCTTTCTACACACTTTGACCAGCTTGCAACACCATACATCTTAAACCCCCACAGCCACCCCTCAATCCCCCCTTCCCCCAACATGGCTAGGCAAGCATCCCGGCACGTTTTCAGTGGTTGTCAAAAATGAGAGATGGGGCCATGCGTTGCTAAATGAAGCAGAATGGGATAACCTCCACACGATTTCACACTCCGATAGCCTGTGGCACTGCTGTCATATAATGTGTCCTGTATCCCTGTTCGCCCTGTGGCCACGCAAAACAAGACACCTTCGCCTTGGCGTAAATCAAAATGGCTCGCCTTGACAACGTCGTTTGCATCCTGGTGTTGATCTATTTCCTGTGTCTGAGCATCTCCCAAAAAAAACATTCAAAGGTGAGGTGTTTTGTCAGGGGAAGACCCTGCGGATATTTCAGAGAGATGATTAAGCACAATAGTTTAGACATCTTAGAAAGTCCTCTTTCGGTGATCGGTGATCCTACAGCTATAACAGCTGCTTAGGGTGCTTTCATACATGTAACATTTATTCCATTTGAATGGAACCATGATGTGTTCTTCCCCTCCGTGTGGTTCTTGTGGCAGGGTTTTGTATATGCAAGCTGCTAAACTGAGCCAAAGGACAGAGCTCTAACACTGCAGAAATGCCATGTGCTCTGGAGATCTGGATTAATGAACAAAAGAAAAACCGAAAATACAGTATATATAATTATCTAATTGTTTGTTTATTATTAACTCAGTGTCCTCAGTGTGAGTGAGTTTTGTGATTTTACAAGCCTAAAATTGGAATTAATTTTAATAGATTTATGATTTTTGACTATTTTACGAGTAGGTTTCCATGTCCCTCATATGTGTCCATGGCTCTACATGTCCTTCAGACAATTTTTTTTTTTTCACTTTTTGGTTTTAATTGCATTCAGTCCGAGACCAAACCCAACCAAATAGCAAACAAACCAGAAGTATCAATTTCTCTCGGATTCGGACTTGCTCTGCAAATGGCCTAATAGATGCAAAAGCTCACTGACCACCCAAACCCACATACACCACCATCTCATCTACATTTCTTATTATTATGATGGTATGGTGGCTCGCTGCACTCCATTCATTGGCTTAAAGACAGATAATAGTGCTCCAATTCAATGACTGAAAAAAAGAGTGGCCAAGTCATTCTCCTGCCTCCCTTTTTTCCCCCACTAGTTCAGTTAGCATGTGAGAATTTCCTGGCTCATCCAGTGCCATTCAAAAGAGAAGCTCTGGGAATAGGGATTCAAGGACGCGTGTCGGAGGGAATACTAAACACCCCGCTGGGTATTACAAAAAGCCTTGTTACGGGCCAAGTTGAACGTGTTTGTATTGCAGGCTCCAGATTATGGGGAATGTGACAGGAATGTGCAAGTGTGCCGGATGTGGGGTGACCTTGCGATGAGTATTTGTTGCACAGAGAGCCTATAATGAACGATATTATGCATTAGGACATGCATGTCCAGCTTGTACTGATGACAGTGATGAGACCATGTATGTTCTAATGAGCATGTGTATTCCTGTGTATGAAACAGAGAGAGACAGTGAGAGAGAATGAGTGTTGTAATACTTACTATGAGTGTTTGAAATCAAAACATTGTGAAATGTATAATAAACTAAACAAAGTTTATTTGAAACATTTTATTTTCTCATCAGTTTAAAAAAAAAAACATATCCAGTGAAGATTTCTTTAGCAACAGCCGGGTGTGCTTGTGTATTAATTCACATAGCAATAAGGAAGCTATATGGATATATGATGATTATTGGAGCAGGGCTGAGTAATTGAGCAGCTCTGACAGTAGTGCAGCTGCAAATCATAGGTTTATATTGCACTCCTTCTAATACATTATTATTTCTATAGTAACAGCTCATTCACGGGGATGTGAATGGTGGATGCTCCTGATGATCTGTCCTATTAATAATGGCTCTTTATAGCTTCTATAAGTGATAACAGGAACTGACTTGTCTCGCAGACGCTCCACAACATTAAATGAAACTATAAACAGATAAAAGGTATGTGTTCTTTAATTAATAAAGTATGTGTTCTTTAATTAATAAAAAAAAAAAGTCACAATCCATGGCAAATTGCCATGGTATAAGATTAGAACACTTTGGGACATGCTGTTATAAGAAAATAATCAACTTTTTGGGTGGCAACAGTATGTTAACTAGTATAGTGCCCCCTGGTGGCTTGGGTGCCCTAAGAAAATGCATATACACCTTAAAGCTAGAAACAAAAATTAAAAAATGTGTTATGTTGCACCAAGTTAATCAATGGTTATGAAATTATGGGAATATATCTGCCAAACCTTATGATCTTATACCCTATTTTTGCTCATTCCTTCAGTAAGATTACTAAAACCTCTAAATTATTTTACTAATAGCTAATAGCTTATTGTAGTCATAGCTACATAAATGTGCAAAACGTCATCTTTTCTTAATTTTGTTATTATGCAAAGGTTGTTTCTATACTGAAATGAGATGTTAGATTGATGGAATGCTGGAAAAGAAAAAGGATAAGGGCTTTGGAATCCAGATAACAAGCTTTATCCTTATCTGGTAGCCTGAAGCTACACCTCAAAAGGCCCAGCTAATCACATTAGATAGCTAATAAAGAAATCCCCATCATTCTTCAGATTCATAACATCACGTCATAAACTATTTTGTTCCCCTTACACCACAGGGCTTTGCAATGTGGTCTTTATATATAACTTTTATTACAAGTCTTTATAATTTTTTTTATTTATTAAACAAGGACACTTCTTTTCATCCATTTATATTTACATTTAATGTGGAATGTCTGCCAAACAAGTTAGTTCCTGTTCTCAGTTACGTTATCGCAGCTATAAAGTCTTTTTTCTCCTCTTTTTTTTCTTGTCATGTTACTGAGGAACCAGAAAAAGTAAACTCCTCTGTCCTGAAGAATTTCCAGTGTAGGAAAACTACAGACTGTAAGAAAGCGCTGGCACTGGAGACTCCTTCCATGAATGTTCCATAAATAAACATCTCCTTACAGAAAACTTCACCATATCAATGATTAGATTTTTAATCTGTTTTTTATTATTATTATATTTAAATTATGAGAATTAATTATTGCTGAAGCTAGACCTTATGTTCAGTAGCTGGAAATAAAGAAATCTGCACCATCGTTCATCATGTAAGCCTTTTTCTGTCAGTTATATCATGTTGAGTTGCAAATCTCAATTCAGCAAGCAACATTAGCCATTAGAACCTTGAACCTGTTCAACAGCTACAGGGGAAATTGGTAAAACCTACATCCAGTTTATAGTTTTAAAACTCACTGTCTCACTCACACAGCTCTGCCCCATATGCTCGGCTGATAATAGAAGCAGGCCGCTGTGCAGTGCTGGTTTATATTCGAGAGTGACACTGGAAAATACATAATTCATTTTCATTTGGAGGAAATAAATTGGGGCGGGGTGGCGAGAAGCGATGCTCCAATATTGCAGGGACGAGACTCGTGGTGAGACAGCTGGATGCACGTGGCTGGGTAATAACATTATATTGGTTCTGTCAGGTAATTTCTACAAGTGTTAGCCACACTGGAGGCTCAGGCACATTGCAATCACTGGAGAAGGGAGTCTGGGGCTGGGGAGGAGGGGTGGTGTATGGAGGGGAGGAAGAGGAGGAGGAGGAGGATGGAGGTATCGCATCACAGCTCATCCCAAGCTATTCTCCTGCTCCTCGCTGGTCTTGTGAGCACGCTCGGTGCGCGTAATTGCAATCTGGGCTTGACGCTGTAAATAATTGACCCTCTCGACCTGTTACTCTGATGGGATTCTAACAGGGCCTATGACTTTCCGAGGGGAGTGGAGCAGTGTGTGTGTGTGTGTGTGTGTGTCTGTGTGGGCCTTAGTGTCATCCAGACAGATTGAGATTGAAAGAGTGAGAGAGTTGTTTGTGTGTATATAAATGGCATCAAAGGTTTGGCCTCCGTTGCCCATTCACTTTAATTTTGTCACAGGGCCGATCCTTGTATTACTCTAGCAGGAGATCAGTGTATCATCTTTATGTGTGTGTGTGTGTGTGTGTTTGCTCTTGTTCACACAACAGACACACACTCATATTGGATAATGTGCATATGCTTTACACTACTGATGCCATGTCATTAAACATGTCCCTTTCTTTGAACATTTATCATTCGATATCAGACAGGATTGAAATTTAATGTCCCACTGGCTATAAAAAGGTTGATTACAATTATCTAGATTAATATTTGGGAAAAATTTAATAACACCGTGATAAAGACTTTCTCATTACTTAAAAAAAAAACTAATTAGGGATGCTTTACTTATTAAATTACCCAGCGCACCTAGATGACATGTTTCAAATGACATGTTTTAACTGCTTTGTCTATGCAAGAAATAAAACCTTCCCTTTGGTGTTGTTATAGGAAGATAATCAACGACCAACCCAAAGTGGAGTTCCTGTTCCCTGAACTTAGCTTATTTTCCTATAACGACACATCCCGAAGTGTTTTTTTCTTCTAATATCACAGTAAATTTACAAAAATCAATTAGCAGTTGTAAACAGTTGTCCCTCACCAGCCTTTCTTTTTTCTTTCTTTCGAAGTAAGGACAAAAAAAAAAAAAAAAACTCAGCTTGTCATGTTAGCAAGCAAAAAGACTTTCCTGTGGGGAAAAACTGTTACGAAGCCCTGACACTGTACATTTATCTCCTTCCATAACTGTTACATACATGTCTCCTCACCATATATTGTTAAATAATGACACATTTTTAATCTGTTTGTTATTAGTCTTAGATTACATGGAGCTCCTCCTGTGAATGAGCTGTTACTATAGAAATGATAACATATTAGAAACAAGCATTAATATAAACCTGTGATTTGCAGCTGCACGATTGTCAGAACTGCTGTTATAGCTATAGAAAATTAATCAACACTTTCCGACCAATCGGATGTGAGAATCATTATGAATATTCAAATTGTGCCTCAGACACTGAAGTCCTCCTCATGTTTAACCTTGACAGATGTGCACTAATTTGCTAGCAGTTATTTACAGATCTTGCCATAGAGATGTTGCTAGGTCATATTTAGTAGCTTCTTGGACATCTACAAAAAACAAATGACTCTATAAAAGCAGCTAATTAGTGAAATTGTAAAGCTAATGAAACAGTAAATTAGAGTAATAGTTTTCTAAAGGTTCAGCTTAAAAGTCATTGTTGGTATGCTTGATTAATTAATGGCTGGCTAATTAACTAGGGAATCAACAAATCATCTGTGTGTCTGTCAGGTTAAGATTAACTTCCTTCTTTTTTTTTTTACTACTTTTTTAGTTTCAAAGTAATTTGGGAAAACCTTGTTAGGTAAGCTAGACTTTCTCTTTATTAGTGCTGCAAATATCTGTATTAAGATTTGAACTGGAAGTGGGCTTGGTGTAAATCAGAAGTTTTTATTTATAATTTTTTTTTTTACTTTTTTTATTTTTAGAGTTTCTTACTTTTCTTATATACTCATGTGCATATGGTGATCACCCGTAAATGTGCAATGCGTGTTCCTGACACAGCTCATTTGCATATAGTGATGCCCACAAAACTCCATAAAAGGGCACAGACAGCTGGGAGCACGAAATGAACAATCAGGGTAAAGGCTGAAAGACAAAAGTGACAGATTTTTAATAATAATTTTATATATAATAATAATAATTTTATATATATATATATATATATATATATATATTTATATATATATATAAATGAATGAATGAATGAATGAATGAATTATCTGTCATTATTAATAATAATAAACGAATGTTAACTCCATCAGCTGAGGATGTGTTTTTGATCTTCTATAACTCGCTATAGATAAGTGTGTCTGCTAAGTGCTGTAAAAAGAATAAAAATAAGCAATTTAAACTCAACAGTATATTCCAGATGTAAAAGCGCAGTAATCCGTGCAAATTATGATTTGAAGTCGATCAAGGTGAGATTTCCATGTGTAAATTTACACACACTCAGGAGCAGGAATAAGATACAAAGGTTTTCCGAATTTCTGGAACTTTCATGAATACCAAATATTTTGTGTAAACACCCCTACAAATAAATCCATTTGTATCCAGCTTGATAAATGATGCCCGTTGTTTGTAGCTGATAACAATAACCACCAAATAATATTTACGGGACGTAGTGGGGTCAAAATGGGGTCCTTCAACCAGCACTTCATTCTGCTTCACTGGTATCGTGGAAGATGTTCATTTAAAGAGCGGAGCTCTACGAAATAAAAATAGAAAAGACACATGGTAGAAATATGGTTATATTTTGGAGCTGAGTAAGGCAGTGTTTAGATCAGACTGCTGGAGCAAACCACTGATGATAGTTATCTGTATTTGTATCTGTATACAGTCTCTTCATTCCGAGCTCTATTGCTAACCCCTGAATCGTTTCGAATTCTCCCACTGAGCACAGACTATAAGGACAATAGTGGTTTGTTTCTGATAAAAGAACTTGCTCTTTTAAGATGTTTATAACGCGAGTCTGCGACTACTGTTTCCCCATTACCGCTGAAGGATGGTCTTGCTAAGGTCACCGTATCCCCCCGGCAACACGAACGTCACACCGCTCCTTGACTCACAGCATAGACAAATGCCAGTGCCCACTGTTGCTCTCCAACGCACAAACCCTCGCTAATGTCAGACGCTAACTCTGCCTGACCCCAACACTGGTGCGTAAATAAAAGCAACATCCATCGCTACAGTTACGTCTCCTGGCCCCTGATCTCCCTATGGAGCTGGATGTGTGGCGCATGCATGTGTGTAGTTATCAAACCCTGTTAGGTGGTCTTTGGTCTCAGCATGTCGCTTCCCCTCTGCGCTCACAGCCAGATCCTCTCTCATGGCGTGATGAAACCTGTCCTCCTCTTCCCCTCTTCCCCTTCCTGCCTATCTCTTTATCGCTCTCTTTCCCCTTATAACACCAGATATTCCTGGTGCAGGAGTATCGAGAGATTTGATGATACGGAATTTGAGATAAGGGCAGAGAAGCAGTAAAGAATACATGCTGCGAGATCTGGATTGGTTTTGGTCTCCTCCTGGTTCTTATATAGTATTTGCCAGAAAAAAAGATCTTCAAGTAATTCCAATAATTCCTTCATTATTGGATGTTATGACCCTGGAGTTACAACCCTGTGTTACACAAGGCAATCTAAAACTCTTTCCCTTTTAGATCAAACGGTATTATCTCGGCCAAAACAATTTCAAAGAAGTCCAAAAGTTTAAAGTTGCTCGAAGCTCCACACAGTAGTTTCATTTCAGCAAACAACATTAACATCAGGGTTGTGTCATGAATGATCCCTTTCAGCATGCGTTGTGGCTGCCAGGATGACATGTCATTTGTGCTTTTGTTAACATTGCAATGTGATTTTTGTTTCTGTTTTGGACCTGTATCTGCCCCTGTCCTGCCTTTGGTTAGTTGCCCTATTGTGTTCACCCGTTCTGTGTTTAGTCCTTGATTAGTTTGGCTATTGATACCCTGTTGTGTCATAGTATCTTTGCGAAGTCTTATTGTGCATTTCAGGCAAGCCTTATTTTACAAGACTTGATTACTTTGTTGACCTTTGCCTGTTTTGCACTTTGATTATGGAATACTAGTTTTCATTGCTGTCTAGCTGTGTATGGAACTCCCCTCTATTCTGTATTCTGACAATGATTTATGGATTGCTCTAAATAAATATCACGCCAAGCACCCGCACTTGAGTCCAACGTTCACTCACCGCACATTACAATTTGAAATGACCAGAAACCTTTTACTTTTTCATAAGGCTACATACTTTAGCGATTCATTGCAAGGGGCATAAACCGCCATAAACAATTATAAAAGATTCTTCCAATATATATCAGCTGTCATAAAGATATTTTGCTCTTGGTAATTATAATAGGTTAACATACATAAGCTGACATTACCCACTCTTTTTTTTTTGTTGCTGTTGTTAAATTCAAGCCTTGAACAAAACAGTTAGAAAACTCTGAGCACCTCGGCAGTTTAGTTTAGTTTAGTTTAGTTCTTTCCCTCTGCCTTGATTGCAGTCAGAAGGTATTTGTGCTGTAGGTGGGAACAGGTCCAAAGCACCTAAATCCCTTTCATCCTTGCTAACCTCTCCTGCTCTTTCCTCCTCCCAGCGGACAGACAATCAATACTTTATCAACAGCCAGACAGACCGAGCTAGCGGCGCCACCATGGAAGCAATTAGCTGCCTTAACAAAGATGGACGTGTGTCTTAAACCCAAACAAAAGCGAGCAGCAAACGCGAGCAAACAAACTCCACATCAAGGTGTTTTTGTCACTTCGCATTTGGATGCTGCGTGCGAGAGCCAGGCACTAATGGATATTGAATAGACAGGCGCACATTAGGAAAGGCAACAAACAGACAAATAGGCCTTATCGGACCAAGCTATTCATTAGAAAAGCAACACGGAAATCCCCGAAGGGAGCCATGATAAGCGCAAACACTCGGGAGAGATGCATGTGCAACAATTCAGATAGCACACAAACGTCAGCAGAATGCACACAATTTATGTCCCAAACGTGACACTTTTGTCGTTTTTGCAATTATCAGCTCTCTATAGCCAAACTTCCCCCCAGATACATTCATTTAGGGGTCTTTCACATATGCAATGTTTAGCGCGTTTGAATAGAACTCTGGTGTGTTCTCCTCCTCAGTGTGGTTCTCGGGTCCGAGAGCGTCCGAGTGAGATGAACTCGAGCGCAGTGAGAAAGCGATTCGATTCTGAATCGACTTGACTGCAGGAAGTGAATCAACCATAGCATGTGGCATGGGTTGCAGCTTTTCTTGTAGATGGGAACTCTAAAACGACAGAGCCAAAGGACAGAGCTGTAGAAATGCTGTGAGTTCTGGAGAGGATGTAAGTCGCTCTGGATAAGGGCGTCTGCCAAATGCCATAAATGTAAATGTAAATGTAGATACGGACTGAAGGGAAAAAACCTCTTGATATAGTACACGAAATATTTAAAAATGGTTATTTATATAATTATTGAATCATTTATTTAGCACTGTGTCTGTGTCCATTTCTGCTCACACTTGGTAAAGGTTTATTCGTCATTTTTCTGTCACTGTATTTCTGACTAATGATGTGAGTTGTATGAGGATGTTTTTAGCTCTACTCTGCCCTCACCCCTTCTTACCGGTGAACATTAAGGCAATTTACTCACTTTCCACGTTCATGTTGTCATGTGATAAGCCAATTCATCTCTGTTTCCTGGTCCAGTCTTGTCCTGCAATTTGCTGCTTGAATAGTTGGGTTGATTTCTTTTTTGATTAATTATATAATAGTTCTGCAAGCTGCAGAGGTAAGCTTAAGGTTCATTAATGCAAAAAGAAGTAAACTCTAAATACATAGTCTAGTATATATGTATTGTGGGATGTGGTTATGATTCAGATGTAGTTAATTAACAAGTGAAATGGTGTATTAGTAGAAACAGTAATTATACCAAGGCATAAAACATATAATGTTCATGGGTTTTCTTTATTTATGACAATATGTGTACTAAGGTGAGACCATTTAAGAAATAAGTAATCAGGAAAATTGTGTTTTAATGCCTTGTTAAAAATGTTACAATATATTGTATGATTTTGGTATTTATTTTATTAAACTGGGGGGGTATGATGTCAAGTCTTGGAGTTCCTGGTCTGGTTTGATTGAATGATTTTTGTCACACAGATCTTGGGTTGCCTTCATAAGCTGCAAGTGTCCACCTGTGTGTAATCTAAGGCATTGTTTATTCAGGAAACATGTGACTGACTACAGTTAGCAATCAAATAAATATTCTGATTTATACAAGCGAGAAAAAAACGAAATCTTAGGAACATAAGAAACAGCATTGTGGTGACGTCTTCCTATTTAACAAATGAGTTTCATGTAATGTTGTTAATATGTAAATTGTCCATATCGATGTTGGTGTCCTTTCCGCAAAGTCTTTTTCCTCTGAGTGTATGTCATTTGTGTTTTCCTGCGATGATCACTCAAAGCTAATTGGGTGACAGGGCTTTCACACAAGAGAGAAAAAAAAAACAGGCCAACATCATGAATAAACAACAGTGACAGCTAGCTTCTTCTCTGGAACTGGAACGTTCAAGCGTTGGGCCATTAATTAAGACGCATGATGATACGTCGCATGCTAGCCGACTGCATTTGCTAAATCCAGCTGCCTGAAGAGATATATGTTCTGTGTATTCTGGTGTCAGCTATGTAATTAATGTCAGCGCTTGTTGGAGATCTGACGCTAGCCTCGCTCATGTCTGTCCACCGAGACATGACTCTTTCTTTCACTGCTGACATGCACTAGACAGCCTAACTAGGCCTGAGGGAGAAGACAGCGCGGGACTACACTCTGTAAAAAACATAACACATGTCGTGAACATAGCCACAGGATTTTTCCCCAGATAAGGGTTTCATTATTTAATGGAAGAGACGGACAAAAGGAACAATGCCACAAGCAAGAAAATTTAATTACAGACACAAATCCCTTGCTTGCTCGATTTTATTTTATTGATTTTCTCGCATTAGGTGATAATCCTGATTGTTGATTATTAGTTATGATAATGTTTAGTGTTTATCACTGTTGCCTCACACCTCCAAGGTTGGGGGTTTGAATCTCACCTCCACCCTGCATACATGGCATTTGCATGTTCTCCCCATGCTTCAGGGGTTTCCTCCAGGTACTCCGGTTTCCGGTTTGTCTGTAGTGTGTGAATTGGGGTGTGCGTGAGTGTGTGTGCGATTGTGCCCTGCAATGGATTGGCACCCTGCCCAGGATGTCCGCTGCCTTGTGCGCCGAGTCCCCTGGAATAGGCCCCAGGCTCCCCCCGACCCTGTGTAGGACAAGCGGTACAGAGAATGGATGGATGGATAATTATGATAATAATGACCAACAGAAAGATTCATGGAATGTAGTAATATTCCTTATGCACGCAATAAAGCACTGTGTTGTAGGAAAATATTCAACGAGGGGTTGATGTGATGAAGCGGAGTTACTGTTACCAGCCCAAAGTTGATCATTTTCCTATAACATCACATCCTGGAGGGTTTTATTCCTCTTACGCCACATAGATTTACAAATGATTACAAATCTAGCATGCATTATCTGTTCATTCCTAGTAATATTCGTATTCAGTTATCTATGATCTGACTTCTTCCCTCGTGAACCTAAATAATCTGAAACTCGTGTAGTCTACGTATATATCCGATATGGAAGATCCTTCTTTCTTGTAAAAAGCATCGAAGCAAAGTCAGTGAACCCAGCGAACCTTTTCAAAAAGATGCTTATTCCCTGAGAGCATGCCACCTGCTCGCCCCCAGCAGCAGAAGTGAGTGGAGCTCAGTCACTCTTGACAGGCTTGAGACATTTTGTGCCTGGATGTCCTTGGTTGGCTGGCTGAGTGACACATAGCAGTGGGAGACGTCTCTTATTTGAGCGTGGGCGGAGGGGGAGGATTTTCCCCAGAGTGCGGCGCTGAAGCCCCCGTCAGCCGCCCACCCCCATGCGCTTGCACACAAACCCTCCTGATGAGCAAAAAAACTGAATGTTGCCCTTCGCCTGCTTGGATGAATGGATACGGGCACAGCGGCCCCCTCAGTGTGGGCACCGATGACAGAAGAGGACAAAAGGACTACAGAGTTGCAGGCTCTCTATCCCTACTGCTTCTAGTTACCTCTCTCTCTGTCTCTCTTGCTGTCAATCATGAACTCTCTGCAGTTCTCTCTATCCTCACTCTCCTCGCTGCTCTCCCCTTTTTCTTTTCATTACATGTCGAAAGCTGTCTTCCTCCTGTCCCTTCCACTTCTCACACTTCTCTCTCTCTTTTGCTCTCTCTTTCTCTCTCTCTCTCTCTCTCTCTGTCTCTCGATGTATGGCTATGAGCGAGCTACAGAACAGCTACACAAGGCTATCCTTTGCTAAACAGGAGTTCCTCCGGTCCTCTACCTGCTGTCCCTTCCTTTCTCTCTATCCGTCCATCCTTATCTCCCTCCATCTTGGCCGCATCATCGTCTCCCGCTATCTCTCAGCCGCACATGCTCTACCTCTTTCAGACCGGCGTATCACTTCATCTCGCTCCCCTTTCAGCTCCCTATCATCATGCTGATGGACAGAGCAAGCGACCGAGAGAGAGGGAGGGAGGAAGGGAATGAGGGATCCACATTCTTTCTACATCTATCTCTGCCTCTATCTCTTTCTGTCATTCACTTCCGTGGCTGAAACTCCGACAGCTTCTGTCAAGCTCAATAAACTGATGAGAATGCCCACTGTTTTAAAAGGTCGCTGTGAATTTATAAAGCAGCAGTAAGAAAAAATCATCAGCTGCATTAAACAGCCAACATTTAGACTTAAAGAAAGATTAGAATACCTGGTAGCAGAAATGAATTCAGCTGCCTGGTAGACACATAATACAGTTAAATAATCTAGTATCACAGTAAAAGATCATTTAAAAAAAAAGGCTTTTAAAAAGTGTTTGCTCCAATGCTTGTTGAAACGCAGGCAGTATAAGCCATAACGAGCATAAGACAGCTATGTAAAGTGACAAAAAATACAATCAGCAACAGCACTAAGCAAGTGGAGATCAGTCATACAGCACAGAATACAAAATACTACATCTCAAATTCATTTCCTCTATATTTTATTTGTGTTGGAGCTGAGATCACATGACAAACAGGCACCAATCACATAATGATACATTTATTTATTTACTTTTTGAACTAGTTTATTTAAGTTCTTAAGCCAGAACTGGAGAGCATGAAAAATGTTTTCAGTGGTGACAGACTTCTACATTTTATGCGTTTTATACTCTTAAGCCTTTTTTTGGACAGGATTCAATTTACATAAGATGATGTGCATGAGATGATGTGCATTATTACAATTATTACCGCTGTATCTCTGGAATACAACTCTGTCATGTCAGTCATTTTTCCCGACTGCACGTCCCCACATTTGGAAAGACGCCATCTTTTACCTACTAAAAAAGGACTTTTTTATAAACACCAGGTGATATACAGTATATTCAATCCAAATGCTTTAAATGAAATATACAGTTGTATGAAATATTGGTGGTTTTGTGCTTTTTCTTGAGTAGGGAGACCCTCCACAATGCTCTATTGCCAAAACCAAATCGCAACCAAGTATTGTCCAAGTTTAAAACACACAACAATAAAATATAAATAATGTTTAAAAACGCTTCTAGGGCTTTTAGGTAAGTAATTGAGGTCCTAGTAGAGGTATAACCTACAGACATTGTTATGCCTATGTGACCACCCACCTCCCAAAAACGGGATTTGCAACCCCTAAAAAAAATCCTTGTGGTGAATGTGTGTGTACGTGGTGCTTTGCGATGGACAGGCGTCCCATCCCAGGTTAGGCTCCTCATCCACCATGATACTGACCAGGATCAGTGAAACCAAGGCACTTACCCTGTGTTAACACTAGCAAGCAACATGTTGCCCTTGTTGCTCGTAGTTTGTCTCTTATGGGCGTATATTTGAAGATACCACTGAAGATACGACATGATTCTATGTAGTAGCCTCCGTTCGATATGTGATATTGGGCCTATTGTTAATCCATGAATGATGATGAGATGGAGAAGGACTATTTTAAGTATCAGAGTTCAATGACGTGGTTGTTTAACAGACATACTGTATCGCTGCAACCATCCAGAGCAATATTCCTACTGATGAGGTTAACACTACGTAAAGGAAAACAAAAGTCATACATCAAGGTGGCGTTCATTTACATAAAACTCTTATAAAATGGATTATAGCATTCCAGTATGCAAAACGATTTGCTCTCAGGAGACCTACTTTTGTTTCATGATGCATTATTAACGTGGCCTGGAGGACCACCAGTAGGGTTTCCTAATGATTCACAATCAGTCAAATCACTGATATAAGATAAGCCGACAGTCAGACTGCTCACTTTTGTACTTCTCATTTATTCTCTGGCCGTCATACACAAGTTGACCGAACCTGCCATGCAGCAGGGCAGCATTAATCAGTATTAAGCTGAACCTGCTGGCTCAGACATGACAGATCTCGCTCGCCCTGACCTCGCACACTTGTCATTCAGTGCATCGCCTCCTTTCACTTGAACTGGAGCGAGTGTGGAGCGTAGAAGTGCCGCGGGATGTGCCATGACTGGGTTCTTTTCATAAAAAAAAAGAGTTCCTTGGAGTGTAGATAAAATGTTTCCAACTATCTTGACGCGAGAACCCCAGCCGGGGACGTTTGGACATAAAGTCATTGCGAGTGAGATATCGGGGAAGAGGGCCAGTGCCGGCTGTGACACATTGAGGAGTTGCTTTATTAAAATTCTCGCTGCAGAAGTGGCCCTGACAGTGTGAGTCAGACCCGCACTCATCTCTTCTTCCTCCTCTCTCCCCCCAACCTGCTCTCACAGAGGTTGATCAGCTAATGACGTGGCCCAAATGTCACTAGCTTTCAGGGGATAAAAAGATGGCATGCCGGTGTTCCCGGCTTTGTGTAGGTGTGAGTCAGTGTGCGTTTGTAACTCCAAAAAGGAGACCAATGTAAATATATGTCTTATGTAAATAGAGATGTGGGAGTGATATATACCAGAATTTATACCACAGTGGTTTTGAATTCTCAGAGCAGAAGGTGTTCTCCTTGTAACATAAACAACAGGTTTATATTAAAGTGCTTGCAATTTTTTGTCTTATTAGTTTCAAGAGAGAAAAAAGAGAGATTAATGATGGAATTATTGTTGATAGCTGTTATATCGTAAGCGATAATATGAACCTGTTGCATGGACATTCCACAGCATTACAGGTAACTATAAATGGATAGAAAGTATGATGTCACTCATTAATAAATTTAAAAAATGTAATCATTAGCAAATTGCTGTAGTATAAGTGGAATAAAACACTTCAGGATGTGCTGTTATTGGAAAGCAATCAACTTCAAGGTGGTGACAGTAACTCTGTTTCACATCAGGCCACATCACACCACCCCAGCATGGATTATTTTCCTATAACAGCACACCTCCAAGTGTTTTATTCTGTACATAGTGAAATTCGAGTATTAGTTTATTTATTGTTAGTTTTAGTCTGTATATGTATATATTTGTTTACATTTTTCACATTGTCGCAGAGATGAGCGGGTAATGAGTGAGTGGTTACACCTGAAATGTATTTATAGGCTGTTTGTGTTTCAGTGAGGGTTTTTTTTTTTTTTGTGACTTTCTTGATGAGCTGTTGCTGCAATCTAGGAAGTCTGCTTTTCTGACCATGTTTCTACATTCAATTCATTTGAAATTTGAACACACGAAGTTGGAGAAGAAGTTTCTCTGTCATGCTTTTTTTTTGAGTATAGGGCTGGTGTTTTATTTAGATTTCAATTTATTTTTGGTCGAGAAAAAAAATGGTGTCTTTCTTTAGGCAGGTGAGAACCCAGCAATTAAACCCAGGCCCAAGACCATGGGAGTGAGGTGGTCTCTGTCCACTTCCAAGTTCCAACTTCCAACTTTGAATTGACTCAACTCTAGAAAGTGAATCAAACATGCTGTGTGTTTTGGGTTTCAGCATTTTTTTGTTTGTTTGTTTGTTTTGTTTTGTTTTTTGTAGATGAGAGCTACTAAACTGCTAAAGAGGAATGTGATGTGTTCTGGAGATTTGGACCAACAAACAAAAAGAGAAAATAAATGCTGGATGCGGCACATGAAATGTTTTAAACTTCTTGTTTATATAATTATCTAATCATTTACTGAGGATTGGCCCTATGATTTTTGTGATTTCTAAATGAATAAATTTTCAGCCATGCCAACTTTTTATTATTTTATTTATTTATTTTGCTTTTTGGTTCATTTAATTTGTGAAACCAAACCAAATAGCTAATGAACCAAAGTGTCAATTTCACTCTGATTTGGACTTGGCTGATTTGGCTTGCAACCGCAATTATGGAACTATTGGTACAGGATTAAAGTGATATGAGATTGTAAATAAAAAGGGTTCTGGCACTCTAAAGGTTCTGGGGAAGCATTAAATGATCTACAGTATATAAACCCTTATAACATACGAAAATACCTTGAAGAACCCATTTATTAAGGGCGTTTTCTCACTTGGTCTGAATACTCGAGTCCCTACCCGGGATCAATTCTGTACTCGTTTAGGGGCAGGGCTCAAAATTGCAGGTTTGCTTTCACATAGAAGAATTCTTCTGAAATGTTAATTGATTGTGCAATTCCGTACGTCACTTCTGCATGGGTGGGACGTTTGCAAAGTGGTGGGAAGTAGGTTCATCTGTTTGCTGTTTTTTCTGTTATTTTTCTTTGGTGCCAACACTCAAACAACAAAAGTAGGCTTGACGAAAGTAAAAACAGGAAGTATCATAACAAATCGAACCAATCATTTTGGTTGATATGCAGCACCAAGAGTGTTTCACACCTCCAAACCACTGTTTGCGTAGCAGGAATTGGTTCACTGGACCACTCCCGAGCTCGAAAACGTCTCTCACACTTCATTTCACCAAGCATACCGAACTTTCAGCTCACATGGCCCTGAGTCAGGAAAAAAACACAAGTGTGAAAAAGAGTATATATCATATTCAGCCAAGGAAAGAAGATGGCAAAAAAACAACAACTACTTATTAAAATATTTCACAGTCAGTCACGGTGCAGAACAGTTCTCGTTAGCACTGGAAGGTCATTTTAAAATAACCACCACAAGCATCATCGCTGATGCAGTTCAGCACACACTTAATTCACAACCGGTCATTAATAATCCCACAGCACTCCTCTACAGATACGACGAATCAAGTGTCCGGCTTTCTTTTATTCTTTCTTTCTTTCTTTCTTCTACATTTCTTATTTTAATGAAATGGCTCATCTCAAATTAGGCTGCCACTCGATTGACACCAGTGGAAAGCCTGAATTTGTATTCCGCCACACAGATCGGGTCCTCGCCAGAATCAATTTCAACCAGAGAATAAGCTGTGAAATTAAATAGCCTTTAGCCGGATGCCGCGCTCTCCGGAATGATTTGAACGGACAGTTCGGGATTGTTATGGTTATGGAAAATGAGGAAGAGGGTGTCATTTGGCATACTTTATATTTGCCTGTTTACATTTTTTTTGCATCAGAGAGCTAGTGTGAGAAGATTGCTTAGGGGGAACGCCAACATGTGCAGAGTGAAAACGCAGATTTCAGGCCATTTTGTGGCATCTGTGAATGGGTCACTGAGGACACGCCGCCATTTTTGTGGGACTGTGACGGATATACCACGCAGAAAAGTCACATGTAACTAATCACATGATGAAATTTACATGTGATTATTTTGTGCATTCACGTGATTTTTTATTATATGATAAATTTATTTTATTTTTCACTTTTTTTTCAAATTATTTTTCAAATGTGATTCTTTTCCCTATATGATTAAATTATTTTCAAATAATTTTCCCCCAAATGATTCCTTTATTTTATTTTTGTACATATTTCTACATTATTGATTATTTTATTTTTTGCATAATTTTTTTAATACATGATCCACATTAGTTTTTACATGTGATTTTTTAAAATGAGTCATGTATTTTATTTTTCGCATCTGATTTTTTGTTTTGATTTTACAAGCATTTATTTTATTTTCATTTATTTTATTGTTATTTTTTGTTTTTTTTTTACTTGAAATTAATTTCAAGATTTTTCCCACATGGTTAATTTTTTTCAGGTGATTCTTTTCCCTAAATGATTAATTTCTTTTATTTTTCAGATGTGAAAAAATATGATTCATTTATTTTGTTTTTCATGTTATATTTTTACACATACAGTCATGTGATTCTTTTTCTTACATGAGTCATTTATATTCATATGTCATTTTTTCCCCAAAATGATTCATTTATTTATGTTCCACATGTGATTTTTTTCTCCCAAATGATTCATTTATTTTCACATGTGATTCCCCCCCACACACAATTCTTTTTTTTTCATGATTGAGGATTAGTTTTACAAACGATTCATGTGTTCACTTGAGTTCGCATGTGCAAATCAGGGCATAACATGTTGAAATGCACCTTTATGTGATTTCCCACATGTGATTTCATATATCCTCACATAATCACATGTGGAAAAAGGACATGAACAAGACATTTTTGCCTACATCTGTAGCATTTAGGGAAATTGTACTCTCTCTGACTGTATCAAAGATGGAAAGAATATGCTGAAATGTGATAAAAATCCCCGTCCGGTGTATGAGTGGTGTATTTTTTGTCATTCTTTTTGTGCTTTGCTCTTTTCCAGGGCAGGTGTGCGAGTTCCTGCTGGAGAGATGGGATGCGACACTGCCATGCCATCTAGTGGAGATCCCTTTATGGCCGGCTTTTACTTCTGACACAAAGGAGCGTTTTGTTACAGAAGTGAGGTGGTGATGCCGTTTTCTTTGTCGCACAAAGAAGGCACCGTTGAAGAAAGCCTTCAATTCCCCATGGGGGAGCGAGGGCCTTTCTGACGAGAAGGGGGGGGGGGGAGGTGGGGGTGTTGCGGAAATTGAATTCATTGCTCGAGCTTTGAAAGGTGAGACATGGTCAGATGAAAAGAGGAGAAAGAATTCCATCAGGCTTGAGAAGGAAAAGAAAGTGTTTAGCAGCTTGGTGTCAGTCATGTAATAAATCTGAAAAAATAAATAAATAAAAAAGGATGAAAATTATATTTTTGTTAGATGGACAAGGATGTTTGAGTTGAGCAAATCTGGATTATTTAAAAAAAAAATCTACCTCAGGCAAAGGCGCTTGCACTGCTCTCAAAGGTGTTTTTTTTTTCCGTTCTCAGGTTATAGTGTGAAATCGATGGCGTCGTACTCAGGGAGCTGAAAATTGAAAATAGGTGTCTGGTCTGAAAATCCCCGATCTCATTATGACAGCCAGATAATGGAACAGATGAAATACCTGAAATATGACTGCATTTTTTCTTCCCTTTTAGTCTCTTATCGTAACACCAAAAGTTTTCACAAACATCTGTGCTGCTCTTTATACAGCAGTGAGTTTATCGAGTTCTCAGGTAAAAAAAAAACAAAAGAGAGAGAAAAATACCCTTGCATGTCCTCTTTCTTTCCTTCTTTCCTTATTTCGTTCTACTTTCAGCAGCATCATTTGCCTAAACCCTCCATCTTCTCATTTTGTGTTCCATCTCTGTCTGACCCTGTGCCTCCTTTCTGTCATTCATCCTTCCCTTCCTCTCTCACTTTCTCTTTATCATGCTCAGAGGTCAGCCATTTTGCTAGCAGGCTCGCAGCCGGAGCTGTTGATTGGGTTTGCGGCGCACGCCGGATGAGGTGAGAGACGAGAGGAGAAAGAGATAGAGATAGTGAGGAAGTGAGGACGAGCTCAAAGGCCAGTGAAGCATGAAAGACACAGGGAGGTGTGTTTAAGAGCGAGGTGTTTCACTCTATTCCCCTTCATCAAAAAGGCCCTCCCTGGATGCCTCGCGTACACAGAAGCAACATCGCATGCATCGCATGCATAATACCTCGCTGATTCATTATCCCAAAGTGCCTCCAGGCGTACAACCTATAGTCTGTAAAACGACAGAATAATACACCACATCCTCAAAGACAAAACTAATGACACTCAAGGTAACAGAATTACGATTTAATGAGATATGAACACATGAAGCATCTCCTCTATACATAAAGGAATACTCCTGAACCTCTGTGAGTGATTAACACGACAGTCTATTTAACACAAAATAAAACTCTAGCTGTTTCACTGGAACAACAAGCAAAGATTCTGATTGGTCAGAAAGTACTGTGCACAGTTTTCACAGGTTTATATTAATGCACTTGTTCTAATACGTTATCGTTTCTATAGTAACAGCTCATTCACGGAGACGTCTATGATGGACGCTCCGCAGAAGCGAACACGGATTAAAATGTGAAGTCTTTATGGAAGGAGTCTCCAGTGTCACAGTTTTGTAACAGTTTTGTAACTTCAGGACAGAGGAGTTTTCTCAGTAACATGACAAATTGCATTTTTTTTTTCTTCTTTTTTTTCTTCTTTGAGACAGAGGAAAACAGAGGCTGGTGAGGGAACAACTGTTTCCGCATAAGTGATAACTTGTTTCATGGATGTTCTACAGCATTAAACGTAACTAGAGATGGATAAAAAGTATGAAGTTGAATTGAAAGTTGAGGTATAAGAGCAATAAAACAATTAGGGATGTGCTGTTATTGGAAAATAATCAACTTCAGGGTGGATTCAGTAATAGCAGTTCATCGTTGATTATTTTCCTATAACAGCGTGATACGTAGTGTTTAATTTCTTATATAAGAATAGTTTGCATATTGAGTTACCAGAACATTCTTTGTGTAATATTTCTTAAGCAAATAAATAAATAAATAAATAATGTAAAAAGTATGTAAGTATAAGGGGAAAACAGCATAAGGAAAGAAGCAGAAAATAGAAGAAATAAAAATGTAACAGAAAATTTAAATAAATATATATATAAATAAATAAAACAACCAAATATAAGTATTTAAGATAAAATAGTAATAACAATTTGGGTATAGTGAGGAATTGTAGCTCAGAAAAAAGAAATAAATAATTAAAAAAAAAAAAAAAAAATCACTTCCATGAAGGCTCACAATGTTTATGCTTGAGGTACACACACTTCTGTACATCATCATGCTGTATCTCGGTATACAACTGCCAAAAACTTTCTACTGATGGATTTGAATGCCTCGCCGTCTCCAGAGGCGGTGTTTCATCTTTCTTCCCACTGATAAAACAGTAAAGGAGTGTTCCAGAGAAGACGGCAATAATTATCTCGCCGTTCAGTCCATTCACACGGTAGCAGGGATACAGCAGCAAACACGCTATAATAAGGCACAAGTTTCTTGCTTTAATTAGAACCACCGCCAACGCAGCCAAACAAGGCAGCATGATCGCAAACCCCAGACAACGAGCGCAGGATTTTATCTTCACAAAGTGCTGTGAGGCGACTAGCTAGCTTTTAGCACCACAGCAAGGGAAAAACAATAACAGCTCATAGCGATTACTTTAAATCATGCCTAACTGTGTAGAAAAAAGTTGATGTGTCGTGTTCTTTATGCTGCGTGCTGAGTTATTTCTGTAGATTCCAAATGTACAAAAGGAAATGACATCACATTACATACATACTAAAGCTCTACTGGGTTTTTAGCATCTTCGCTGTTACAACATGGCAGCTTTTTCTCAAGTATGACTGGAGCAAGACTGAAATATTTCTCATCATGGTGCATTTAAGTTTTGATTCCTGTCATTATGATTTGCATAAAAATGTCTCGGTTAAGGGAAAGAAGAAAATTTCTCTCGTTGAAGTTAGCAGCACAGCTCCATCACGTCTTAGTGGATCTTTTTGCTAGGAAACTCTAAAATATTTCAATTTTCCTCCCTGTATTCCAAAATACTCCAAAAGAGAGTTTTTTCATAATAAAAATGCCACATGAGCCAGTCAATAGATGTGCAGGTCTTTTAAACTCTGATATATATATATACTGTATATATTTACAATATTTATAGTTATTTTAGATAGGCAGAACATGATGAAAAAAACGGGTTAAACCATAGCCTTAGCAAAGGTTTATTAAGTAGCTGAGAAAACCCGTTTGGAAAACTGACTTCCAGTCTGGAATACATGTTTGGGTTTGAACGTGCCTCCTGTCAGTCATTTTATAGACCCTCTACTGGCCATCTAAGATCCTGGGGGTGGAGCTTCATCATTCAAATGTCAGAAATCATTCAAATGTCGAACCCACCAAACCCTACGTTCGACGTGATCTTGAAAAAAAGAGACTAATCTTACCTAATGCACCTTATACTGACACTCTATTGAAGCCCCGTCCTCTTCCTGCATTTCACAGTAGTAATATTTTGGCCCATGCTCGCGGTGCTTGAAAGGTGTGCTGATGCACTGCCATCACTTTCTCTCAAGGTAAATGGAAATGTTGTGGGTTCATTGAAAATGGTCAAAAAGTGCATAAAACTTGGACCAAAGAAAGATTAATTAGGTGTACAATTAAGTGTTGAATCTTACATTTTGCTAATAATGTTAATGCCCTGATAATGAGACAGTCATTAAAGACGCAATTTGTTTGCTTTGCTTTGCTCACCTGCCTCATCAGAGGGGACGCAAGTTCTCTGAAAACTGGGAAGTGGGCCACATGAGGAAAAACGTTTGAAAACTCAGAGATAAAGTGTGGATTTTCTGCAGAATACTGCTTTCAAAATGATTATTAGCACCCTGATGATGAATCTTCTCTGGAGAGAAGAACAGCATTGAGGATCTTCCTGAAATGTTTAATAAATTTGTAGATAACCTTGTCCTCTCTTCCATGGAGAACAATTTAATCACCTTTATATTCTTGAATTTGTGCATCTTAACATTTTAGTACACTTTATGGCGTTATTGGACGAGTTGTCTTAGATTCTGTTTAAAACCTTCCACTGACGTCATGACATTTTAAAATTGCTTACTAATCTAGAAGATCCATAAGACTGATCTGAGAGGTTTTTAACTGTAGACCGGTTTGCGTTGATACTCAAAACCATCTCTAGTTTGTTTGGTCTGTTGTGTATCACATCGTCACTATACTACCCATATTATTGTACGTACTGTATGTACTACATGAAGAATACATGAAGGATACACATGGCAGCCATCTTGCATACAGGTAAAGCAAGTATAAACCCAAACATGTTGGACAAACAGTTTGGTCATATTCCTCCAAAACTTGATTCCAATGAGGCTTGGTAAAATTGAAGTTCAGTAGATCTTGTAGTTTGCTCTCAGGAAGAGTTTATTTTTATGGAAATAGCATCTAATAGTTTTTGAAAGAGAGGCGGTAAGCCGGTGACCACCAATTTTTACCAAAACTCTTGAAGGGTGCCAATAATTTTGGATTGACCATAGGAACGGTCCAGATTTTCCCATCATATGGTGTGTGCATGGCTATGTTCCGTTCCACTGCTAATTGTTGAAGATGCCCCCTCTGAATGAACACTACAGTATTTAATGGCAGAGCGGCGTATGAATAGACCTTCGTCTTCACAGGAGCCGCGCTTCTTTTCATCTCTTTCTGGCCTTTGTCTTTTCTGTCATCATCATCTTCTACTTTTTCTTTAAAGGATCAATTCCAAGCCCCTTTATTAAGGCTTGAACGTGCATAATTCAAAGCGCAGCTGACACCCTTGTCAAGGCAGCCTGCCAGAGCTCCTAGCTTTTATCCGACGAGCTGTCAGCGGAGAACAGAGCAAAGACGCGGGAGCTCGGAGTCACGATCGAGATTAAGGAACACACTCCTTGAGAGGCAGTAGTGGGAGACGTTCTGACTTTCACACTATGCTGTCTGGCTTCATAATAAAGATAAGAGGAATAGTTAAAAGAAAGGACAGCAGAGAGTAGCTGTAGAAGGATATTTGGTTTGTTTGGGTTTTTTTTTTTGTCTGAATTCTTCCATATTGTTTATATGGATATTTCTCCAAACATCATTTAAAAAATCCGTCATGTCCACACCGACAGTCCACATGAAAATGCAAAAACGAATTGAAAATGCTTTCTTGACCACCAGATAGTAAGTCACAAACTGTTACATCAAATACCTCAAGAATAACATTGAGTGTGTTGATTGTTAGAGATGGCGAAATGCAGATAACCACAAGTTCTAAAAAGAAAAATGACAAACACAAGGATTCAAGATGAGGTGGAACTACTGCTTAAGGTTATACTTGAATACAACTTGTTTGCCCAGGTCGTAACCAAATTCTGCACTCGCAGAGCAGTTTGCAGCACCGGAGCCATGGGTTTTGGTGAAGTGGTGGTTCAATGGTTTAAAGGCTCTGGGTTACTGCTTAGAAGGTTAAGGGTTCAAATCCCAGGGCCGCTAAGCTACCACTGTTGGGCCCTTGAGCACTATATCATTGCTGATCCTGTTCTCTGACTGCCAGCTCCCTAACAAGGCAATGTCAATCATATTCTGTCTCCTCCACATGAAGGAGAAAGCCTTATCAAATAAGAAATTACAAACCACAAAGCCATGATAAATGGTCTCCTAGAACATTTGTAACACACCAGACATGTGCAGGATTGCGCTGACATTAGCTTCTCAAAAAACACTTTTTTTCAAAAATATACGTTTTTTTAACATTCACATAAAAGTTTTTCCACCTTTTTTAAGTTTTCACCTGTACACACGTGTCAGAAGGCTGTTTATTTAATGTTTATTTAAAGTTATGATTTATGAATGTTTAAATAGGTATAATCTGAAAGGCAATGGCACTTTTATTTCTTGTATTTTTCAGAGAAAGAATGACTAAACTCTATTTTTCTTATTCATAAACGCAGAGGCCGCTTGCTGCTCCCGGGTGTGAAATCGGCATTGTTGCGGCGCGAGACGATCTATCAGCCTCACGCAGTGTGACCGAGTGATGACATCACACTCCGATAAAAGGCCCTTTTATTGGCTCCAAGGTCATCAGTGGGAAGACAGAGGCATAATAATTGGCCTTCGCCGAACTGTGCGTGCTCGCAGCTCACACGCCGCGAGCGCTGCTAATCTGGGTTTATACTCGATGAGATCTGTCCTGCAAACAAAGATAAAGGAAAAAAAACTTGAGAGAACAGTGTGTTCCTTTCTCACCTGCTCACACACAGTTGGCTGCTGATGGGATTCCCATTGAGAGAAAAATCCTCTGGATGGTTTTTTAACTGCAGTGTGATTATATTCTCTTAGGCCATAGTGAGAACTGAATTTAGTCACTTTTAGGATAAGTAGTATGCAATTTCTTTCTCATGGGTCTGACTTTTTTTCTTTTTTTTTTTAGGTTTGTTCTCTTATCTCTTACAGACTCTTATCACCAAGATTTGTACTGACAACTGAAAACCTTAAGAATGCTTGATTACAGGCTATCCTGGATTACTGATCCTGGATTTATCCGTTCTATGAAGCTGGTATCGGATTTGTTACCACGACTACAGGAGCAGATTTATTCAACATGAACAAGATTAGATCCATTTATTTACTGTGTTGATTATTTTCCTATAACAACACGCCCCGTCGTTACTTATACCCCAGTGCTGTTGAATTTATTTTTTTTTCAAAATAACCAAATAAGGTAAAAATGAATTAATCTTTACAGTATTAATGCACTTGTTTCTATAGTAACAGCTTGTTCACAGGGACCTGGATGCCGGACACTGCACATAATCTAATCCTAATAATAAACAGATTTAATTCATATGGTGACGTTTATGTAACATTTACGGAAGGAGTCTCCAGTGTTAGCTCTTTGGAACAGGAAAGTTTTCAGGAGACGAGTTTACACTTTACAGTTTCTCAGGATTCAGGAACTGAGTTGTCTCGCGGATATTAAATGTAACTCTAAATGGACAAAAAGGCGAATGTGTTGTTCATTAATAATGAAAAAAATTTTAATCGCTGGCACTTCAGGCAGTGCTGTTATAAGAAAATAATCCACTTTGGGGTGGCAATGTGGTAATTTTCCTATAAAGGCATGCCTCATTGTGTTTTCTTCCTTGGACTATACCGGCTCTTAGAAAGAAAGCATTCTCTAGGGGTTCTTTGGAAGAATATTAAATCAGTAATATTAATGTGAGTACAACCTGTGATACGACACTCTGCACTCTCCATCTAGCACCCTGAAGTCTTATCCCTATGTTAAAGGTTCTGTGTAGGAGAGATTTCTAGGAAGAACCCACCTTATAGAGAGAGAACAAATAGAGACTGGTGAGGGAACGACTGCTGCGGTAATGTACTGTAAGTGAGAACAGGAACATCTTTCTACAGCATGTTTCTATGTTTTGTTGTTCTTTAATTAATCGAATGTAATTGTTGCCAAATTGCTGTAGTATTATTTTCCCATATTGGAAAAGAATCAACTCCAGGCTGGGAACAGTAAGTCCACTTCATCCCACCACCCTGTTGTTGAGTATTTTCCTCTAAGTGTTTTATTACTTACAGACCATTTCAGAAAGGTTTCTCTCTCTCTCAACGCCTACACAGGTATAAAAATATGCACAGACAAGCTGTTGGAGTAGACGCAAGGTGCTTAGCACTTTCTTATAAGAAAAATATATCTTGCCATTACCAAAAGGAGTTACTAGAGCACCTTGCACTCCATATGGCGCCTTGGAAAAGTGCACACACTGCCGTAAAAATGCGTCACTCCCCAACGTGTGGCGAGGAGAACAGAATCAATACGGAGCCACGCTCTCGTTAAGGGAGTGCTTGATGAAGTGTCTTGTTATCCAGTCAATGTGCTGACTCCTCGTTTCTTCGGCAAAGAGCTCGACGTGAGGGGTCTCTCTCCTACCCGGGGTGTCCCTTCCTCCTTCTCACTCTCCTCCATAAATCAAATCCGACTCTTTTTAAAAAGCTGCAGATTGCTCCTGTGTAAACACGGCAGCCCACTAAAGCCTGCCTCCGCATCACATTCCTGTTTGTTCATTAAATATTAACCCAGCCGTGCCGTGCCAGCTCCCTCCTGAAATAGATTTTCATTTTGTGGAAGCGTTTGTTTGGCCGCACTCGGTCTGCGCTGAAGGGCATTACTAATATAATCAGATCTCACCATGTTGCCTGGAGAGAGAACTTTTTTGTAATCACTCGTGTTGACTCACTCTGCTTCGCTCAGTGAACGCAAAATTACAAAATCTCACAATCACAAAATAATAACATAACTTCTTAATTATTCATTTATGAATATTGAATTCTGGATTCTGTCTGAGGCAAATCACAAGGTTTATACTAATGTGTTCGTTCTAATGCGTCATCGTTTCTATAGCAACAGCTCATTCACAGGTACTTATATGGCGGACACTAAGCATAATCTGAGACAAATAATAAACAGATCAAAAACATGTTTATATTAACAAACAAACACATATAATCATTGCATTGGTGAGGTTTTTGGTAAAAAGACGTTTATTTAACATTTAACATTTATGGAAGGAGTCTCCAGTGTCAACGCTTTTGCAAGTTTTTGTTAAGTCTTCAGGACAGAAGAGTTTACTTTGCCAAGTGGTTTCTCGGCAACATGACAAGCTGTGATTTTCTGTCTTATTAGCTTCAAGAGAAAGAATAAAAGAAAGGATTGTGTGGAAACGACTGTTTATAGCTGCTATGACATAAGTCAGTACAAGAACTAACGTATTTTGTGAACATTCCATAACGTTAACGTAACTAGAAATGGATAAACGGTAGAACGTTGTTTTTTTTAGTTAGTAATGTCTGGGGATCCCCAAGAAGGAGCTGGAATCTGTGGCTGGTGATAGAAAGGTCTGGGATGATCTTCTCAGCATGCTGCCTCTTTGATCCAAACTAGGAAAGGCAGATTGAATGAATTAAAAAAGTTCAAATGTTTGCATCCCTGCTTTCTAAATGTAATTTTTTTTAAAAAATCAATAATAACTGTGCATACTTCATCATAAACTTCTTTCTCATGGATCTAACATCCACCCCTTATTCTTCCTGACCCCTCGGCTCTTCAGGTCAGCTCTGAATACAGAGAAGGTCATGTCTTCTTTAGTTTAGTTGTTTTCCAGCTTTATGTTTTCGCTTCTTGTCTTGTTGCAAGATATATGCCCACATTTCATTTTTAACCTCTTTGAACGTTGTTTTTTTTATTACATGGAATTGCTGTGGACTAAGAGGAACAAAACACAGCAGGACATGCTGTTGCTGGAAAATAACCAACTTCAGGGTGGTCGCCATAACTCCACTTCATGACACGACCACATTGTTGATTATTTTCCTGTAACATCATGACATGGAGTGTTTTATTCCATACATTTTCACTGAGGTTCTAAATCCAGTCATTCATCTACTTTTCAGCTTAAGTTGGATTTCTTGATATTTCATCTAAGCCACTCTTTGGTTACATTTACACTTACAGTGGCATGTAAACTTCATGGAAATCATCTGTAGATAGAATTTCTACAAGAGATCTCATCTGAGAGGCCAGAATACCTTGAGTAACTCAAGAAAAAAAAACACATCATGCCTGGAGTAATCTTTATATGTATAAGGTGTAAATAGTATTTTTATGAACTTGGGACCATGTGGGTTTCTCCAGGTTTTAAAATATTGCGGTAGGTGACTGGCAGCTCTAAATTCACCCTACCTGGTTTAAAATAGCTGTTTTTGCCTTCTTGCTATTCTAGTGATTCAGGAACTGTTAGCATTATTACTGTGTTTGGATTGTATCAAGCAGAAAGGGGCATTTTTTTTCCCCCTTGCACTTAAGACATGGCCTAACACATAAAGGCTTAAGCGTTAGCTGATTATTTAACTCAAGTGAGTTAGATTGGAGGAAAAAAAAAAAAGAACTGACCTGCAGTAGAAATGTGTGCTAGGCGAGGTAGCAGTCATGCTAATTATAGAAGCTTGGTGCTAATTACAGAATCAGATGAGCCCATAGGCAATTTGTTTTGATGCAGTTGCTCCAAGTCCAGACGAAAACCTAACCCTGTCCAAATAGGGCTTTTTACTGTATATGAACACAACTGTGTTTAACCCTAGAGCTTTTTATGAATAAAGCTTTGTCGTTGTCACGCCAGTTATTCTGATAATAAGCTTCGCTGATGGAAACCTATTGCATTTTTTTTTATTGCATATCCTGTACATGTGCTTTACATGGCAGTACATTTACTTTACTACCCCCTTAGTCACTCATTTGCTGGGTTTAATTGCATTATGGAAATAGCATATATAACAATTTGTTTTTATTTTGTTTCCATCTATAATGGAGTAATTAATCCAGTGATCATCAACAGTTTATGATCCTG
Source organism: Pangasius sanitwongsei (assembly GCA_037576675.1). NCBI lineage: Eukaryota > Metazoa > Chordata > Actinopteri > Siluriformes > Pangasiidae > Pangasius > Pangasius sanitwongsei. The sequence goes on from CM075022.1 coordinate 17,884,663, forward strand.
TTTACTAGCTCACTAGTGCACTTATGTGAAAAGGCTACAGATTTCCAAAGAGCTTCAACATTTATATAAACAGCTTCTGCTTCCTCGGCTTTGGAAGCCTGAATAGGTGCATTCAGCTCATCAACTCGAGCTCGTCACATGATATTTACTTCTCGTCCTCTATTCTCATTAGCATGTATGGCATGAAATCTCTGGCAATCTGTAAGAAAAAGTAATATTATCAGAGCTTGCATGGCAAAACCGGAAAATTGTCTTAAATAAATATCTACAGTGGCTTGCATAAGTATTCACCCCCTTAAACTTTTGACGTATTTTGTAGTGTTACAACCTGGAATTGAAACGGATTTAATAGGAATTAAATGTCATGAATATACCTATCAACTAAGTATGTGACCGCAGTGAGGGTGAATACTTGTGCCATCACAAATTTTATGGTTTTTATTTATCAAATAATTTTACAACAATATTGATTTTTCCCCCACACAAGGGGGGTGAATACTTGGTGAATGCAAGGTGCTGTGCAGTGTACATTTGAGAACATTGGTGCTTTTGCTGTGTTGCTGGACTAAAAACGCTCACTCGTAGATGCTCCACTTGTAGAATAACCTCACATTTAATGATGCAAACCGTGCTGGTGTTTTTGTCCGAGCCTTCAGAGAATTGCAACTTGGCACAAACTTGTTACACCATGCTCTCTAATAGCCACCCTCAAAGCACCGAGGACATTCATCACCTCTCGCTCGACCTCCTCCCTGCCTACACAGCCACCCCCCTCCACCCCTTCACCCAATTCTCCACCAAGTTCCAACCTCAATTAGGCGCTCTGTGCTGTCCTTGGATGAAAGCGGATGCTGGACTCCCTTCGACTTCTCCCTCCTCACTTCTCCTGTTATTTCTGTACATGCTCGGCTGACTTCGTCCCTGATTAGAGCTTTGGCTTTGGACCTCGGCAGGTCACTGGACTCTGGGGTTCAGTTTCCACTGTGCTTAAAGCATCGAAGAGAAAAGACAAAACGCTTAATAAGCAGTAGACGGGTACGCACACGCTTTCAATTATCACCACCACCCACGTGAAGTTTTATTTCTTTTTGAGAAGTCATCACAATGTCTTCCAAAGCATGTATTAAAGGAATAAATATATTTATCCAGATGAGTGCAAAACTTTAATCAGAAATGTGCCTTCATCATTACAATTAACAAAAATGGTGTTTCAGTTGTCACCCGTGGTCACGAGCTGTGGATAGACACTGAAAGAATAAGGTCGAGTACTGATGGTAGAAATGAGATTCCTCTGGGCGTACTGTCCGTGATAGGGTGAGGAGCTCAGCAATCCGAGAAAAAGCTTCTCGAGAACTGCTCCTCCCAATTAAGGTGCTTTGGGCTCCATCTAGAAAGAGATGTATTAGGCATGTTGCACTGGATGGAGACCCCGGATCAGACCCAGGACCTGCTGGAAAGTTTATACCTCACAGTTAGTAATGTCTGGGGATCCCCAAGAAGGAGCTGGAATCTGTGGCTGGTGATAGAAAGGTCTGGGATGATCTTCTCAGCATGCTGCCTCTTTGATCCAAACTAGGAAAGGCAGATTGAATGAATTAAAAAAGTTCAAATGTTTGCATCCCTGCTTTCTAAATGTAATTTTTTTTAAAAAATCAATAATAACTGTGCATACTTCATCATAAACTTCTTTCTCATGGATCTAACATCCACCCCTTATTCTTCCTGACCCCTCGGCTCTTCAGGTCAGCTCTGAATACAGAGAAGGTCATGTCTTCTTTAGTTTAGTTGTTTTCCAGCTTTATGTTTTCGCTTCTTGTCTTGTTGCAAGATATATGCCCACATTTCATTTTTAACCTCTTTGAATTCTCTCTTTCTGTAGATGGGAGATCTCTTTTGGAGGTACAGTGGGGTCCAAAACTCTGAGTGAAAATGCTTCTATTTTGCATTCGTTTCTAATTTAATACAAATGTTTCCTTACAACTTGAGTGAAACGTAGAATCTTAGAAATGTTTAGATGAATTTCAGAATTACTTATTTCCTACAGCCTGCATGGACTCCACAAGTTTGTCTAAAACTTAAACATTGTCTTTACATGTGCTTTAAGAGTGCTTTTGTACAAAGGAGGTCAATATAGCATATTTGCTTTAGTTTAAAAAGTGACCTAGAAATAGTTTCTTGGTTTAAAAAGATAATAATTTCTAAATAAAAAAATGTTTTAAATACCTTTTTTTATTTAATTTTTTTTTTTTTTTTTTTTTTACCTGATCTTTTATGTGCACTGTAGGTAAATTTTTAAAAATAATTCTTAAAAATTAAATTGTTTTAATTTTTTTTTAAATTAAATTCCAGTGTGGTCTCATACTTTTGGACTCCATTGTACATTTTGATTTTTCCACCCATGGGGTTTGGGGATGCAAACTTTTGCACTCAACTGTACTCTACTTACTCAGAGCCAATAATGGACCCGGCTGATCAAACAAGCTTTCACTAGAGAGTCTGGTAGGTTTCCTTATGAAATCTGGCTAAGACTTACTTTCCCAGAAGGACATCATTTGTCTGACATTGACAAAAACAAACCCAGACATTTTTGGGTAAAAAAAAAAAAAAAAATTCAAACACACAAAAATATCTCATCAACTGTTTCAAACAAAATCCTTGAATCATTTTTTTTTAAAGACTTAACGCCATAAACATGACTAAATTGTGCTAAATACCTTCAATATTCTGAAGCTTGTTGCCAGAAAAGTGTACAAACAGTATCAGCCTCTCTGTGAACAGTGGGTGGAGCATCAAACCAACATATTCATCAGAGGGCAGGTCAGAGGACGGGAGTAGCTCTCAGCACACATGAATAACATTGTTACTAACGCTTGATTAAAAGCATTAACTTTTTTATTTACTTTTTTTTTTTTTACATTCAGCTCCAGGCACTAGCTATTATTTTCTTGCTAATATCTAATTTGGACAAATTCATTACAGCTTATGTAACTCTTGTGATGCTTTGGAGAAGAAAAAAAAACACACGCTGTAAAGAATTAGAAAATAATCTGAAAATAATCAATGACAGGGTGATGTGATGAAGCGGAGTTACTGTTTCCAGCTTGAAGCTGATTATTTTCCATCAAAGCATGCCCCGAAATGTTTAATTAGTCTTACACAGCAGCAGTTTGCCAATGATTACAATTTTTTTTAATTAAAGAATGGCACATCATACTTTTCATCCATTTATAGTTATAATTAATGTGGAACGTCTAAGAAACCAGTGTAGACCGCTACATTTCCGTTTTGCTGTAGTGTATGAGTGCTCCAGTACTGCAGGTGGCGCTGTTAAAATTTCCTGATTTAAAATTTCCTGATTTCAGCAACTACTGGAAGAAGAAGCCACTTCTCAAAATCGTCCATGTTGAATGAATTGGTTTGGCCACGCCAAGTTTGCAACAGTCAGTCGCAGGTTGGGTCGCTTCGTCCACGAAGTTCGCCAAGCTCCCATGTGCGCCACTCATATGACAATTGTTTATTCCACTATTATGTCAGATTGTTTGTGGAAGCCAGCTAACATTGTCTAGTCTACTGAGGCCTTTAGTTCCTCTTCTCAGTTATGTTATAGCAGCTATAAACATTTGCTTCCTCACCAGCCTTTTTTCCTCTTTTTCTCTCTCACGGACAAAAAAACCCACAGCTTGTCATTTTATCAAAACTGCAGCGTATAAACTCTCCCATGTCAGAAAACTTTAAAGTTACAGCATTAGCTCTGCCTGTTACAAGCGCTGATGTCGTCGATAAATGTTAAATAAATGTCTTCTTACAGAAAACTTCACAACAGCAATGATTACACACATTTTTATATCTGTTTATATGAAGTGTCTGCCTTACAATCCCTATGAATGAGCTGTTACTATAGAAAAAATGAATTATTGGAACAAGAGCATTAATATAAACCTGTGATTTGCAGCTGAACTACTGTCACAGCTGCTGTTATAGAAAATTAATCAACGCTTTCTGACCAATCAGAATCGAGGATTCAGCAGAAATGTTATTATATAACTGCACTCTGAGGTGTGTGTGTGTGTGTGTGTGTGTGTGTGCAGAGCCTACAGCAGTCAGTTCAGCCTCCACTAGTCATGTTTGCTATTTAGAGAAGCCACAGCCACCATGCACACACACTTCACATATACATACATAACCATATTGCATTAGCCCCATGTGAGAGGATCACAGGCTCATGCTATTGGCCGTTGCCATAACAATAGGGGCGGGGAGGCAAGCGGAGGTGGAGACTGAGCCTGATTATAAAATCCTTCACAGAGACACATTTGCTTCCTGTATTTTTTTTCTTTCATATTTTCAGTTGTTGGGTTTTTTTTTGCCTCTCTCTCTCTCTCTCTCTCTCTCTCTCTCTCTCTCTCTCTCTCTTGGCGGCGGCGGGGGGGAAGGAGGGCCTCGCATGAAAAGCAGCAGAAGGGAAGGCAGTGCAGGAGCAGCCTGTGGAGACGGGGACAAACTGTGTGTGTGTGTGTGTCCACCTCCATCACACTCACTGACCACACACACACACACACACACACACACACACATCCTCCAGTTGTGGATTTATTAGTGTTACCAAAGAAGCTGGAGGGCCTCGTGCTGTCCTCGTCCTCAGCAGCAGCAGCAGCAGCGTCAGGGACACACACGCTCCTCATCCACTCCTGTGAGTATAAACTGCAGTGCCAAAACATACGAGCTGTGATTCGGAAACAGGAACTTGTTGCTTTGATTTACAGGCTAGTCACGCTCGAGAGCGCCGGGCTGGAAGAGGTCACAGAGTGTGTGTGTGTGTGTGTGTGTGAGTGGGTGTGTTGGTCTGCTGATCGTTGACTAATTTATTAAGCTGTCTGTCTATAGAGGCATTAAAGTGGTTTAAGATTCATCAGGATACAAAACTAAAGGTTTTAGAACTGAAACTTTGGTACTTCACTGGAGTGTTTGTTACTTTCTTCTTCTCACACACCACATAGATGTTGTATTTTGAAACCACACACTATAGATCAGTGGTTCTACCAGGGGTGAATTATTTAATCTAGTTACAGAAGCAGAAATCACGACTTCTTGTTATTATCAAAGTTATTACATTTGTTCATATAGTTAGTACTCTTGAACTGAACGAGTTGAATCCAAACCTCAACAACTCAAAAATATAGAAATAATCTTAACATGGAGTCTATTGTGCTCTATTGGTGGAAAATCCAGGAATTAAAAAAAAAAAAAAAAAAAAAAAAGCTATCATAAATAGACAAATAGAATCGTGTACATTTGTATAATGAACCTAATATTTGAATAATTTGGATTATGTTCATAAATGTAAATATAAATCTGTTCTGTAGAGCTCTGTGGATTTAGAAAAAATTATTATTACACTCAGAAAGTTTGAGAACCCCTTCTATAGATTACACTAGATGTGAGAAGTGAGAAAAATGAGACTGATTGCTAAAAACAAACAGACAAACAAACAAACAAACAAGTCTCGTATCAGAATATGACACACTTTCTTTCTGAACACACACACACACACACACAGAGTTGTCTTACTGTCCTCGTGAGGACCTTCTGCTGACCTGAATACCTAAAAGCAAACCTTTGAGATCTTTCAGGTTTTTTTTTTTTTTTTTATTAGAAGAAAAAGAAGTTTCTCTCATGAAGACAAGCCAAATGTCACTACAAAATCAAAACTGTCAGATATTCCTTTCCTTCTGGCCAAATTAGGTCCCCACCAAGTTATAAATACCCATCCCCATACACACACATGATGTTAATGTGATGTAAATCCAGTCGAATAGGATTACAATAACACCGTGCTTAAAAAGGATATTTAGACTGTTGGGTTTCATGAAGTTTCTTCATGAACACTATGCAAACTAATTAAAAGAAGAAAAGGTTATAAATGAACCAGATGAGCGTTGCTTTAACAACTAGCTAGCTAGCTTTCATGCACTGACATGCTCACCAAACTTCTCACATCTCACAAGAAGAAAGAACTGATGAAGCTACAAGTCACAGGAGGTGAGGAGCTGGTGCGATGCTTGATAATTATTTGTATTGGGTGTTTTAAAGTGAAATGTAAAGAAAATACAAATAAAATGCACCTATTCTATTGATATCTACCGTGTGTAGTGTACAGACATCAGCTGGTTGAGAGAACGACTACTCTGAAGGTCTAAATAAAAAAAGTAAAAAGTAATTTTTTTTTCTTGGCAATGTGATTGAGTAAGAGTACAAATATTCAATTTCATTGGCACTCAAGTAGTCCTTGTCAATATAATTAAATAATATCAATATTGTGATAAATTATGACACAATAACATTTTTATATATTTTTTTAAAACTTGGAAGCAGCTAATTTAGTGAAACATTCATTGAAAAATATTTTTTTTTTACATATTTTATTTTTATTTTTCCTCCTTTTCAGTGTTAATTTATTCTTTTGAGACATTAAATAAAAAAAATTAAAAAAAATATCAAGCTTCTTTTTCAAGGCAACGTTACAGTTTTGCTGACAATTTCTGAGCAAACTTATAGCATGATACATATTGTGTATCGTGGAAATATCTTGAACGTATCGTATAAAGTATCGTGATATGATATTTTAGTCAAATCGCCCTACCCCTTTTACTAAATACTATAAATAATACCTAGGTGTAGCAACAAAGTATTCCTGAAGTGTTTTCCGCTCCTGAATGAAGGATTCTGAAACATGGCCGAAGCGTTTCAGCTCTGTAGATTCAACACACTGCGTAACTTCAGTAAAGTTGTAAAAATTTATCTCAAAATTCAAGCAGGTGATTTCACAAAACTGTGAAAATTACAATTAATCATACTAAATATTGAACTGACTCCTCTCGGATATAGTTATTTTTGTATTCAGGCTCATCTGCTGAATAATACATGAGCTGAAATGGCTCTTTCTTGGCTCTAATATTTACTTTTACCTTACTCATGACTCATAATAATTCACCTTGGCGTCTGAGTTGGTGCTGAGGCGATTGCTGATAATTGCTCAGCTGAGTTTCATTGAACGGAGACAAATAAGAGGCATTATTGCCTATTGGAGTCAAATTAGAGTGTGGGAGAAATTACCTCAGAGAGATGAAATGGGCAAACAAGAAAAAAAACAGAAAAAGAGAGCATGGCTTCTGAAAGTGAACTTGAGAGTCAACTATTGAGATTCAGTTTGGCAAAACACAACCCTGTGATGTGTTTGAACTTTGTCAGTCTTAACTATCTCAGTAGGAACGGAGAAATCAGAAGAGGTTTGACAAAGCAATACTGAAGAAAGTTCATTTTTCCCCTCTGATGGCAAATCAGTCCAATATCAGAAAAGCAATATCAGACACAGTCTGGCTTCTGGAGCGATGGGTAATGAGGAATGTTTTCTCATTGTGTTTCTTTGTAGATTAATGTGTCGTGTTTAGGTTTAATGGAGAACAGAGTGACTGCGTGACCAACAGCCGCCCATTAGTTGACCTGATTGCAAAAGTATGTGCCCCTTTTTAGAACAAAATATAGTTTGCACTACGAAAAAAGATAATTCGAGGAACCGTTCTCAAACCTTTTGGGAACGCTTCCAGGGTAAAAGGACCCCTTAAGTTTATGGCACATTTTAATGTTAACAACAGCAAAGAAAATATGCACCTATTAGAGATTTTTATTCTTGATCTCACCCAGAAGTAAATTCGAACCACTGTGGATCATATTAACTTCCTGGTTTTATTAAAATTGCAGTTAGATGAACCCCTTTCTTGTCAAATGACCAGCTGATTGGGCTATGATAATTAAATAATAATAATAATCATGCAGATACTAATTGATAGTCATCTCAATCATCATTGTGTGATTTTAAAAAAAGCAATACAGTCAGGGACCCTCTAGATACGTATATCCAGATATCATGGACGCCACTTTGAGAACCATGGACTTAGTTCCTTCCCTATTACAAGTAATAAAAATGCTGAAATCATGAAGATATTCATAGCCATAGAAAATGAAAGTCTCCCTTCTATAAATATTCTCTAATAATTCCTGACTTATTATTCCCTGACTCAGTTCTTACATTCCAAGGTTGCTTCATCAAAACTTCCTCACTCTCCTTGACATTTCTAATTCCTCTTATGAAATGACATCTTCAAATCAGCTCTGGAGGCTGAGAAGCTCATGAGAAAAGAAATTTGGTTTGGTTGATTTTGACATGTTTTGGATTGTTGTCTTGTTGCAGGATACAGTACATTCATGTTCCTTTTTTTGCCCATTTTCTCACAATTTTGGTCAATTTCCCAATTCCCACCCACTAGCTAGCTATCACACAACAGCTACCAAGGGTGAGGGCTAACATGAGTTTCCTCCAAGACACATGAAGCCACCGTGAACTGCTGCATCACGGGGCAGTGTAACACACTCAAAGGAAAGTGTTATCTGCTCTCTTCCACATACAAGAGCTCGCCAGTGCCCAAGATTCACTAGTGTTGTTGTGATTGACAGGGGAGAAAGAGTATCCCCCTCCTACCCAGAGTGCATGGCCAATTTTGCTCTCTTGGACTGCTGGCTATAGATAACTGTGGCATCATCAGGATTTTTGCACTCACTCACTCTTTTTAGTCAGAACCAATAATGGACATGGAAATAAGGTCATGCTAAACCAACATCGTGATCAGAGTGCAGGCCAGAGGTGGAGAGTGCCTCTCAGCTCGCCCCCTTCACTCTCCACCCGCGTTTTCTCTCATGGTCTGCTAACGTCACTGTTCACGGCCCTGTGCGCTAAAGGCCCCCTTTTATCAAGTGCACAATGCTAGAACACACTGCTGTTAACAGCCCCTATTGACATTCAATACAAATCCACAGCATGTTTGTTTTGGACAGGTGTCCTTGTCTAACTTTCTATGCTCAGATTTGGGGACATGGATTTAATTTCATGTGGCGGAGATGACAAAGAGGATCCTTCCATTTTCTAGCTTTTCATCGTTAGTCGACGAATGGACAATCAATAGAAAAGCAGGAAATGGTCACTGCTGATTCACTGGTGGGAATAGGATTTGCATGTGCAGCTTGCTTTCCAAAATCAAAAGCACTATACAGACAAAATATACACTGCTGGACAAGTTTTTACTATATACTGTATGTATGTATATATATATATATATATATATATATATATATATATATATATATATATATATATATATATATA
>CM075022.1:17893979-17913496 GCA_037576675.1 Pangasius sanitwongsei
TGTAATTCCTAAATGGTAAATGCCATATTTTTGTGGAACCTCTTAAAATAAAGCTGCAAGTCTACACTTCGATCACATCTTGATTGTTTTATTTCATATCCATTGTGGTGTTGTATAAAGGCAAAATCACAAAAACTCTGTCTTTGTCCGAATACTTACGGACCTAACTGTATATATATATATATATATATATATATATATATATATATATATATATATAATATATATATCTCGCAGTGCTATTGTGCTATTGAATTCTCAACTCTTTCTAATACTCTTTCTCAGCTCATTCTAATACGTTATCATTTCTATAGTAACAGCTCATTCACAGGGACTTAGTAAGGTGGACGCTCCACGTAAACATGTAAAAAGTGTAATATTGTGTTACATTGTGACGTTTTCTGTAACAGGAGATGATTATTTAACATTTGTGGAAGGAGTCTCCAGTGTCAACGCTTCGTAACACTCAGAGGTAAAGCTATAGCTTTACGTTTTCCAACACCTTCATGACAGAGGAATTTTGTGGACTTTAGCTGCTGTAACATAAGCAATAACAGGAACTAACTTCACGGACATTCCACAACATTAACTGTGCCTATAAATGGATAAAATTATGATGTGTCATCTTTAATAAATAAAAATTTATTAACAAAAATGATCGTTGGCAAATTGCTGATGTTCAGGGTGGTGACAGCAGCTCGGCTTCATTATACAATCCAGCTGATTATTTTCCAATAAAAGCACTTCTCCAAGTGTTTTATTCCTTACGTTTATTCCTTATTACCACAGACCAAACCAAAATGAACCAGAATAGCAATTAAATAAGGAAAGCTAAATCTTTAGAACTTGTGACTGTAAATGAGTGCTTTATTAAAGGCCAATAAGCCTACAGATAAAAGACTCATAGACAGCGTTAGTATTAACGGTAAAACTTACATATGTGGTACCTCAAGTGGCTAATTAGAGTGATTTTTCCAATTAGATTAGATCTAAAAAAAAAAAGTGAAGTGACTTGTGGCCACAAGAAAGTAATTTCTAACATTTTTTATTGAAATTGTCTAAACTGGGGTCATTTGTCTGTTTAAATAGTTCTAAATCAATTAATAAAAATGAATGTGTCATGAGTAATCATACAGCTACTTCATATTTTTTGATCATGAGATTGTCACTGTGGCAGTTTGGGGTTCTCACCAAGGGTTCTATAGAAATTTAGAAAACATCCCCGTGTCGAAACACACCTCTGACAGATTTCTCACAAATCTCTGAGAGATCACAGGAAATAGCAAGATATAGGAGGGAAAATAAACCTCCGATAATTCACCAATATTACACACTCAGGACTGAAGTGGAGGGAAAAACATGAGAGTGGGGAAGATTTATGGAACCACACAATCTCTGTTCTTTTCTTCTCAATCCTTTTTTAAATTGTTAATCACCTACAGAGAAACATCTGGATGTCGATTTAATCAAAGGATCTGTGCTTAATCCATTTGTTTTTCCTTTCATGGTTCAGAGGATTGGGCGGGATTTCTGATACATGGAATTGAAATATGAGCTGAAATAGAAAATGCTATTTTTTTTATAAACTATATTTGATGTGTTTTTTTTTTATTTGTAATGAAATGATGGCAAAAGATGAAGGTTGCTTTTAAAATGTGAAAAATGCTAAAGATGCTAAAGAACGTTCACAAAACGTTCCTTTATTTGTTAGTCATTGCAGATTATGCTCTAATGTTAATGCTCAAATGCACTCGTAAGTTTACTCAGAGCTAGACGACGAATAAACCGAATAGGAGTGCTCTCTTTTTGCTTGTTTAGCCGGGGAGAGGTTATGACGTTGCAGTGAGTCCGGCGTGTATATATTAAACAGAAGAGGTGAGATTACTGGCAGAAGGTGGCAAATATACACAAAAACATGACAGATCTGCCAGGGCGTCTATGTCGATTGTGTTATTGAGATTCCTGATTTCATGTATAACATTTATTTTTCTTTATCATTCATGGTTTGTGAATGGTGTGCAAACTCTGTCTGTCTGGCACGCCGCAGCTATACGCCAGCGCAACAATGGAGCGCACTTACTTCCTGATTCTTATACACGGGGCATTTTATGATGTCGAAACATTCGAGGTGTTGAACTCAACATCATTAAAGAAAAAAAAATCTCTGGTAAATAATTACAGTCACATGCACCTAATCCGGGCTAGGTGCTCTATAGTTAATACGACAAATATATATATATATATATATATAAAATATTATACCACACAGTGGCTGAATTCTCCATTCTGATTGGTGTGCATGGCTTGGACAGTAGTTCCCATTGTAACCTGAAGGACAGATATATGTTTTTCAGCTGAAATCACACAACTACTAACAAACTTTCTGTACACCGAAAACCTCCTTTCAATTCAGATGTAAAAAAAAATACTGTTGTTATTTTTGATTCTGTTACTAGGCCTGGGTTAAAATGAGTACCAGGAATTCGTGAGGAAAAAGAAATTGGTATCAGTTCTGCATATCAGTCAGTACGCCATTTTAACATCTGGCTATGGCTACAAGCTAGCCTCTGGTGTCAAATCAGGCCTGATTTATTTCCATGCTAACTGGAGTCATTGATGAAGTCAGAAACAATCCTCATGCTCCAGCTGGCCACATGGTCAAACGTTCATAATTAGTTTCAGGTGTAAACATTTTCCAGATTTAGCTGCATGCTGTAACACCAGCTAAACAGCTGCTGGCTAACTAGTTAAGCTAATGAGTTAGACACAGATGAGCTGCTTTATCCATCAATTCCTCAGTGGTGACGTTGACTGAAAGACAGAAAGATGGACAGAATTTTTCATAGGTAAGAATAATCATGTGAAACAACAAGGGATTAGTATGCTTTTGCATAATTAGCTAACCAAACCGAACAAACACCTGAGCAAGCAGCTCGTCAGCCAGCCATGCTGCTAATATTGGCTTGCTAGATAGCTAGATAATTATGCTAACTGGTTAGCAGTAAATAAGGTCATTCATTCATTAGGTTTCAAGACTCTCAAAATCCATCGGAATTAGCACTGCTGTTTCATGTATTTTGTAGTTAAGTAATATTGACTCAAGTTTTAAGGTAAGACAGTTAGCCTTAGCTAGCAGGCAAAGCTGCTATTATCTTGTAGCTCTGTTAACCAAAAAATATCCTTAAAGGATTAAAAACGAACAGTGTGGGTTCTGTTTCTAGTGTTAGCTTTAGTGATCATGGTTTATTCCATTAGCATTAATGATCATGTTTTCTAGAGTCGGCATTAGCATTATCAGCTTAAATGACATGTCATGTCCTGCAGAATAAATTCACTTATTTATAGTGTAGTTTATTGTTGATACACTTACTTTTGGGATATTTTGTATCAGAATGCATTTTTATATTTATTTGTCCATTCACATTTTTTAGAAATGTTTTAGAGGTTTGGCTACATTACTGTCAAGGAAGTATATTTAAAAAAAGGAATGAATTGTGAATCAGTGTTGAGGGTGTGAGTCATATTAAAGTATATAATGATTCATCCTAAAGCCACCTTGTCTCTTTATTTTAATCTCAGCTCGGTTAACATTACACACCACACACCACAGGCCCGGAGAACTGCTCCCAGATCAGCAGTGCCAGGCTGTGTGAGGACGTCAGGGAGAATGTGTGCTAATAGTCACACCCGAGTGCAAACAGAGCTGTACACGGAGCATTGGAGCTGCTCGTTAAACTGTCAGCACGATTGTGTTTCACTAAATCATAACTGGTTGAGGCCATTTATAGGTCGTAAAATTTGTACACGGCTGCTGTCAGAAGGAGAACTGAGCTTTCAGCCGCCTCTGTGCTCTGTGCTTTATGGCCACCGTGTAATATGTGATACTTCTAATTTAGCCCACAGCGCTGCTGAATTCTCCATTCTGATTGGTCAGAAGGTCTTGATTACTTTTCTATCACAGCAGCTCTGACAGAAGTGCAGCTGCAAATCACGTCAGGTTTTATTAAAGAGCTCATTTGTGTATAAAAAATGAGTCTAATAAACGTGCGTAATCGTTGATATGGAATATTTTTGGAAGGAGTCTCCAGTGTCAGCACCTTTTTAAGTTTTCTGACAGGACAGAGGAATTTATGGTTCCAGGTTCTCAGTAACATAACAAGCTGTTATCAGCTTGTATTTTTATCAATTATAGTCACCTTTAGTTCCACAACATTAAAAAAAAAAGTACAACATGTTGCTGTTTATTAAAGGCTGCAATTTTTGTCTTATCAACTTCAAGAAAGAAAAAAAAGAAAGGCTGATGGCGAATGATTGTTTAATAGCTGCTGTATAGTAAGTGAGAACAGGTACTAACTTGTTTCATGGACATTTCACAACATTAAATGTAACTATAAATGGAAAGAAGTATGAAAATATTCTTTTATAAATAAAAAATTGTAATCTTTGACCAAGATTACATCTGTGGTATTAGCTGTGATATTAGAAGAATACAACACAGACATGCTGTTATAGGAAAATAAGCAATAACTCAGTAACTCAGCTTCATTCTGGATGATTGTTCAATGACAGCATGCCATGTCGTGTTTTATTCCTTACTTATTTTACAATAATTTAATATATAACAAATATAATATAAATGACCAATCAGATGAATAATACAAACAAGGATTCAAGTCATAAAAACATGCTCATTTAAACAGCTAATGTGAAAATCCTCAACAATAATGATCAAAATGCTTTACTCTAGCTGTTCTCAGAAATGTTTATATCCATGCCGTGGCTGTGACGCAGTGTTTCTGGCCTGACGGGCGAGCTCTGTTTTTAGTAAATAAAACTTCGCTAGCTTTCCAACGGTCCTTGCAAATCCGGTGTGAAAGTCAAAAACAAGTGGACTTTTTCTAAAGATGACCATGATCATGACCAGATCATTAAAGGTTTCAGGAAGAAAAATGGATTAAAACTCACTTTATAAAGATGAAGAGTTAAAGCTAACCACATGACGGTTCTAATCTTTTTTAAAAAGAGGAACTTGGTTAGGACCTTTAGTTAGATTAGTTTAGCATTAGAGTTTTGTTCCGCTTTAAACACTGAAGTCGCTGTTTAATAACGATACACCAGGCAAACAAAGAGCTTGTTGTTGACGTAAGAGATGTCCCTGCCGCGGGTCATTATGATGTTCAGGTTAAACAATGGGTCGTGTTGATTGTGTAATGACTACGGGGACGGGATGAATGCAACGTGTGTTACCATGACACTTGAGTAATTATGTACGTTTAATGTTGGACATGTGACAAAATAAGGCAAAAAGTAGTCAGAGATTCCAGTGGAGGGCAAAAATGACACAACACAGCTGGCTTTACAGATTAATATTTCACGTTTAGTCATGTCCACTGCAGAAAGGTGACAGGAATGACAAATTGCCTTCTTACGATGTCATCTGTAGCAGAGGCCTAATATTAAGTTGTGCTCTCATCCAACATAAACTGTACATGTTGCACAAAAGGCTTCATCCAGCCTCCAAAAGTACAGATTAGGACTTCATGTGTATATTCATATCCACTGCACACAGATAGGCTACAGAAATGACAAATTGCCTTCTTATGCCGTCATTTATATCCATAGCATAGCATTACAATTTGTCCAACAACGTCCAAAATAAAATGTACCTAAACACATAATATTATGTAAAATATATTAATCACATTTCAAAAAAATAATATTCATTTTGATTGCGTCACGACTACCGGAAAGGGAAAGATGCGACACCATGACACTCGAATAATTATGTATGTTTTGTGTTGGCCACATGACAAAATGGGGCAAAAATAGCTTACAGATAAAGACAGAGGGGGAACATTACACAACGCAACAGGTTTTGTCCCGCATCCGAAAAGACAGATTAATATTTCACGTGTTTATTCATGTCCGCCGCACGCAGAAAGGTGACAGAAATGACAAATCGCCTTCTTACACCGTCATCCATAACCAGGGCGTAATATTAAGTTGTTCCTGCGTCCACGTTGCTCATTTGTCTTGGTTTAGTTGCTCGGATTACAATCTGACAGGCTGGAATATTGTATTGAGGGAACACTCAAGTGAGGATGACCATTCATCTTTCGCGGAGACGTCTTAATTTTCCAGCTACTACACTTTTGTGGTATGGAGACCTGGGTCAGTTATAGTGCTATCACACTAAGTGAAGATGCCACCTGAGGCTCTGCTAATGTGCTATAAAAATAGGTATCATTAGCTGCCTCACACACACACACACACACACACATACACACACACACTCCTAAATACACATATATAATCCCCACTTAATCAAACACACATCACTGGGAAAGGGTTAAGCAGGAGAGATGAAAGACACGATGCAGAAACTAATTTGAGCACAGACTCGAGTTTTCATCAACAGCAGTGTACGTCTTTAACGCATAGCTCATCTAGTGTGCTAGACGTGGACTGCGTATAAATGAGGGCGGGTGGGTGTGTTTTAAACGTCTGAGCTACATTCAAATACTTTTTTTAGCACCAATCAGTTTTGGAAAACTCACATGGAGAAGAAAAAAGAAAGATGAAATTAATTTTGCTCTGCCAGACATAAGTCTCACTATACAATGAAATAAACAAAAACAACTAGTTATTTATTTACTAATGTCATAACCTAATTAACCATAACCTAAAGTGCTTGCGTATTTATTTTTACCAGCCTAGCTAGTGCCGGCTAACTAACTAGCCTAGCATGCTGTCTAGATTAGATTTATTGTTACCAGTAATAAAGATGAAATATAGGTTTAATATTTAACCTTTGTTTCAATACTTAAATAATTAATAAATATATTCAAATATATTTATATCTTAAAAGTCAAAAGTCATAAGATATACAACCGTAAATTTCATATTTTCCAATTAACGTGATCATAACGCATACCGTGAAGTGCTTTATTTCTCTTATGCCACAATAAGAGACATCTTTCTCTCCTGAACAACCAGAAAACATAAACCCTTTAGCAGAAAACCTAAAAGTTACTGCTTTAGCTCTGGATGGTACAAAGCACTGACACTGGAGACTCCTTCCATAAATGTTAAGTAATAATCTTCTGACACAAAATTCCACCACATGAATGATTAGATACATTTGTAATCCGTTTATGTGGAGCGTCCACTATACAAGTCCATAGTAACGATAATGTATCTCAGTGAAATACTGTCAGAGCTGCTGTTATAGAGAATAATAACAGTGAACAGCTTCCGACCAATCAGAATGGAGAATTCAACAGCACTAATTGAGGAAGCTGGATATAATATACAGTATATTACATGTATCGTGCGACATAATATTGGGGAAGAAACCATGATTCACTCTGACAGCTGGAGAATATCCAGGCGTTGGGCCACAGCTGGCTCTGTGATATTATAATAATACTGAGTAAACAAGAGCGGCATTAGGATTGCATATGATTCATTATCCAGCGTACGGCGAGAGAGTAAAATAGCCTTTTAATCTTCTTGTCGTGAGTGAAGGAAGGGCGGAGAGGCCAGGAGAAGGTGACTCTCATGCTCATTAATCTGTCTGGACCCCCGACTGCTCCTGGTTCTCAGCTCTCCACAGCCGGAACTAGTGAGAGGGATGTAAAAATAGAAAGATCTGTTTTTTGTTTTTTTACTTTAAATAAAAAGTTTAGAATTAATAGATACTAGAGCCGACACTGATGCAATACCAAGGGTCAGTATCCGGGCCGATACCAGCAAAAAACAGTGGATTGGACATCAGAGGAAAAAAGGATTCAAATCGGATCCCGTAAAAAAATGGAAAAGAATTGTATTTGGAAAAGATTTTGGAGATTTTGGAACAGGAAATGTTTGAAGCGACATGATTGTTTTTTTTTTTGTTAGGATTGACTTTTACTATTATTAATTATATTATTTATTTTATTTATATATTTTTATATTATTGTTTATTAATTACTATTTTATTTATTATTATCAAAAATTGATATTTTATTATATTTGGTATCCTTGCATATCAGTCTAAGTGAAAGAGTTTCTGAAATTAAAAACCTGCATTTTTGTTTTTCCTGTATTTGTCCATGTGAAGTGCTTCAATATATGTATATATAGAATTTTTTAAAGAAAAAACTATCAGATATGTATTGATATCTCAAGGTTTCAGTATCAGTATCAATATCAGAAAAACGGTATCATGACACCTCTAATAAACACATGATTCCTCACTGGATTTAATTCATTAACCTCCCAAGGTTAAATACGCAATTTTACTCCGGCTTCATTTTTCCCGTCCCATCGATGTGATCAGTTTTGTCGTTCATTCCAAGGACAAACTGGAAAGGATTTATTTTTATATATTTATTTATTTACCCAGAAACCGCACAATTACTTTTTAGAATCGCCGAAGCGTGAAACATCTTCAAGGTCTGCGCAGTCATACCAAACGAAAATTCCCAGACCTCATTTTTTAAAGCACGGTACACATCACTCCTCAGCAAATCCGAAAGGAGGATGTGCTTCGCGATACTCTGTTTGCTAGTTAACTCGCTTCTCCTCGCCAGCTTCGCTTGTCGGAGAGCTTGAGGGTGAGAGCTCCGTCTCGCTGCTCAGTTTGCTTGGCTCGTTTGCCAAGAGCAAGAATTTGGACTAAAAAATGGCTTTACAAATGAACGAGTTCACTACTGAATTCCTGATTTGGTCATCGAAGAAATCCTCACACAGACTTCACTTCACTACAATCACGTGATTCACGTGGGAAATTTACACATGTAGTTTTTAGACACTTCACATTCTTTCACACATTTTTTTACACTTCACATTTTTTCATCTGTTTATTTTTTGTTGTGTGATTTTTTTTTTATTCATGATTCATTTTTTTTTATGTGTGATTTTTTCCCCCCACATGATACGTTTTAGCGTGATTTTTCATGAGTTATTTATTTTATTTTTAAAATTGGGTTGTTTTTACTCATTACTCATTTATTTTTGCATTATTCGTTCGTTTTCACTTGAGTTTTTGGTACATGATTTGTTTATTTTCACGTGATTTTATTCACATGACATTCATATAATAATCCATTTTCATATGTGATTTTTTTTTCACATTATTAATGAATAATTACAAATAATTCACATGTGATTTTGACATTCCCCACAATTCATTTTTTTTTATATGAGTCATTATTCACATGTATTTTTTCCCACATGATTCATTTTTCACGAGATTTTTTTTCCCACGTGATTCATTTATTTTCATGGGATTTAATTTTTTCACATGCATGCCATGGTTTTATTCATCATATATTATTCACATGACGTGTTTACTTGAGTTTACATGTTTGCAGTTTCGGGTATCATGTTGAAATGCATTTTCACGCGTTTTTACATGTAATTTTCACATATGCAATGGATGTGAAATGGATAAGAGTAGACACTGCTGCTATTCCTACGTTACCTCCTATATATCATTTGAGGCAGTGGAAGCTAATAGACACTTGTTAGTTTCTCTAATCTCTATGCTAGAGAGAGGAGAGATGAGTCCACGACAAAATCACAATATTCCATGCACGTCTTTTCTTCAGGATGAATCACTTTGGCCTGTCCCATGGCCCCAGGAAGTAAATGATAGTCATTTCATACAAAATATGGTGCGCTGCCTTGGACATCTTTTCTGTCTCACTCGAGATTGAAGTTATAGTTGAGTTTAATATCAACTATACACTCAATTCCAGAAATATTGGCACCTTTCATAAAAATAAGCAGAAATGAATATACCTAGAGGCTACACTAAAGTGCTCCTAGGTGTGAATGAGCAGGTGAGTGTGTGTGTGTGTGTGTGTGTGTGTGTGGTGCCCTGTGATGGACTGCTGTCCCATTCAGGGCACATTCCTGCCTCACACCCAGTGTGTTCCCGGGATAGGCTCCGAATCCACCACAACCTTGACCAGGTTAAAGCACTTACTGAAGATGAACATATAAAACCAAACTGGGTGTGGAAAAAACTAAAGTTGATCAATTTAATACGATTTCTTTCCATTTTTCTGACTTAGAACATAGACAGGTTATGAGGATTGTGGGCTTGTCTTGATTTCTATCTTGTGTTTATGGTTAATGTGTTTGCTAGTTAGTTTGTTATGATTTTTTTCATGCATGTACATCTCTTTAGACTAAAATTGGCCTTAGTTATAATCATTTAGTAAAGATGTGCATGAATGTTTTATTAGCCCAAACTGAACAAAAAATCCTGCCAGATTTACAAATGTTTAGCTGATTTTCTTCCATGTGCATATGTTGATAAAGACCAATCAGTCGTAAATGTGTATTGATGTGTATTGATGGCACAGCTGTTTTACTTTTGGTAAAAAGCTCACAAAACTCCATAAAAGGAAAAAGCTCACAAGGAAAATGGCAAAATAGTGACTAATTGGTGAAAGAGCGCCTCCCAAAAGCAGAACCTGTTAATCCTCCAGTAATGCAGCTCAGCCACTGCAGCGATTCAGAGAACATATATATATATATATATATATACACAGGGCACTATTACTTTTGTCCTAATTGTATAGCTAACCAAATTAATAAGCATTTTACAAAATTCATATGTTGATTTATCTTATTTGGCATTGGTGTTTATTAAATTGGTGCGTGATTGAAAATATATGTAAATTTACACAAACTCAGGAGCAAATCATAGGATATGAAAGTCTTTCCGAACTAACAGGTTTTTCATTAATACCACTTCTTCATTAATATTTCTTGTGTAAATGCTCCTGCAAACAATTTAGCTATAAATTCATTAGCGTGATAAACAAGGCCCATAGAGAGCATAAGGCATACTTTCTAATTTAACACTGTACATTTCACCTCTGTGATAAACAGATGTATGCCTGGACATCATGGTGGGAAATCTCATCATCGTGTGCAAGATGGTTCCCCTACCATGCTACTTTCCTAAACAGAAAAAAAAAAACAAAAAGGTTCTTCTATAATTTGCACCAAGCTGTGTACTGTTTTTTTTGTTGCACATCATATCAGCTCACATCAGGCATCTTTCTGCATGATTGCTCTCTGCATGACAGGCTGCCCGGACAAAAAACTAGCACTTAAACAACTGCTGTAGTGAATTAGCCAAGCCCCTGGATCCCAGAGTATCGATGAACCTGGAAAGGGAGGTTGCATGAGCACTCCCTGTAGGGCGCTGAGTCCCCCCTGATGGAGGCCTTAGCCACGTTCGGTGGAGGCAAATGTCACGCCCGCTTGCCATTGTTAACTAAATGGAATTAGCTTCCAGCATTGAATGACATCTGTCCTTATATACCCAAATGTGTTTGCCATGAAAGCACGCGAAAAGGCTCAAACAGTGGCTTTAATGGTGCCAAATGGAACCAGATGAATGGTTGTGCGTCGGGACGTATGATTATATATCCTCGAGAACTCACACACAGATGATTAATCTCAGGCAGGGATGAGGAAATATGTTAATAAAATACCAGCGTGATCTGTAAAATGAAATTGATAAGTCTGATATGCTCTTGCATGTTAAATGGATGTCGCTGACAGTAGCAGTGATTGTCATGTAATTATTTAAAGCACGATCTACCGTCAGTCAATCTTGCCATATGAGTAAAGTTAAACTGATGATAGTTTCGCCTGTAGCTTTCGAGGGGTGTAGGTCTTAAGCGACGCTGGAGAAGGAAAAGAAAGGGGCGGGGCTAGATATATGTAATGCGTGTCATGCACACGTTACGTCATTACAGCAGAAAAAAATACTGGCAGTAGCTGTTAGTCACTAGCATTTGCATTTAGACAGGTTTTTTTTTTTTTGGACTAATTACTTGTAAACAAGATCAGGAGTGCTTGCAAAACTGAAGTCAGGATTATAAATAAACCTAACGAGTTATTAGCTGTAATTAAGCTCATTATAAAATTTCAATAAAACGATATAAACTAGGTGTGTATATGCTCTGTGGTGAACAGCAGCTGAGATACTTATTGAATTCTTGTATAGTGACGTCGCCCTGATAAACAGCACGCTGTTTTGTTTTCTTAATTTAAACCCAGGTTCTGCAAGCGGAGACATTCACGCTTTTTATCTGTTCAGCAGCACGGACAAAGGAAGCTAAGATGCATCCGAGAAAGATGTTTGTTGCAGAGGTTTTTAAGGTTCATATAGGATACAGAATAGGTGAAAAGGAAATGAGATACAACGATTAATTTTTGTCAATCTCAAAGCTGCAGACATCACGTTTACTAACAAACATTTACGTCTTCCAACTTGATAGCCATCGTGATAGTTGGAATCTATCTGCGAATCCTGATACTATCATCCATCATCCCAAGCCTATAGGTGTAGGAAGATAAACTCTATCTTGATATCTATATACTCAGAGAGTAGGTAGCTGGCTAGTAGCTTTCAAACAGAAACTGGAAAAATGATCTTGATCCTGATTGGTTAATCCTGTTTCTCAGCATAAAGGGACATGTTCGTTTCACGTCTGGAGCAGTTAAATATGAAGGAATTTGTGGTCTCATCCACACGTGTATGGACATTTTTTGAAAAACAAAAACAAAGCTTTGTTTTAAAAAAAATGCCAAGGTGAAGAAATGTATGTTTTAGAAAACACAACGCATGCTCATTGTAGTTTTGTGTGCTATGAATGTGCTAAAACTCTATTTATCGTGGGAGCTGACCAGGTTGTTACTGGGTGTTCGGTAATTTCTTATTTGATGACGTGTTTGCAAGTTCACTTTTGTGTTTACTTTTTGTGTACTATCTCCCCCCGCAGGTCTGGCGTGCTCATGCGAGTGTTTTCAAATGGATTTTGCATTTTCATGTGAATGGAGATATTTTAGGAAATGGAAGGGCAAAAACTTTGCTTCATTCGTTGATCTTTTATGAGCATCATTATAGCGCGATAACTGCGCGAAACAATGTAATTTGACACATATATAATCTTCTGCCCTGTAGGTGCGTTATATTAACCATCAACAAATACGCATTTGGAAGTGTCATAAAATATTTCAGGGAGTTCAAACAAGAAATCCTTCCCTAACTAACTATGTCACTGCATTCCATTAATGTTGGGTGACTTTTTAATCACTTCCTCCCTTGGTCTTTGACTGAGGCTGCTCTGCGCAATGCATCATCATCTGTAGCAAAATTTCTTCAGAGCTGTTTATCAACCACATGGGGCGAAAAGGGGGGTCATATAGACATCAGACACAATCTGCTAACACACACAAATGACCCCGGAGAGTAGCTTTTAATGAGCCGAGCTATCTGAAACCTCCACTGCATCCAGAGAAAAGGAAGAGAAAATAAAGAGAGGGAGAGAAATTGTAGAAAAAACAGCTTGAGATATCACTGTTGTAGCATCAAGGGCTTCTTCGTGCCAAACTGTGGATTTTCTCTCCTGTAGCCCAGGGCCAGGCTGGTCTGGCAGCAGAAGGAGAGCAGATGCCATTTGATGACAGCAAAGCAGAGATGGCCAGCCAGGCGCTGTCAGAGAGATCAGAATCATCTCATTATTTTTCTCCCTCCCTTTCATGTGCAGCGTCATGTTTCCAATCAGCGCGACCGCGTCCTGCGGCGTGCGAGCCCCACAGCATGCGAAGTAAACAGCATTAGCGTGACTTTTTCTTCAGCTGGAGTTCTTTGTGTGTGTCATGCATGCGGCGAGGAAGTCTTTACCCAGTGCATGTAGGTCTTTGTGCTTTTTGCTCCCTTCGTCGACGCTGGCTCTTTGAGCGGTGGAACGATGCCCCGGTGCGCTCTTTGCTCCATGCCGAGCCGAGTCTGTAGTCGGTAAACAAGACAAATGGGGCGCATCCTGATTTGGAAGGTATTCCTGGCAATCAGCAGTTAGGCTGCTTTGGCCAGAAAAGGAGGGGAAAAGTTGGGATAAAGTCAGTGCTGATAAAGCTGACCCTTGTACAAAACAACATGGGATCTTCTTCACGTAACGTTTCTTTATTTTAACCTTTTGATACCAACTACACTCTTGTTCAGGGATGGCGAATTAATTTTACATCAATATTTATGGGAAAGTTCCTCGTATTCAGAAACGGGTTACGCACATACTTAAGCTGATTTTACTTAAGCCCCATTCAGATTATGTGAATCACCTGCGTGTAGTCCATGCCTCTGAGGTTGCCAGATTTATTTTTTTTTTTTTAGTATAAGCCGGGGTTTTAACAGAATCTAGACCACCACCTTTAAACACAATTACTTGCCTTTAAGCTCTCCAAAAAAATCATGGGTAGAAAATGCAGACTGGTTTCTTTTAGCAATATGGCATCCACAGTCATTATTCAGCAGCTTGGACAATAACACTTGATCTAGCACATTATGTTATTTTGCTTTTTATCTTGTTATATTGTGCACTGACAGTTAATTGTGCACACAGCTATTTTCAGCTGTAGAATTTATAAAATAATGCCAATGTTTTTGTTAATTCAGTGTGCTCTCCTGTAAAGAAAAACACGCCCACTGTTTGAAGCATAAGCTGACCAAGTGCTCTTCTGCTAGTCTTACGACTCACATTAAGTCAAGTTATAACTTATAGAAATTTGGTCCTCCAGAGAAGCAATGTCTCTGATTAAGATACAGAGATTTTTGTGAACTTTTAAGGAATTATAGTATTAATTAATTAATAAATACTGTGATGCAATATTTAATATAAATGTAAAGAGTGTATTTACAGCCAAAACATTCATTTTAGCATATCATATTGTGATTACATCAAACTGGCAAACAGTAGAGCTGCTCCTCGCTTAAGCTGATGTCACACAAGAAAAATCTACTTAAGTTCAAGGGCAGAATTGCGAGTTTCTGTGACACACTTCTGTTTTTTGGCAAACTCCAACCCCTGAGTGTAACTCTCGCATAACTTCTGAATTCTTCACTCTGATACCTGAATACAGTGTGAGTGAGTGTGTGCACAATTAAAATCCTCCATAAAGAGTAAACACTTCCCAATGCATCTTTGGGAACATTAATATGATCTGATTATGAACCGAGTCCCTATCTTGCCGAGATGGAAATGCAGCCAGGGGCTTTATTTGCGCAGGCAAACGGCACAGCTGTGTTTGGACCCATAGGACTTCCTTTGTCTCGTCTCATCCTCACCTCACTGCCTCATTTACGGGTCAGTGCCTTATTATCAGAGAGCAACGTTTGCGCTATGCCAACACTGGCAGCCTAAATTTAGATTTTTCATTACCTACCAATTGTTGCTTGGTTTGGTACGACACTCAGCGTGGTTATGGACTCTGAGAAGACTCACTGGTCAATTTTCTGATAAACTGTACCGACTCGCCATATCAGTTACTATTAACAACAACATGAAGAGCAGGAAGAGATTCCAGTAAAGCAAGAGATACAGCGGGATTTTCAGTTAAATGCATCATTTATTGCTGCTCAGCCTGAGAGGGTGGTCAGACGGTGAATATAAAATGGTGTTCCTGTAAACTGCTATGCTCAGCACATTTTCTTTGTTCAGGAATCAGGGCTGCAGAAAACCACTATTAAAGAAGCCCTGATCATGGTATTTTATACCACTGAATGCATTAACTCTGGTCAGAAGGAGTTGCTTCATTTTCTGTAACAACAGCTCTGACAGTAAACCGCAGGTTTATATTAATGCGCTGATTGTAATACATTACTGTTTCCATAGTAACATTTGGCAGGCCACATAAACAGACTAAAATTGTTGATGTGGTGAAGTTTTCTATGAGGAGACATTTAATTAACATTTATGGTAGGAGTCTCCAGTGTCGGTGCTTTGTAACAGTCAGAGGGAAAATTGTACCTGTAACAATGTAACAACATCTGTGATTTAAAAAACTGCACACTAGCTATGTTTAAACTGCACTATTACAAAAATGCAGAGGGGTAAAGTCTGATTAGACATTTTATCACCAATTTTGGATGATTTCTGACACGTCAGAACAGGAAGTTTAGTAACAGACTTGTGTTTACCAACATATTATGGCAAATCTACTGTATTATAGGTAACGGTGGCATTTAGATAGCTGGCTAGTTAGATAGATGGCTAGTTAACGTTAATTTTGTCAAGAAGTCACCATGAGTTGGATTTCATTATCAGAGTTCTGTCATTGTGATATTCTTGCTAATTTATATAGCTTTATGGCTTTACCTTTAATAAATCCTATACCTTTGCCTTTAACAAGATTATGGTCATTAGTAACCTAGCTTAGCATGCACGTTCTATGGCTGAAAAGTTTTGTTGTGACATCAGAAGCAGAAAAAAACATTCTTGGATAATTCATGAATGTATTTTAATTAAAGGCTTAAGTAAAATATATTTATTGTAGTAACATGGACATTATATCAATATGTAAAAACCAACATATTTTACTTAAATGGAAATTCTGCCCTTAATTTAAATATGTTGATCCATGAATTTTTTTTTTCAGTGTCACTGACAACATCATTTTGCAAATCATGCACCATATTGCCAATTCCTATCCAAAAAAACGAGAAACCATCCAAGATAGGTAAATCATTTATAAGTTTTGAGTTCACTTTAAACTTGCTGGATTAAAAACTGATAAAAATAGAAATACACATCGGTGCATATGAATACTGAAATGTGCTGAAGGCATCCATACTGCATCCATGTTACTGTATTAAGTGCTAATTCAAAGTACAGGCAGAATAATTCTGTATAAATTATAGATAACATTATATTTATAGATTAGCTTTAATCACCTACTGAACTTCCTGCAGTCTTTCCTCAACTATTTCTAATCCACATTGCACAGAAAATGTTTAAAAAAACCGAATAATTGAATTTTTTATACACTGTTACAAACACCTCTATACTTCAAATCCAAATTTCCCAAATAACCACAAGAAGATCCTGCGGAAAACTCTGAGTTTCTTGAGCTTTCTTTTTGAGGATTGCTTTTTGGATTCTCCGGCTTTTCGGCGTCTTGTTCGGCTCCTGCTCAGTCTCCAGAGACCAGCCTCTCAGTCTGTCTCGAATCAAAGCTTCCCACATCGTGAACACACTCCGTCATCCTCCATATGCCACCAGTCCATTTGGCTCACTACATGCCTTATTAATAGATTCCCGCCGTTGAGAAAGTCATCTCCCTGCGAGCGCTCACTGAGTCACTCTGCCTCCCGTGCCTCGAAGCCATCTAGAGGCACTCGTACTTCTGTAGCCAGGAGCTACGAATGTGCCATGATGAACGGGCATTTGTGAGTGACACATGTAAATGGAAAGGGATGGAGGAGAAGCATCATATACCACAGCTCTGTTGATTAAGACAAATCAACGCAGTCGTTATCGTTTCTATAGTAACAGCTAATTTTCAGGGACTAATCATCTAATCATTGATATGGTGAAGTTTTCTGTAAAGAGACTTTTATTTAATATTTATGGAAGGAGTCTCCAGTGTCAGTGCTTTGTAACTTTAAATTATCCGGCACAGGAAAGTCTTCAGGAGTTTACGCTTTCTTTGCATCTTGGTCACATGACAAGCTGCGTTTTTTTTTTTTTTTTTGGTTATATTAACTTTAATACAGGAAGAGAAACCAGATATACAATATAACAATGTTTGATAACAGGAGCTACTTTGTTTCACGAATGTTCCACAACTTTAAATGTAAGTATAAATGGAAAAATTGTACAATGTGTGAAAATGTAATCGTTGGCAAATTGCTGCATTTTAAAAGAAATAAAACACTTCAGAATGCACTGTTATAGGAAAATAAAAGTAAAACAGTAAATCTGCTTCATCACACTACACTATCATTGATTGCTTTCCTATAATAGCGTGACACAGAATGTTTTAATCCATACTTCTGTATATTGTGTGATGTAGTTTTGAGATATAGTCACATATATGAGGTAGATTGCGAGATGTCGTTGTTTTAACTATATTACACACAAAAACTAGCAAGAAAAAAAAATTGTTAAGCAAGAAATAAAATCGAGGCGTTTTTTGCTTTGTAAATTTGTAGCTGCTTGCAGCTTTCAAGTAGCCTATTATTTTCTTTTTGTTGTTGTTTTTGGGCAATTTCAACAATTGATTACACTGGTTCAGATTTCCGATGTATGTCCAAGATTTCCCATTGTTTGATATGTTTTGTTTTGTTTCAAGAAATAAAATTTGTAAAAAAAAAAAAATTGCTTGTTAACAAAAATAAAACATTACTGTATCGTATAGTGGAAACGAGTCAAGAGGCCGTACAGCAGCCTGTGTGTTTATACATGTTATTCCTTATGATGTGATTAAAGAAGGAAGTGGTTGCCTCATGTGATTAGGATAATATGGATAATATTTTCCAAGCGGACACAGAGAGATAGGGTGAGATTAAAAGATAGGAGAGAGAGAGGGAGAGAGAGAGAGATGGACATTAGTTATTGTCATGGTTTATTATTTCAGGGAGTAATTGGAGGGATAGAAATCATTTGAAGTAAGAGTTAATGCCATATTTTAGTGTAGCCATGTGACACTAATTGGCGATAAAAGGCAGTTCCTCTCCGTCTCAGTTTGATATCAGAATAATTACTTAAGCAAACCGCATGACTTGTGCTGAGAATTTAACAGCAAAGAAAGTTCTAGCAGCTCGGCCGCTTCTCAACTCTGCCACATGACACCGAGGGGTAAAAAAGCCAAAGGAAGAGAAGAGTGACTTACCTTGTGTTTTATACCAGATCCTCTGCAGCGGTATAGGGTCAGTGTGATGTGCAGTGACCTCCTTTTCATGCAGCCTTACTGTATTTAGGTGTTGAGTTATTCCACCGCCTTCTGGAAGCAGCTTGTAGTCATGATATCAAAGTATATCTCCATCCTAGAGATCATGCTCACCTCAGCATGTTCAAGACCTTTTGTTCAAGTTTGGGAAACTTTTTACTCATTGAAAGTGAAGGCGAGGCAGAAAAAAACATGGTCTGCACTAAAACTTTGTTTAGAATAAGTACGATCTGATATTGCAGACACAAGAAGGTCACGAACATCCTGCTGTTCAGCAGCAGTGAATCAAAAGGCCACTTGTTCTTGTCTTTTCAGGAGTTCGGGGCACTAAGAAATGAACAAAATGAAGAACTTCAAGCGTCGCTTCTCGCTGTCCGTGCCAAGAACAGAGACGATAGAGGAGAACGAGTTCACCGAGCAGATAAACCAACTCAACATCCAGCGCAATGAGGGTAAGATCACCTCTGATACACATCGACACTGCTGACCCAATGAGGGTAAGAGTACCTCTGATACACACCAACACTGCTGACCCAATGAGCGTAAGAGTACCTCTGATACACACCGACACTGCTGACCCAATGAGCGTAAGAGTACCTCTGATACACACCGACACTGCTGACCCAATGAGGGTAAGAGTACCTCTGATACACACCGACACTGCTGACCCAATGAGCGTAAGAGTACCTCTGATACACACCAACACTGCTGACCCAATGAGCGTAAGAGTACCTCTGATACACACCAACACTGCTGACCCAATGAGGGTAAGAGTACCT
>CM075022.1:17930722-17942552 GCA_037576675.1 Pangasius sanitwongsei
ATGTAGTAATAACAGAGTGATATCAGAGTGGTGTAGTAATAACAGAGTGATATGAGAGTGGTGTAGTAATAACAGAGCGATATGAGAGTGGTGTAGTAATAACAGAGTGATATCAGAGTGGTGTAGTAATCACAGAGTGATTTCAGAGTGGTGTAGTAATATAGTAACATCAGTGTAATATAGCAATATAGGAAGATCAGGGTGGTATAGCAATATAATAACACTGGAGTAATATAGTAACGTCACAGTTACATATCAGAGTGATATACCGTATTGTATGTACTGTATTGAGCACTGACCGATGTACCACGGTGTATTCCATGTGTATTATACAAAATTCCACAAATCTTTTCCTTTTCTAACGGATCATCTCACATCTTTCTCAGGACATTTCCTGAGTTGTGTCTATGTGTTCTGAGTAAATGTGAAGTGTTTTATGGTATCAGTGGAATCTTTAACGCTGTAATGTAGATACAGGGAACATTGACGATGCATGAAGACATTACGTCATGGAACCCAGGACAGGAACAAGCTACTTCACCGAGTTGAATAGTAACGCTGCTCAGGCAGTATGCGAGTAATGTGTGGAAGTCCAGTCGTGAGTTATTGCTCGAATTCTTGTAGGCGTGACAGTGCACCCGAAGGATCGAGTGTCGTAAATGTCAGCGTCTTTCTCAGGGTGACTTTCATCTTGTAGAAAACAAACCAAACCCAAACAAACTCCCAGAAAATGGACCCCTGAGGGGGAAATAACAGATTAATCAAAGTCTCCCAGAACAGCGGCAGCTGCCATCATCATCACCGCCACCTCCTCGTTTCACTCTCTCTCCCAACCCACTATTACTCGCCTGTCCCCCAAGCCCTGATTGCGTGTGAAGGACAAATACCAGCCTCCTATTCCAGCCCTCTCCTCCGTGTCACTCCTGCCAGAGACCCGGCTAAAAGATGGAGGCTTTGGCTAAACACAGCCGACGGGTTATTTTTAAGTCGGGCTTCATATCGCAGTGCATTCAGAGTTCTCCCAAGCCCCGCTGTCAGACCTCATGTTCAGCAGCAATGTATCTCGAGGAGGAAAATTGCACTGAATGCCCTCTCCATTTTCAAATCCATTGGGTTCCTTTCTGGCCTCTAGAAGCTTTTATCGGCCACGTGCACCCTTATTTCAGTCTCGCCAGCCAGGCTCGAGGGAAAGCGTGAGTGGAAAAAAAGCCTCTTTGCTTTAAATTGCTAGATAGGTTTATTGCGCAACTGTACAAAACCTCCTTAAGAAGCAGTGGGACAGAGATTCCTCGGAATGCAAGCCTTCATTCGGTGCAGAAGTAAAGGTTAGCCTAAATTCAAGAAGCTTCCAGCACTTTCTTAAAAACATGACAGCTTCTTCGTTTTTTGCAGTTTGAAGTTCATCCCTGAAGGACAGAATTTAAGCGAGACAGAATCTCACCATGAACACACCGCAATACCTGTTTTCCCTCAGACTTTTGTTCTTTGATTTCGTCTTCCACAGTTATGAGATGACAAATATGTCAGGCTCAGCTTGATGTCCTGACGTGCTTAAAAAAGCGTTGCAGAACAAAAAACATTGTTAGCACACAGTGAAAACTCTTTTTATGATGATTTTGGGAAAATGGTCCTGATCATCTGCGTGCATGGACATGTTTTTATTTCTTAGTGGGGACCAAATGTCCCCACAAGGATAGGAATATCTGAGAGTTTTGAAAAAGTGCTGAGGTTAAGGTGAGAGTGAGATGTAGGTGTAGCAATGCAAGGTCCTCACAAGAATAATAAGACAGTTTTGTGTGTGTGTGTGTGTGTGTGTGTAGGACGTCAGTAAGCAGATGTCTCTACCCATGGACATTCGTTTGCCCCCGGAGTTTCTGAAGAAGTTGCAGATGGAGAGCCCAGAATCATGCAAACCACTTAGCCGCATGTCCAGACGAGCATCACTGGTCAGACACTCTCACACACACACACACATACACACACACTCTGTGATATTCTCTGGAATGTGATCTTGTCCACCTTATCTTTAAATGCAGCCGGGAGTATGTCATGTTTTTGAGTCTGAATAACTTGTGTAATCAAGACGTAGCTAATAAGTATGGAATAAAACACTCGGCTTTGTGCTGTTATAGGAAAATAATCAACGATGGGGTGGTGTGATGAAGCGGAGTTACTGTTACCACTCTGAAGTTAATTCATTTCCTATAACAACATGTCCCAAAGAGTTATACTTCTCTTATACTTCAGCAATTTGTCAACATATATTTTTATTTAAAAGCATGATATGGTGTATGTTCTATCCATTTATAGTAATATTTAATGTTGTGGAACGTCCATGAAACAAGTTAGTTCCTGTTATCATTACATTATAGCACCTATAAACAGTCGTTCCCTCTCAGAATCACGTTTTTTTCTCTTTCTTGCAGTTAATAAGCCCAAAAAAGAGAGAACTCTCAAATCTGAAACTCCTCTGTCCTGAGGGAAAACTTACTGACACTGGAGAATCCTTCTATAAATGTTAAATAAGCATCTTCTTACAGAAAACTTCACTATATCAACAATTATACACCTTTGTAATCGAGTTATGTGGCGCGTACAAGTACCCATCCCTGGGAATAAGCTGTTGCTATAGAAACAATTGCATTAGTATAATCCTGTGTAGCTGCACTACTGTCAGAGCTGCTGTTATAGGAAACGAATCAACACCTTCTGACCAATCAGAATCAAGAACTCGACAGCACTGTGGCATGAAATAAATTAATGAAATAAAACATCAAAAACAAACCTGTCACTTTGCTAAAAATAAGGTGGATAAGGAAGATTGTTCCAGAAAAACCAGATGTTTAAAATTAATGATTCATAACAGACGAGCGTTGATTTTAGTCACACATTCAGTTTCTATTTTATGCTTTTGAGATTATTCCAGATAAACAATTGTTCATCAAGGCCATAAAACACAATGAGCTGAGAAATTAAACACAATTAATGTTTCAGCAAGTCATCTCTTTCATCTTCAGTCTGACATCGGTTTCGGGAAACTGGAGACCTACGTGAAACTGGGCAAACTGGGAGAGGTGAGTCAGATCTCTCAGTTATCTCGTTTTCTCATTACAGCCACATTTATTACATACACACAATCTTGATTTCAAAAGAAAATCGTTGAATCCTCGCAGATGTGATTACTGTAAACGGCAGTATTGTTGTTGTGCCCTGATTCTGGCCTGAACTCATACGGGTACCAAGAAAGCTCATCATTCTGATATTTCTCAAAGACATGTTACACAGAATATGTCCATTTTCCATTTACTGTAAAAAAAAAAATATATATATATATACACGCTAATGAAAAAAAAAAACAAGGTGTCCAGCATACAGCCCTGAGGGATACCCTGGGGAAAAAAAAGAAAAGACTGTGTGGAAAAATCAGAGAGGCGATAACAAGCAAGCAGAAGTGTGCCAAAGTGAATACTAAATCTGAGCAAGGGCTTTAATGTATAATACATTTATTATTTAATGAAAGTTTTTGCTTTTGGCGAAGTAGGCATATAGCGAGAGTTACAAGCTAAACAAATGAAAAATTTAAGGAATGAAACACCTGGGGGCATGCTGTTTTGGGAATATAATCCACGACAAGTCATTATTCCTCCCCTAAAACTGATTATTTCCATATAATATAACGTCTTGAAGTGTTTTATTCTTTTTATACGTCAGCAGTTTGCGAGCGATTACAATTTTAATGAAGTCATTAATGAACATTGTACTTTTTATCCATTTATCCAATTATTGTTACAATTGTTCCCTCACCAGCCTCTCTTTTTCATTCTCAACGTTAACAAGGCACAAAAAAAAAAAAACCCGCAGCTTGTCAGGTTACTGAGAAACCAGAAGGTCCTGGAAAACTTACCGACTGACACTGGAGACTCCTTCCAAAAATGTTAAATAAATATCTCCTCATAAAAACATCACTATCACTATCAACGCTTATTATGCCATTTTGCTTTGTTAGATAAGAACACATTTATATATGTTTATTATTAATTTATATCATGTAGATCATCCATCATACAAGTCCCTGGGAATAAGACTTTAACAAATATATTAGAATTAATCACCAGATTCAAGAGTTCAACATCACCATGGTGTAAAGAAAATTGGTAAGAAATTTTTAACCTGGCCCCCTCACAAGTTAGGCAGCTGGATGGGTCTTGTTTTTTTCTGTATTAAATATAATGTATTAAACTCATTGTTCCTTCACTGTTCTGATTCCTGGCATCACCTTATCTTTGTTTCTACACCAGGGCACTTATGCTACAGTATTCAAGGGGCGCAGCAAGCTGACAGAGAACCTGGTGGCCCTGAAAGAGATTCGGCTTGAGCATGAAGAAGGAGCCCCTTGCACTGCCATCAGGGAAGGTAGTGTCCTTCTCCAGAACAACTTCACAATAACAGGCCATTTTAAGCTCCCCGGTTGTTAAAACTCCAGATTTGTGGTCGGGAGTGCAAATCCTAGACTAGTGAGCTGCAGGCTTCCTCTCCCCTGGGCTTAAATCTCTCTCCTAAATGAGAGTACGCGGACGTGACGGGAATGGGTAAAGAGGGAGCGTCACCATGAAGCAAGGCTGCCACCCAGTGGGCTTGCAGGGTTTGGTCTGGGAGAGGAAGAAGCCTATGCTGTGAAGCTGAAGTGCTAGAATGATGAAGTGTAGCAAAGTATTGGCATGCATACATCTCTGAGAGCCCCTAATGAACAAGACGACATAACCACATCGATTCAAACAACCAAGAGTTCCTGATGTCTACAGTAAGGTCGACTCGCTTCTTCAAGGCTTCACGGGTCCATCTAACAAACGTCACCTGAGACACTGCAATGTCCTTTAAGATCATAACAGGATCTGGTTAAGAGGAGCCAGGAATGATGTCAGTACAGTAATCAGTGCTTAATTTGTAAAACATGAGGTACCGGAACAGAGAGGAGATCCAGCGGGTGGAGAGGAAGAGTCCCCGAAAGTATAGACACACACAGTAACATTCAGTCAAATAAATTATAACAACATCAGCTGCCTTTTTTCACCATTTCCAAAATTCTTTGCTGGCTGATAACATGAGCACACTATAATTCCTAGTTACCAGTTCGGTGTCCTTGAAATGGGTCAGTTATATTTTTGGAAGGGAGATGACACGTGAAGAATGATCATTTCATTAACAAAAAGCTGCAGACGTGTGAGTTCCATGTAAATAACTCCAAATCTAAGAGGTACTTGATCCCGCTCCGGCAGAATCCAGCACAAATTAAGTGCTGACAGTAATAGAGGCTAGCTTCATTCTCATAAGCGCTAGATTAGTCTGAATGCTAAATGACTTTGGGACATTAACGAGGGCATGTTAAAAAAGATTTAAATGCAGCCTGTGTTAGATTGTCAAATTTCCATTAACTGCAGAATTATTATGTGGTCAAAAAAAAAAACTCCCATCTAGAAGCCTAAAGCTGTACAGCAGGAGAAATCTTGTTATCTGACTACCGCTCACGCTGTATGCCTGGATCTCTTGACATGGCAGTGAAAATCACATCACAAATCTGCTCACACTGTAACAATGCCTCACGTGGCAGGTACTTGCATTGCATGACAATCGAAAGCTAAATGTCAGTGATGCCACTAGTCACCTCAGTGTGAAAGTGAGGCTTTTGACATGCAGGCAGTGCTCAGTTTGCTCAGCTTTATGCATCAAAACTTAAAATGGAAAGGAGAAGCCAAAGAACAGGGACACGGAAAAGGGTGTTTTCCGCTACTATGGCGCGTGCTTCCATTACCTGAGTGTTTTTGTCATCGTTTTTCTCTCAAACCCATGAAACAAGCTGGTTACTTATTAATATGGTTATGCTGAGGATAGCAAAGTCACAGATAGATGTTCATTTGCAGTGTTAACTTTTAACTATGACATGATGTCCGATTAAATTTTTCGTTTTCAAAATTGTAGCAAAAAAGTGGCAAATTCTTGTCAAAATTTTGGCAAAATGTGACAATATAATATCAGAATCATGTCAAAATCAGGGTAAAAGTGTGGCAAAAACCTGCCAAGATTTTGTCAAAATTGTATAAAAGTCATATCAAAATTGTATCAAATTTGAAGCAAAATCATATCAAAATCGCATCAAAATTAAATCAAAATCTTAAATGGTAAACGGTAAATTTGGTAAATTGATAAATTTCCATTTGCCTTGTGTTTGTGTTGCTGTAGTTTCGCTGCTGAAAAACCTGAAACACGCCAACATCGTGACTCTGCATGACATCATCCACACCGACCGCTGCCTCACTCTGGTCTTCGAATATTTGGTAAGACTTCTTACCCTGTGCTGAATGGATTACTGATTCTACAGAGTGTCTGTATTTTTTTCTGAATTGATAGGAATGATACTCTTAGATGTTGGGCTACATAGTGCCAATGGGGGGTGGGGATGACATCATCAAATCTACCACCGCTGACCTCCATCAGTATGGTCCAGCTGTGGCCCAAACCCAATTCTATCATAAACCTAACTAGTTAGATGGCTGACATATGTAGCAGCTTGGTGGTTCAGAGATACCATTAATAATGCCAGTGAGTAAGGAATAAAACGCTCTGCATCATGCTGTTGTAGAAAAATAATCGATGATTGGGTGGTGTCATTTGGCCAAAGGGAGCCAGATTTACAGTTACCACCCCGAGTTTGATTACTGTCCTATAACAGCATGTCCTGAAGTGTTTTATTCCTTTTATACCACAGCAGTTTGCCAACAATTAAACTGGAGACTCCTTCCATAAATGTTAAATAGATTACTCCCTACAGAAAACTTTACCATATCAAATATTATACATTTTCTTTGTTAAATAACAACTTACTGTAATACGTTTATTATTAGCTTTACATGAAGTAGCTCGTCCACCAGACATGTCCCTGTGTCAGCTGTTACTATAGAAACGGTAACGTGCATCTAGTAGCCTTAGATGTCTTAGATGTTTGCCTTGAAACCAGAACCTGTGAATGTGTTTTAATGTGTTTTTGCTAAACGTGTTCTGGTTTTGCAGGACAGCGACTTGAAGCAGTACCTAGACAACTGTGGAAACCTCATGAGCATGCACAACGTGAAGGTGCCTCATTGATCTCCGTCGCTTTCCAAGCTGAAAAAAAAACATCCAATTGCCAATTTTGTAATAATAAATAATGATCTCTCATTCTCTCCTTCTAGATATTTATGTTCCAGCTTCTGCGTGGTTTATCTTATTGTCATAAGAGAAAGATTCTACACAGGGACCTCAAGCCACAGAATCTGCTCATCAACGAGAAGGGAGAACTGAAGCTAGCTGACTTTGGTGAGATTCTTTCACAGCGTTACACCAGCGAGGATTTCTTTCATCTGATCTCAGACTCCATAACACAGATCCCTTATTCTATTCCCCTCAGCAACAGCGCGACTTAGTAACTTCAAATGATATAAATCTCAACATGGCGCCGCGCCAATTACTGGGTTACCAGGCAACGTTTCTTCCTCGGATGAATAATGTTTATTGTTTCTCTCTCTCTCTCTCTCTCTCTCCGGCTTGTTAGGTCTGGCAAGAGCAAAATCCGTGCCGACGAAAACCTACTCCAATGAGGTGGTGACTTTGTGGTATCGGCCTCCAGATGTCCTTCTGGGTTCCACAGAGTACTCGACTCCCATAGACATGTGGTAAAGACTTTTTGATCCACATGCTAGCTCCTATGTGCTAACAGCGTTAGCTACAGGGGATAGTGAGAACTTCTTCATCTACAATTCCTTTTAACAAGAAACAGTGATTGAGGAAAATAAAACACTTGCTTCTTTTTAGCTACATAAACAAAGACATATCATAAACAGTCGGCTAATTAGCTGATGCTAATGTAGCTATATTTAGACTTTCTTTCCACACACTTATTTAAAACTTACATATTAAACGAACTAGCTGTCACAGCCATCTTTTGGTGTTAAAGCAGACAGGTTGGCAATGCATTATGGGTAATACTCATGGTTCCACTGTATGAACATTGAAAAGAACGACCGTCAAGAGGTGTCTGTATGGATTCCTGCCTTGTAGTTATCATCACCATTTTTGATAGCTTTGAGTTCAGCAGTTGTGACACAACGTCCATGTTGGCCAATATGGCTGACCACATGAAACTTCAAATTTATGCTAATGCTAAATGTAATTACAGTGTAATTTTAGCTGTATGTGGTCCTTTCTTAGGAATATATCATCACATCTGAGGCAAATGTTGATATTCCAGACAGGTTTATCTCATTTCATTGTCACTACAACTTTATACTGTTTGGAAAAAAAAGGCTTAACTGCTACGTGCTAGCTAGTGCTTGGCATTTTTAATCTAAAAGGTATTTTCCCTACAAGTTCAGAGAAATTTTAACCGTACAGAGCCGTTTCTTAGGAATTTATCAACACATCCTGAGAGGTTTATCTTGTTTCACCACCGCTACAGCTTCATAGTGTTTAAATGAACAGCTTAGTGCTTGCAGTTCATATTTCCCCATTTCTTCATAACAGTATTTTCACTACAATTACAGTGTACAGAGTCTTTTCTGAGGAATTTATCAACACAACTGAGGGAAATGTTGATATTCCCATCACTTTTATCTCATTTCCACTATCGCTACAACTTTATATTTTTTAAATAAACAGCTTCACTGCTATGTGCTAGCTTAGCCTCTATATCTCCTAGTCATTTTTAGCAATGGTATTTTCAATTAATTTAGCAATTAAGTTATCCTCCAACATCAAAAATCACAAATTCCGAAGTTCCATTTGTGATAATTGCTATATTATTAATTTTTTTTTAACCAATATGCATGGTTTGAACAAGCAAAGTGCTTGCGAGGCTGTAGGGGGTGAAACCAGCAGATACTCAGAATGGTTGGTGGATGTAATATTATCATGACATTCATTCCATGGGGCTCCGAAGTTCAGAAAGTGTAGATGAACTCTTTCTGCTTACATTTCCTCACTTCATCGCTCGCATAACAACAACTAGCAAGGCAAAAAAGTCACGTCAGTAAAGATATGTCCATTGTTGTTGAAGTGTCTCGCCACTACAAAAAGGAGAAATCCTTCATTCTGATGGTACAAAGTTGCTCGGTAAAATGATCACCCAGTTTCTTCTGGACTAAAATCCCCATGTAACACTAATCCAGTCGGAGCAGGGCTCTCGATGAAGTGGATCAGGTGTGTTAGAGTCAACAAAGTTCCTCTATGAGGCCAAAACTCTTATTTAGTGAGAATGAACGAGGATGTGCGCTCTCATGTTACCTTAGGATTACAAATTCAAGAAAGCCTCCACTCTTGACCAACTTTGAGACCTCGCATCTCAAAGACCCATTTGTATTCCACTTTTTTCCCTGTTGTTTTTTCTCGCATTTCTCTCACACACAGGCAACTGACTTTTATGCCTCAGAGCACTCGACTTTTTGATTCAGTGTCAGAAATGTTTTTTTTTCTAAACTTGGGCTGTACTGTTCAATAAAAACCCCTGTGTGGCAGTAATCCAGGGGATTAGCCCAGTAGCCTAATCAATCCATGCGTGACGGCAGCCGCATGTCTCCTCCCGATATCTCCAGCTCACAGACATCCCATGGCCGCCATCCAAATGACAAGAAATCAAAACATGGGCCGCGGGAGCCATCCTCGAATTCGCCCTAACCAAAAAACAGAGCCAGAAAATCTGTTCAAATCCATTCTTTCATGCGAATTATCCCTGCTGTGCTTAAATGTCAAAGATTTATTCATTTATTTTGAAATGAATGTTTTCTTTTTTTGCCCAGAATATAATGTAATTAAGCAGAGCGTCTGCGTTATTTGTCTCGCACTCAGGGGCGTAGGGTGTATATTGTACGAATTGGCTACGGGACGGCCCATGTTCCCAGGCTCGACTGTCAAAGAGGAGCTGCACCTGGTTTTTCGCCTCATGGGTACGTTTAGCTTTTGACAACTACAACATTCTGCAAAAAAAAAAAAAAAGTCAGTTTTTTTTTTTTAAACATCTGAGATGTGTCATATGTTTAGCGTGCGAAAAGCTCCAAAGCCCTGAAGAGCATCAGCCTAGTTCTCCCGTAGGACCTTATTTGTTTAGCAAGCTTTGCAGTAACCTTGTGTTCTGATCATTATTTATACCTGAATATATTCCACTTCTTTACGTTTTTTTTAAAAATGTTTTTACCAAGGAACCCCGACTGAAGAGACCTGGCCCGGGATTACAGCGAATGAGGAGTTCAAGTCATACCTTTTCCCCCTGTACAGAGCCCAGGCTCTAATAAACCACGTTCCCAGGTAACACAAGACAAATTAGTCGACAGGTCACAAAGCACACAAATCCTCTAGTCTCTGTACTCACTCACTTACGGTCAAGTCCAGAATTATCGGCACCCTTTCAGAACATGTGTGGAATTTAATATATAAAGTATTAACGGCACATGTAATGAGTATTTTGCACTTAAACATATAGGGACACTGTATACTTTGTGACTATTTTAACACAATATGTTGTTTATCAATCAAAATATCAGATTCATCAGTAGTGCATTTTCATTCTTTTGCGAAACGCTGCTTTCAAAAGTATTGGCACCCTGTGAGAGAATGTGTAGAAATTCATAGATAAAATGAAAAGCGCATGCAACGAGCATTGCTGTATACCTGGTGGGTTTTTCCCCTCGCTACCAAGTGAGAAGGGTGAAGGCTAACAAGTGTTTCCTCCTCATCTTTTTGGCTAGTGATGCTATGAATGACAGGAGAGTGAGAGTATGCCCCTCCCACCAGAGAGCACAGCCAATTTTGCTTCCTTGATTCCCAGCTGTGGCACTGTTGCAATCTCTCAAGTACATGTTTTTGTTTTTTTTTTTGAAATAGCAAGGTTTCATTAGTAGTGTTTTTTTTTTTCTTTTTCAAAATAATTGGCACCCTTACAATTAATATTTGTTTATGCATCCTCTTTCTGGCACATTTTCAACTGTTCCAGAGACATAAAACTTTATTTGATTGTGTCCTTGGTTGTGCTTAATTGTTGTGTGTATGTGTGTGCATGTGTGTATTATTTATATACCAGACTTGTGCATCTTAGCCATCTGTCTTTCAGTGTCTTTTGCACTGAAAAGTGTGCTTATCTTCTAAACAAAGCTTTGAATAATCAGACAAGGGCATGATGTGTAAGTGCAAAAGCTTGTTTGCAAAAGCTGCAGAAATCTTTCTTTTTTTCCGTGTGTGTGTGTGTGTGTGTGTGTGTGTCTGCAGACTGGACACTGAGGGCATCGATCTTCTCTCAGCTCTTCTGCTGGTGAGTTCAAAGCTGCACAAATGATCGACTTTTTGTATACTGAGTTTGTTCTTACTAATGAAACACGTTGAACGTTTTCTCCACGTGTCATCTGAAACTGAGCTGAATCACATTTAATCTGTGCTTCTGCAGCTTCTTAACTCTGTAACTCCATATCCATGAATACGTAAAGTTTTGAGCTTTCTTTTTTTGTTGTTTCCTCTTGTTTGTTTGTTGTTGTTTTGTTTTTTTTCTCAATCTAAACATACTAATTAGGGTTGAGTGCAAAGGTTTTCTTCCCCCATGGTTTCTGGGGTGCAGGGAAATTGTACACAGAACAGAAAAGAAAAAAGTTTGCCACAACTCTCTTAGTCTCTAGACCTAATTTTAAAAAGGCAGTGAATATTACAACTGAAAGGATTCGAAGGCTCTTTATAGTAGTTTTATATATACACTATATTGCCAAAAGTTTTGGGACACCCCTCCAAATCATTGAATTCAGGTGTTCCAATCACTTCCATG
>CM075022.1:17942652-17958995 GCA_037576675.1 Pangasius sanitwongsei
AACGGTACTTGCCTGACTGCATTGTGCCAAGTGTAAAGTTTGGTGGAGGGGGGATTATGGTGTGGGGTTGTTTTTCATGGGTTGGGCTTGGCCCCTTAGTCTTTCATACGTTGGTTGTAAACATAGTTTACAATTTTGTACGTGAAAAAAAGAAAAACATACATCCATTTTACTATTTTGCAATTTTACAAATTGATTACTGCATTTTTTTTTTAGACCTTTAAGATTAAAAATCATTTTTGCAACTTCTGATAAAGAAGGAGGGGGTCACATTGGCTTAGCAGGTTTGCCTCGTACCCGATGGTACTCCAGTTTCTTCCCCCCGTCCAAAGACATGTGTTCTAGGCTGATTGGCATCACTGAGTTGTCCGACTGTGCTCCAGGCTCCCCGTGACCGTGTGTAAGCAGTACAGAAAATGGATGGATGGATAATGAAGGTACATTGGTGAAACCTATCACACTAGCATTCAGGATAATTAAACTCCTGTATCTCGTCCTAAGGGTCTTCAAAAAAAATTTTTTTCACTGAACTGTGATCTTTATTAAAAAAGTCTTTAAATTTATTCCGAAACTCTATGGACGAAGTACCCACGCATTTAAAAATGACCCTGAACTGGTCCAGCTGTTAAACATTTCCATTGAAAATTCCTTTTAATCCATAACTAAGCTGCAGAGTCGGAGCTATTTCCTCAGATGAATGCATAGGCTAATTAGGAGTCATAGCGATAGGCATCCATCTCCAAATACCTCCTGAGAGATAATGTGGATAGCTACAGTTAACAACGAAATCACACACACACACACACACACACACACACACACACACACACACTCTGAAATCCATCCCATGCTGACTGAAGTTAATACGCCGCCGCATATGGTACGAGCAATTAGCTAGCAGGTGATGCTCCAGAGTAAATCCTTCATCTTTGTGTTTGCAGAGACAAATGAAGCACGTCTACACATATGATTTATTCCTATACGGACATGTATAATTGAGTGCGAAAGCTTGCACGCCGTCACTTTAAAATGATGAACCCAACTAGATGTTTAATGTGAGTTAGTGTTTTACAGATGTTCTCTCATCACCACAGCGCTGACACCACAGCGCTGCTGGATTCTGGATTCTGATTGGTCAGAAGGTGTTGATTCATTTTCTATAACAGCAGCTCTGACAGCAGTGCAGCTTCAAATCACAGGTTTACATTAATACGCTTGTTCTAATACATTATCTTTTCTATAGTAACGACTTACACATGGAATACGCTCCGTATAACCTAAGAAAGAAAAATGTATGTGAGCATTTATGGAAGGAGTCTCCAGTGTCAGTGCAGGAATTTCTCCACCACAGGAAAAGTATTCAGAACAGAAGAGTTTATGCTTTGTGGTTTCTCAGTTTTTTTTTTGTCTTATTAACTTCAAGAGAGAAATATGTGTTTATAGCTACTATAACTTACCTTGAGGACATTCCACAACATTAAATGTAACACTAAATGCATAAAAAGTACGCCGTCACCTTGGTATAAAAGGAATAAAACACTTCAGGCCGTGCTTTTATTGGAAAATAATCAACATAAGGGTGATAATGTCACACCATGCCGTCGTTGATTATTTCCCTATAACAGCATGACACTGAGTGTTTTATTCCTAATAAACTGTATATGTGGACTTTTATTCTATTTGCCTCCACTTGTTGTTTTTTTGGATTATTCTGAATCTCTCTGTTGTTGTTTTTTTTTCCTCTTTGTTTCCATGTGCCATCCATTTCTAAATAAAAGAAATGAACGTTTTCACAGGCACTATGTTCTCCGTAAAACCCGTTGATATGTTTTCATCCCCTTCTCCGGCTCTGCTGCTCTCTGAAAGGTCAATATTTTCCATTTTAGATCGTGATGGCTGTTTTTCGGATTCCCACTGACTCTTAATTGCTTGCACCACATTGACAGTCTGAGCCTGTTTGAACTCCA
Source organism: Pangasius sanitwongsei (assembly GCA_037576675.1). Lineage (NCBI taxonomy): Eukaryota > Metazoa > Chordata > Actinopteri > Siluriformes > Pangasiidae > Pangasius > Pangasius sanitwongsei. The sequence continues at coordinate 17,944,620 of CM075022.1, forward strand.
CGTCTTAACTAAGACTTAAAGAGTAAACGTGCCGCCTGTTTTAGTCATCAGACACTTTAATGAGCCTCGTTCAAATAAAGTATCTCGTGAACGTTGACAGGGATGCAAACCGTCAGTGGGAAAACACTATTAAACGAAATGTTATTTTCCCCAGAAAACGCGAGCAGATGCAGCTGTCACGCTCATCTGCAGGTTTATCTACATTAAATAAAACAGGGTGTTATTAACACTTAGATCTCAAACGAGCCTCTGTCTCTGCTAAACACACCCGAGTTGCTCATGAATGGATTGGAGTGTCGTTGAAGATTAGATTAGATCTTTACTAGATATAATAGATATTAGATATAATCTTTACTGACCGTGCACAAGCATACTCAACCTCTAATCTCTGTTCCCCGGCCCTGTAAAGAAACATCGTCACTGTCCACTCAACGCACAGTAAGCTTCCCAATTAGATAAAAGTCAGGGACGACATTAGCTGTAAAAAAAATAAAAAATTCATTAAAAAAATCAACCAACCCCCCCCCAGTCCAGACTTTATTCATTTAAATGTATTTAATAAATATGTTTATAATAAATATTATAAAAAATAAAAATATTTATCTGAAATTAATTTTATTATTCAGATGTGCACAATAATATATTTACTATTTATATTTACAACTACAATTATTACCAGGCTGACATTTTTTTTCAGTTATTGTGGTTTTAATTAAACCCATTTAATTCAAGTGACTAGTAAAACAGGTTAATAACGTAATAATAAATATAATATATTTATAATTGTGGGTTGTAATTTCCACTCTGAGAGCCAGGGAGCCTGCAGAAGGGAATTTCCAAAAAAAAAAAAAAAAGAATAAAAATAATAATAATAATAATTTAACAGAATAACCGTACTTGCTCATACTTTCTCACCTCAGAAAATGAGCACCTTGTCATATTTTACTGACCTGCTCAAAATGCAAAATAAATAAATAATACAATTACTCGTGGTATCATGTCACCAGTGGGTTTGACGATTATCCAAATTTGGGATAAAGGTTTATTATGTTAACAGTGTGTCTTGAAATGTGAAACGTGGAAGTGCTCATTATACGACAAAATGACACGACGCTCCAGCCTAGTGGATGTGAACTGATTATTTCTGAGTGAAAGTTACCTGGGAAGAGAATATAGTCTCATTCCCACAGCTCCTACATCAGATTACATCAATTAGACACTTTATTCACCAGCCTGGAGGCTAGCAGCCGACTGCGCCCAATTAAAAGAGAGACGTCATGCAACACTGAGACGTATTTTGATTTTGAGCGTGTGAATTTAGCGAAAGAGAGTGAAATGTGAAAAAAGACTGCTGCGAGTTAAGCTGTTTGAACAGCGCTGCAGTGTGTTGCTTGATTTAGACAGATTTAAAGAGTGCGAGCTGTTTATCTCAGCGAATGATCAAAGCAAGCAAGTGTTTAAAGACCTTCAGCAAGCAGGAAGTTCTCATCTACAACAGCAAAAAAAAAAAAAAAAAAAAAGATTCAGCGTATATTACGACGCCGTGGGTTCCTCAGCCCTCGGCGCTGTTTTGGAGCTGCTGTTATTAATAACGCTGTTATTAATGAGACACGTGTGCTACAATAAAGAAGTGAGAACACATTATTTGGTACTTTCTGTTTTCTGCTTTGAGCCATTTAAGGCTAAGTGCGTGCTTACGTGTTAGTAAAGTGCACAGAAATGAAAAGCGAGTTCCTGCCTAACGCGTTTCCTGACGCACAGCGCAGTCATTTTAAATTGGTTTCTATATTTGAGGTGTTTTATCAAAAATGATCATCTGAGTACTTTTTTTTTTCTTAATCTTCCCATGGAGCAGCTTCACAGCCTCACATGCAGTAATGTATTCATTCCCTCCAACTGCCAAATTAAGAGAAGATAAGATCAACTTTATTGATTCCCGAATTAAATTCTTGTGCCAGTTCTTGTGCCACTCATTGACAGTGAAGATAACAAGGAATAAATCTGGTAATAAATAAATAAATTAATTAAATTTAATTAATTTTATATATATATGCATGTATGTCTCTCTAATCTGATTATATGTCGTTTGCTTCCTCTTCAGTGGACAGTGAGACTGCTAGTGTTCATAAAGTAATGACACCCTGTAAAGGAGAATACAAACTAATAATATTGCTAAGAAGAGCAACAGATGTAAGACAGAAGGGGGGAAAAAAAACAATAAAAGACAATAAGAAATACAGTCCTGATAATAATGATGCAGTAATATTAACAGTAATGCTGTTTACAACACCACAGTGTGTGTGTGTGTGTGTGTGTGTGTGTGTGTGTGTGAATGTTGTAATGAAGGTCTACAGACAAAGCCAAAAGCTTTCAGAGGCGTATATATTAAATAGATGTGATTATACTCTTTAGCGATATACAGAGTGTGTATGTCTACGTGCTGAGATTTCTCAGGGTTTCTTTCTGCACGCTGTTGTGTTTAAAGCTCAGGACAGCGACAAGAAGTTGTGCTGCTTAAAGGTCACCTCAAAATTTATTCTACGCAAAATGGCGGCTCATGTGGTGAATACCAAAGCATTTATAGTTCTGTTACTTTTTACTTTTACTGATATGAAAATGCAGGCAACACAGTGGGGTCTGGGGCCCTCCTCTTCCCACTCCTCTCTCACCTCCTCCTCCCACTCCTCTCTCACCTCCTCCTCCCACTCCTCTCACCTCCTCTTCCCACTCCTCTCTCACCTCCTCCTCCCACTCCTCTCACCTCCTCCTCCCACTCCTCTCTCACCTCCTCCTCCCTCTCCTCCCACCTCCTCTTCCCACCTCCTCCCACTCCTCTCACCTCCTCCCACTCCTCTCACCTCCTCCTCCCTCTCCTCTCTCACCTCCTTCCTCTCCTCTCACCTCCTCTTCCCACTCCTCTCTCACCTCCTCCTCACACTCCTCTCACCTCCTCTTCTCATCTCTCTTCTTCTCATCTCACCTAACCTCTCCTCTCTTCTCTTCTCTCATTTTCATTTTTCTCATCTTCTCTCCACTTCTCTCCTCTCCTCTTTTCACCACATGCAGTGAGAGAGAAAGGTGACCTGTCACGGTGATAAAGGACTGTGCGCGTGCCGCCGAGCGCGCGATCTGTTACCGGAGACGGCACCCTTAATGAGTCCGAACCTCGCACCTGTTTCTCATCAAACCCCGCCGAGCGTTGGCGCAGCAGACGATTGCTCTAACGCGAGCCAATTTTATACCTCGTGAAACATGACAGCTGTGTGACGGCCGCTTCATTTTCCATTGCATTCATTTGCATGGCCGAGGGATTGATAGGGTCGATGTGCTTAGGCTAACTCTACCGTCCGGCCGGTAATGAAGAGCGGCACGAGGAGGAAGATCTTAAGCAGTGGAGCTCATTAACACACACCTGTGGAAGGAGAGTGTGTTAACATAGACTCAGAAAAAAAATCTATGTTTTTCACTTGGAAACATGAATATAGTACCTTAGAGAAAACCTCCACCCTGAAAAATGTTAAATATGTTTATGTAGAAATATTTGGGATGTGTTTAGTGATTCTGGTGCTAATTTGTTGATTGGTGCTGTACTTTTGTTATTCCTGTGAGAGGTTAGCGGTTGTGTCTCGCTCTGACGTCACACGGGGACATTGTTTTTGTTAGCGCAGTTACAATGTGAGAAAAAAATTCAATGATCTCAGACATTAGGGATAACACTCAGGTTTCGCTATCAGCTCCTTTTCTCACTCACGATGTTCAAAGTCGTATGTATAAGAAATCCAGCGTAAAAAAAGGAGATTGAGACATTGGAGCAAATGCTGGACCCAAATTCCCAGAATGCAATGCTGAGTTACAACAGAGACTATGAGATGACGATCACGATGGTAATCTATCTGCTGTACATATAGTTTATATTTATCACAGCAGTTTGCACTGTGACAGCTACTTATTACCTTATCATCATGCTAGCTAACATGAAAGCTTAGGAAAGATTAGCCTTAGCTTACTTTAGATACTATAGATTTTTTTTAGATGAATAATTGCGCTTCAACTTGAATAAAGAATTTGGGTGCTTTTAAAACCTACCACTGATGTCTCCAACAAGTATAGAAACGTCAAGACAAACCATACACATATAGATATCAAACTTTTACAGACTTTGAACTGAGAAGGTGCAACCTGTGCTCTTAAAACTAATCAAACGTACGACATCCACCCTGAAAGACTCTCAAGGATCATGTCTGACACACTGCTTAATAATTTAGGCACTATATGCTGTTAGAGACTTTAAATTGCATCTTGTCGAAGATATCAGTGGCTTAACGTGGAAAAACATCACGACTGCAAATTCACTCATTGCTTCCCAATTTAGCAGTAAAGAAAAAAATGTTTTATTATTTTGTTTGGATAATAAAGCAGCAAAGATTTTCTATTTTCAAGACAGAACATTTTGACAAATTTGCAAAAATTTCTGCCAGTGTAGAAGCACATTTAAGGATTCAGACAGATGATCCTTTTTTTTTTTAAATTTAATTTCTTTCTTCTAAGGATGTCTTTAGTTCATTAATTCTCCGAATTTCTCTGTCTGATTGCAGTACGACACCAAAAAAAGGATCTCAGCCGAGGCGTCTCTGAGACACGCGTACTTCCTCAGTCTGGGAGAGAACATTCACTCCTTACCAGACAGTGAGTCACTTCATTATTTTTTGACTGCACCACAGTTATTAGATGTTCACTTGGGTCTCTGAATGTTGTTTAAACTCTTCCTCTTCCTCTTTCTGCAGCTTCATCTGTGTTCTCGCTAAAGGAGGTGCAGCTCCAGAAGGACCCTGGCCACCGGAGCTCAGTCTTTCATCCAGGTAGCACAGCTCAAGTTATAATAAATCAGGACAGTTGATGTATTACCTCGTACATTCATCCAAAATTACTAAAATCTCTATCCCATATGTTTTGGCACACACAGGCACACATTTCCACTGAACAGTGTGGTATGGCAACAAATAATCCATAATCCCACATTTTGTCATGATCTGTGTGTTCCCGTTTTCCTTCCTGAACAGAAATGTGTGGGCGGAGCTCCAAACAGTGCAAGCTATTGATTGGTCAGACACAATCATCGCAGAATCGTCCTGATTAGTGTCTCTGGCTGGAAAGATTTTTGGTGTATCTAGTAGGGGTCGGCGATATCACAGCATATATGAAATATGATATGATGATATTTAAAAACATTTCTGCGATGCCTGATGTCACATGGAGGCAAAGGTGGATGCAAGCGCAGATTGTAGTTTAATGTAAAAAGAAACAGTAAACAACGTAACTTAGAAATACGAAAGATGAACTAGGATATCATGGCAGGGACATAACACAAGTAAGGAACACCAAAGAAAGACAAAAGCTAGACAATGAGTGCAGGGCGAGACAGGACGTAAATACTAGTGCTTATTAGACTCGAAACGTGAAACAGGTGCAAGCAGTCATGTGACGTGAAACTGAGGTGAGGTGTTGGATGGGAAACGTAGTTCAGTGCCGATTCCGGCATAACCCTGATGGCACCTGATATGGATCACAATATTTCGGTTTGCTAACAAACTTCCAGTAGTGTTACATTAAAAAAAAACACCGAGTTTGATGATACTTTTGTTTAACATCTATAAGAATAAATGACGGCGTGGCATGGTGGTGCAGCGGGTAGCATTGCCACCTCACAGCTGCTGGGTTCAATCCTGAGCTCAGGTTACTGTCTATACAGAGTTTGACCCGAAGGGTTCTCAGGTTCTCTGGCCAAAAACATGCAAACAGGCAGAATGGCTACTCTAAATTTCCCCATCTGTATGAATGAGTGTGGGAATGTGATGGACAGGTGTTCCATAACCTCCTCACGGCAAGTGTTCCTGGGATGGGCTGACCAGGATAAAAGCGATTACTGAAGATGAATGAAATGAAAAAAATTAATTATGTAGCACTTAAAATGAGAGGGGAAAAATTGCATCTAATCCATTGCTTCCAATCACAATTCAATGCTAAGTGTATTTAACAGAACAAGAAATCCTGTCTTATTTTTTAGTAATAGTATATACTATATATTAATACTATATACTAGTATACTAATATATATATTTTTTCAGAAATGAGTTTAATGTAATTATATACTATTTAAATGGGACGTGTTGAGAAAGTTTTGGGTCATTTAGGTCTCACAGCAGCGTTGCAACAAATTCTCTGTACTTTACCAGGTAACAAAGGATAAGCATGCATCATTTTGACATAAAAGCAATTTTACGAATTACAAAGTAGTACTTTACTAATCACGACCCATCACTGTCTCCTCCACACACCCTGCAGAGAAGCTCTGAGAGACTATATGCTGGGAAACAGACGCACGTACTCAACCAGGGTGTGGATTGGTAACCGTGCCGGACCACACGGCACTGTCTGGTGGAAAAGTGCTAATAGTTTTTACTTTATGAAAAAATATCATGATGAAGAAATTCTGAAACCACAGTTTGCAACCCTGATATAGTATATGGTGGCCTAACTATTTTTTTATTTTCTCCCCATTTTAGGTCGGGGAAAGAATCGCAGGCAGAGTATATTCTAATGGTTGATATATGGAGGAGGAGGAGGAGGAGGAGGAACATCATCACCATGAAGCGAATGGCTGTAAATCTAAACAAACTGCCGAGCTGTATCCCAAAACCTCCTCACACCAACACACACTGGAAATTTGAGATTTTCACACACACACACACACACACACAGCAGCTATTTCCCGCTGTGCTTTCTCAACACTCATATCTGGATCTGAAAAAAAAAATTAATTTATGGCCCGTGTTCATGTTTAACTTATGAAAGGAATAATAATTCTCTTGAGAAGTGACCTGGATCATATACAGTATATATGATCGTTACAAAATATATAAAATAACGAATGCAGTATTGTGCTCCAAAAGTACAAATCCACCCTGAACAACGTACATATTCATCTCTATAATTAACATGTGATCTTCACCTGCATCCCAGATTTATTTTATAATGAAATTCTGAGGGTTTTTTTTCTATTTACACTTCTATTAACATCTTTCATCAACATGTTGGTCTATTTTTACGTTCGTTAATGGTTTCCTATATTACCCACAATGCCGTTATACCTGCTGATTACGCTGCAGCAGGATTTAGCCCACGCTTCTTCTCTACGTAAAGAGAGTGACGCAGAGGTGCTTTAGTGCTTTAGTCTGTCCAGCTCTCTCACTTCCTCATCTAAACACTCTGCTCAAAAACTTCAAAACTTCCATTTTCATGCTAAACAACACCATCGCGCTCGCCATCTCATACATCGCTAACTAGCCGAGCCGAGTCTCTGCAGTAACTCAAACATCGTATAACTGCATGGCATTCTGGGACCACATTGGCACCAATGTCCAACACTGCTTCTACACTGGATTTCTCATCAATATGATGTTGAGTGTCACCGGAAATTGCTGAGTGAGAAAGAGAAGTTGTTTCGTTTTTAGGAGATAATAGCGAAACCTGATCGTTATCAGTTATGTTTGAGATCGGTGAAATCACGCCAGAGTGGCACACAACCGCTAACTTCTCACAGGAATAATGAAAATACGACGGCAACCACAACAAAGTAGCACCAGAATCACTAAACACATCACAAATATTTCAATATAGACATATTAAACATGTCTCAGGGTGGAGTTTTCTTTTAAATTTATTTTAAAAAAATGGAATAGGCAGCACAAAAAGAGGACCTGGCACTAAACACGTTTTAATGACATGGTCATAAGTGAGCTGAAAAGTGTGTCACAGTTATACAGGGGCGGAAAAATGCAGAAATAAATGTGGTTTAGTGACAAAATGTACCCAATTAAAAGTGGACGCAACTCCACGCTGAAATGTACTTATAAGATATAAAAGGTAAAGTTAAATGATGATATTACACGTCAGGACCTTTTTGTTTTTCAACACGATCTCACTATTTCAAATTCATAAAAATGTGCAGGACTTACATCACGTTTCAATTCAATTCACGTTCCAAATGTTAAAGTCAGGGTTAGAGGCGGACTTTGGGGCGGGGCTAGCCTTCACTCCTTTCCTTACAGGTTTATTTGTTTGTAGTCATACTACATGTTTGAATTCATACAAATTTGTTCTGTAATCAACTATAAAGGAAGTCAGGAATAACACCTGACAGGTCGTGCTGTAATAGGAAGCTAATCAACAACAGGCTAATGTGAAAAAGCAAAGTTACTGTTATTTTCCTAAAACAGTGCAGCCTGAAGTGATTTATTTCTCTCATACCACAGCGATTTGAGAACGATTAGATTTCTTAAAAATGTATTAATTAACATGTCACACTTTTTATCCATTTACAGTTAAATTTAGTGTTTTGTTTCTCTTGTAGTTACTTAGTGAAGTTAGCAAGAAAAAGCACAGCTTATCATGTTACCGAAAAAACCACAACCGACTTACTGACCGTTACAAAGCACTGACGCTGGAGACTCCTTCTATATATAATTAAACCACATGTTAAATCCATTTAATATTTAGATTACAGAGCATCCATCATACAAGTTCCTGTGTATGAGCTGTTACTATAGAAACGGCGATGTATTAGAATGGACACATTAATACAAACCTTCTGACCAATCAGATTTGAGAATTCAGCAGCGCTGTGGTATACGTAACCTTAACGCGTGACGAGCGAGTGAAACCGATAGGCAGTCTTTGATGACCGAGTAGATGATTGTCTGTCGTTTCCACACAAAGCGGTAGCCTGTGGGATTTGATTGGATGTTAAAAAGCACAGAGCGTGTCCAAAGTCTGCACTTTTAACATAACGCTAAAATTCCGACGTTACAGTAAAGCCACTTCTCGAGACACAGGGTTGTAAGTAGTCTGTAGTATTAATGAACACTGTCACTTTTGTGCGTTTACCTCAGAGATGAAAATGTTCTTCGAAGCATCTAAAGGTGCCTTGTACAAATCTATTACGATGATGGGTCCATTTTTTATTATTATTATTATTACTATTATTACTTTAATAGCTATTTTAATACTGTTATAGGTTCGAGATATTGCTCTTCATCACTAATTGCACATGATTTATTGCTTGGTATGATGAATTCCTCTACTGTGTTTGCACATGGCATCCAAGTGTCCTAAATTTTGTCTTTGCCTGCTCTTTTCTTTGTGACTCAATATTTCCCTTAAAAAAAAAAGCACTATATATTTCTAGTCAAAGCCATCAGGTACAGAGAATCATAGTGACGTTGTGGTTTTTGAATTTTAGTACATGAAAAATCAGTGAAAGTACAGGAAGAGGAAGGGAACGAGTGAGAGCATGGCTGTGTTCCAGTACTGGCCCTCATCACTTCCTCTCACGATTTCTCCTCGATCCGTTCCAGTACCTTATTATCTGAAGTGAAATTTGTTAGACGAGCTCTCGGATGCCGGGGAGATCAAATCAACACGAGAGTCAACACGATTTCTTTCCCACAAAACCCCGGAAAAAAGGCAATAAGATAATAATTTCTATTTGATTCGCTGCTGAAATTGGGTTTTATATAGCCGACTACTCGATCTATATCACACATCACAATAGTTTCTGGTGATAGCTGTGGGCGAAAAAAACACAGTGAAAGTGCCCTTAAGGTTGCAGCTATGGCGGATAAAATGTACCCTATGGTGGAAAAAACATGATAAAGTGCTCTCTATGTGCAAGAAATTACAGTGATTAAGCCTCTATGATAATGTGCAAGAAAATACAATGAAATGCCCTCTATGGTGCACGCCCAGTGGGAAAAATGAGATGCCCTATAGGCTCCCCTACATGTAACAGAATGCCCTATTTACATTTCATTTCCAGGATTTGGCAGATGCCCTTATCCAGAGTGACTTACATTTATACAACAGAGCTGTTGAGGGTTAAGGGCCTTGCTCAAGGGCCCAGCAGCGGCAGCTTGAACTCACAACCTTCAGGGCAGTAGTCCAGCTTATTAACCACTGAGCTACCACTGCACTGTTTTAGGTGCCCCTAAATATGACAAAATGAGATGAAGTGCCCTATAGGCTCCTCTACACACAAGAAAACGAGATGACGGGCCCTATAGGCTCCTCTACACACGATAAAACGAGATGATGTGCCCTATAGGCTCCTCTACACATGATAAAACGAGATGACGTGCCCTGTAGGCCCCTCTACATGCGATAAAATGAGATGGCGTGCCCTATAGGCTCCTCTACATGCGATAAAACAAGATGACGTGCCCTGTAGGCTCCTCTACACACGATAAAACGAGATGACGTGCCCTATAGGCTCCTCTACACACGATAAAACGAGATGATGTGCCCTATAGGCTCCTCTACACACGATAAAACGAGATGACGTGCCCTGTAGGCTCCTCTACATGCTATAAAACGAGATGATGTGCCCTATAGGCTCCTCTACACACGATAAAACGAGATGACGTGCCCTATAGGCTCCTCTACATGCTATAAAACGAGATGACGTGCCCTGTAGGCTCCTCTACATGCTATAAAACGAGATGACGTGCCCTGTAGGCTCCTCTACATGCGATAAAACGAGATGATGGGCCCTATACACTTCCCTATATTGCAAGAAAATGAGATGAATTCTGTGATGTCGGTGATGCAGTCTCTTCCTGAGGGGAAGTCAATGAGGGTTTGTACTGTACTGGAAAACAGGAGAGAGAGAGAGAGAGAGAGAGAGAGAATACAGGATTACAGGTTGTGTACTTTTAGACCCTTCACTCCTTTATAGCAGCAGAAAATCTCCTCTATGTGTGTTTTTGTGGTAAAATAGAACATTTTAAATAATATATTGGACAGAATTAATATATGTCTTTTAACAAGTGTTTTCCTCCTTCTCAGTGAATATTTTGCCAGGAAATTGACTGTATTAAATCAGTTTAGATTATGTCTACATGTTTTCTAAATTAAAAAAAAGAGAAAGATTTAGATTTTTGTATGAAATGTGATATTCAATATTTTGTGTGATGTTTATTCTATTTCAGTATCCTGAAGCTGAATGTATTGTGATTGCTGAAGAAGCCAAAAGTGATTAAATAAATTAAGAACGAAATAAATTATAAAGCTCAATATCGAGTGGAGATTATTGTCTGTGCTGCATGACTTGACTTCGAAACAGAGGCAGAATTATTGGCACCCTTCCAGAGAATGGTCGAAATCGGAAAACACACAATAATTCACAAGTTACCCTCAAACAGCTAGTGAAACTACTTACCATCTGGGGCAAAAGTATTGACACCCATTTAAAAAATTATCATTTTTAATATGATGTATTGATGTTTTCACCTGTTTTCTGTGTTATAATTTTAAAAATATTTCATAGCAAGATCAGTGGACTATAATGTGGATGTGTATATATGTATATAAACATGTTGGCTGGTTGGTATGTGAATTTTTTTTTTTACAATATCCAAAAAATAATATCAAATATCACCAGGGGAGAAAACACAATAAATAGTAAAAAAAAAAAAAAAAAAAATGTTGAGTAGGTGGTACACAGCCTATATATATATATATTACTGCATGTGAAGAAATATGGATATATACATATTTAAGTGAAGTGAAGAAGATGAAAATCTTTGTAAATCTAAAACTAATATAATATAATATATATATATATATATATATATATATATATATATATATATAAATATTCTTTACTACATGTACATACTAGATATATAATATTCTTTACTGCATAGTACATACTAGACATATTTGGAAAATTTATATCTGAATATGCTCTATTCTGTTTTGTTTTTTTTTTTGCCTATTTCATTTAAGGATAAAATGCCTCCAGTGGGGTATGGTGGTTTAGTGGTTAAAACATCTGCCCTGTGTGCAAGGAGTTTGCATGTTCTTGAAACCTGGAAAGACTCCAGGTTACCCTGTGTAGGATAAGTGGTATGGAAAAGGGATGGATTGATATTTACCTCCAACAATAAAGTAAAAAAAGAATTTAAAGTAAGTCTAGTCATTTTTGTGCAATCTCTTTCATTAACCCACATCATTCCAAAATATTTGCCTCCAATAATTTAAGAAACTAAATATTTATTTTTATCAAAACTCTTGCATAAACCTACATCATTCCAAAATATTTACCTCCAATCATTTAAAAAAATTAAAAGATTTAAATTCTTTAAAAAAAATTAATGTAAGAGTTTAAAAATTTTTTTAATAATAATAATAATAATAATAATAATACAAACAAATACAAAACTTTATGTATAAAAGTAATGTAATGAAATGCATAAGGATAAAATGAAGTAAAAATAAGTACAAATAAAGGTAAAGAGTACACAGATATAGAATAACATGAACTTGATTAATTAATAAATGCTCTAGATGTTCTGGTGAAAACTGGAATATATTATACATTAATATTTTAATGTATAATATTATTAATATTTTTAATATATTAATATTATTAATATATTCTTCTCTTCACACCTGACTCAATTTAGCCGATAATTAAGAAACCCCGGGTTGCCAGATCTTTCAGAAGTTGCATTTAACAACCTCAGACCGGAAACTGGCCTTGGGTCGTTAAATCATTTGGGAAAGTTGCAGCATGTTTTGGTTTCTGTGTAGTTAAGGAAGTGTTTTGTGTTGTTTTTTTAAACAGTGATAATTTGGCAACCCTAATCACACACACACACGTGTGTGTGTGGAGTTTGGAGACCGTGCTGGAGCTAAATAAAGTCGGTGTGGTGTGGGAGGATGCGGTGGGAGGATCATGTTGATGTTTGAACACTTTCCAAACTCCAGCACTTTCACTGCGCCATGCGTGTGTCTGTGAGCGGCTGCGGCAGGATCACGCACTGATGTAGGAGAGCGCGCACACACGCCACGCCACGCCAAGCCACGCCGCGCGCGCAGAGCGATGAACCTGGACCGGAACTGCAACGTGGTGCAGAGTGTGGTGGGATCCCGCAGCTGCGCGCTGTTCCGCGGCCACTGGCAGCCCACGCTCACCTACTGGAGCGCCTTCTTCAGCTTCGGCCTGTGCCTGGCCCTGCTCGGCCCCACCGTGCTCGACCTGCGCTGCCAGACGCGCTCCAGCCTGCAGCAGGTCACTCTCGCCTTCTTCGCGCAGCAGCTCTGCCTGTTCGTGGGAAGCTTCGTGGGCGGTTTCTTCAGCAAGTCGTGAGTAGAAACAACACAACACAACCTCCGTGTGTAGGCTCTGAGCGTTCATTTAGAACAAATCTCACCCTGGGGGCTCTCTCTCTGTGTGTGTGTGTGTGTGTGCTTTGCTCGCCCACACCCACCAGTGTCATTTTAATTTATTTATACTGAAAGGTAATTAGATCACGGAAGTGAATTCACATATTTGCAAATTATAATGCACTTTTTTTTTTGTTTCAACCCATCACTTCTACAGTTCTGAAAACTCTTTACACTGTCCTACAAACTAGACTAAATAAAATAAAATAAATCCTTGATTTGGTTTTCAAGAATTAAAAGTGCAACACAGTGGGGGGAGGAAAGTTGAATAATGTTGGACACACTGCAATGTTTCTGAAAAAGAAGAGATTTTCATGCAGTTTCATAAAACATAACACTGTATTTTCTTTTGTTACATCATGAGGAGGGGAAAAGCACATGGTTCTGTTAGTTGTAGACGTAAAATTGTGAATAAATACAACTGTGGAAGAAAGTTGAAAACTAACTCTCATTGAATCTGAAACTTAGTTTTCATAACAAAACATCACTGCATGCTTAATTTGTTCCGCAGAAAAGCATCAGGAAACAACAGCGTCAGTGAGCCATGGTGAATTGTACATAAAAAAAAAATAAATAAACAGTAGATTTGGATAACCAAACACCGTCATATGTTTTATACATAAACCACTGATTGTGTGATTATTTAAAATTGTATAAATATTTGGAAATGCAGCAAAGTGAAAAATACTGAATAATCATGATGCAGATCATCATGATCCAAACAAGAGTTCGGTGTCATTTTATTTACTTTAAACTTAAAATTCAGACCTTTTTTTTAATGACTCAACTTTTAAAAAAAAAAAAAAAAAATTCCATAAAAATGTCAAACAACATCATTGAGTCTATTAATTGATGAAATAAAATAAAATACCACTGTATATTGTTATACATAAAAAAAAAAAAATCAGGAAAAAATGCATTTGTGATTCTATTAGTTGTAGAAATAAATTTGTAAATAAACAATATGTATAAAAAGTTGATTCTCATACTTATTTTTTGAAAAGATACTACTGTTTATCTTTTATTTCTTTCTGTTATACATTTAAAAATAGCATCCAAAATCCTATATATATATATATATATATATATATA
>CM075022.1:17959095-17980936 GCA_037576675.1 Pangasius sanitwongsei
TATATATATATATATATATATATATATATATATATATATAAAAATTTAAACTTATTTATTTATTTTTGTTCTTTAAAAAAAGTAGAATTATTTGGAAACGCAATAAATATTTAAGTAATAAGCATGACAGGTCAGGACAATCAACATTTTGTGTGCTGTGATTAGTCCCAGATGTTACAGTATAAAGTTTTAAGCTTGATGCCTTAACATGCATGATGCCTTGACAGTTTGGTTTATAATCCCTTCTCTCTCTCTCTCTTGCTCTCGCTCCCTCTTGCTCGCTCTCTCTGCTGTAAAGTGTTAATAAAATAAATTATTTAGCCAACACTTTCATCTTCTACCTCATCTCTAGGCTTTATTATTTACAATATCCCATGTAATGATGAAAGATTACAACACATCCAAAATGAATTTTTCATAGTGGGGGGAAAAAAAACATTGTGCCTTTTTAACTCTCATATTACTAATATAAAGTTAAAATGGCAGGATTCATTTGTAGTACAGTGTGTACTCTAAGATACCTGCAGGATTATTTACACAGATAGTAAAACACTTCTTTGTTTTTCTCTGTTTTTTCTGCAACACCTGAGACATAAAGTGCACATGCACGCACACGAATGCACACATGCACACATGCACGCACGCACACACACACACATGCGCGCACACACACGCGCGCACACACACACACACACACGATTGTGACCAGGAACTAAACATGTTTTTAATGTCTCATGTTGCCTGAGAACTTCTAGTGAAAGTCATTGTCATGTCGTAATTTAGCAGTGTTGTGTTTTTTTGGGTTTTTTTTATTTATATATTTATTTATTTTTTATTTTCTTTTTTGGACCACGCTTTACAATACTAAACTCTCCAAACTGAACGTGACTTGTGGTGCTTGTAGTAGGGGATTAAGACGTTGGACTACTGATCGGAAGGTCATGTGTTCAGACCCCAGCGCTGCCGCTGCTGGGCCCTTGAGCAAGGCCCTTAACCCTCAACTGCTCCGTTGCATAAATGAGATAAATGTAAGTCGCATCTGCCAAATGCCATAAATGTAAATGCAGTAATATACGGTTTTATTATATCTGCAGTATGGAAGAAACTTGTTCCTCATGGAGGAACTTTGTAATGAAGGTTTCTTTGTAATCTGGACCCTCTTTGTTTTTACAGCACACTCGGAACAGCTTTTATTTCAAATACAGAAACACGATCAGTGAGAAAAGGAGGCATTCTCTATTGTGTTTCTTGACTCGTTTTGAACCGCATAAAGAACAATACACATGTGCTCTCGCTCCAACCTCAGACAGGCAGGGTAGCATTCATGTGACCTAAAGAACATCAAACATTAGTTTAGCAAGGAATAAATTACTTGCGGGTGTGATGTTATGGGAAAATAATCAACTACGGGGTTGATGCGTGTAGTATTTTCCCATAACAGCATGTCCCTAAGTGTTTTATTCCTCTTATACCATAATTTGTCAACGATTACAATTTTTATTAATTAAATAAAGAAATCTCAGACGTTTTATCCATTTATAGTTACGTTTAATGTTGTAGAACATCCGTGAAACAAGTTAGTTCCTGTTCTTGCTCACGTTATAGCGGCTATAAACAGTCATTCCGTCACCAGACACTCTTTTATTTCTTTCTTGAAGTGAATAAAGGGGAAGAAACACTTTTCTTGTCATGTTATCGAGAAACCGCAAAACGTAAACTCCCCTGAAAGCTTAGTTACAGCTTTACTTCTGACCGTTACAAAGCACTGACACCGGAGACTCCTTCCATAAATGTTACCTAAACGTCTCCTTACAGAAAACCTCACCATAATCAGTGATTACACTCGTTTTTTTAATCTGTTTATTTGCGTCCACCGTACAATTCCTTTCACAAGCTGTTACTATAGAAACGATAATGTATTAGAACAAGTGCATCAACATAAACCTGTGATTTACAGCTGCACTACTGTCAGAGCCTTCTGACCAATCAGAATTGAGAAATCAGCAGCTATGGAAAAGACAAAAAGACATCAAGTCCAAAAATGCTGAAGAAGTCGATCAGCACGGCAAGTTTTGGGCTGTTTTCGGCGGCTGGAACTCAGCAGACAAAACTGTTTCCGTTTTCCTCCTATCATCTCCTTCTCTCTCTCTCTCTCTCTCTCTCTCTCTCTCTCTCTCTCTCTCTCTCTCTCTCTCTCTCTCTCTCTCTGACACACATTCACACAAACCCACACACACTGAACAATGCAGGTAAAAATACTTCAATTCAATCATCAGTGCAAGAAGTGTGAGGCCAGTAAAATGGATTTAAAAAGTACGACCTTAGTACGACCTGTTTTAAGTTATAGCATGGCCTGAGGCAAAGGAACTTTCCAGAAGCTTTCAAAATGGCCAGCATTAAACGTCAGGGGAGCATGTCGATAACCATCGCAGTTCGTTTGTGCTCGGTTAGTCGCTGTCTGACCCCTAAATATCCTCCAACACAGCTTAATTTTCCCAAAGAGCAAACATGTTCAGAGTATCTTAAGGTGAGATTGTAGATAAGAGACTTTTTCACTGTGTCTCAAGGTGATTTTGCGACGTATTCATATTCTATGAAACAGAAATGTTCTTAAAATTAAAGTAAGATTACTAAATGTCTCTTTTTAGAACGAGTACAAAGCTGGCATTATCATTTCAAAGCAAAGAAATGCTCGGATCACAGCTTGAAGGAAAATCTGGTATGAGAGAGAGCAGTGATGTCAAACTCGATGTTAAACTCGTGGTGTTTTCTAGTCGTAACATTTGATACGTTATCACTTTGAAGGCAAATAAAAATATCTCAAGCCAAGGTGAAATCAAAGTTGCTGCCAATCAGGAGTTGTGTTTCTTGGTTCCCCTGCTTATGCAAGGGGGAGTCAAATGAAAAATGTAATATAAATAAAATTCTGCTTTGTTTAATGCAACAGGTGTCACAAACGTGTATAATTTTAGTACATAATCTCCATTTCACTCCGTGCGAGTGTTCCAGCACTTAACAAGTGTCTGGATTCCTCTAGGGGGGAAAAAAAAAAAATTATTCAAATCTAATTTATGTCGCACAGTCATATTAGATTATTATTATTTTATTTATTTTTTTTAAAGTTCTCTAAACATCAGAAGTACCACAACCATTTACACTGTGAGCAAAACTGATTTACGTGCAAAAGGCAGTAACTCACTTGAATTTAAATTAAATAAACAGCGTAATTTATACTTAATAATCCCCCAAACACAATCCCTTTAGTCATTGCGTTAACCAAGTCGGTCAAAAGCTTAGAGTTTTAGTTGATTATTTTTTCATTTCTCCTCACAATCCTATTAAAAAACAGGACTAATCTTTTGTTGACAACTGAATATTTGTTTAAAAAAAAAATCCAAAAAAAAAAGCCATAATGTAGAACAAAAAAGAAAGTACACCAGTATAAAAAAATTACGGTAATGTAAATTAGGAACTCTGCAGCATGGAAAGCAGTGCTGAGCTCCTGTATTATTATTTTATATAAATGTAAATTGTTTCAATTCCAGTCTTTTGTAAAAATCCACTAGACAGCTTTTCCATATTGTGTAGTGTTACAACCTGGAACTGGATTGGATGTAAATGGGATTATACAGTATTTATACTGTAAACAGCTATTTGTTCACTTTTGTTTCATGTGGCACACTTTTTAAATTTTTTTAAAATTTTTTTATTTATTTTTTGTCTCTGGAGAAACTCTTAAGTTCCTCTGTTTAAAAATGGTTTCAAACAGAACCCCTTAGAAAGCTTCTTTTAAATGGTTAAACGAATGATTGAAAGAACCCTTGAACCTTTTTCTCTAGTTGGTAAATTAAGTTCTTACTGCAAAATGGATTGAAGACCAATTTCTATTATCAGTGTTGAAAATGTCATTTAACATGTACATTGGATGGTGCTGAATCCATGTTGTTGGCACCTATGATAGAAGCCAGGCCCTCTCGCCTCCTATACCTGAAACTAACCCCTTACTGTACACTGAATGATGTCCATCTCTCCTCTCCAGACTTTGCTCCTCTTTGTCATCCCTCGCTTCATCCACATTCATCATCTCTGTGGTGTTCGCCTTCATTCCGCTATGCAGCAATTTGCTGATGCTGGTAGCTGCAATGGCTGTTACAGGCCTGGCCATGGGCATCATCGATACCATCTCCAACCTGCAGCTGGTGAAGCTCTACCAGAAAGACTCCGCTGTCTTCCTCCAGGTCAGGAGATGCTCTGTGCAGGATACTCGTGTTCTTCCACACCAACCTTGTGCTTTTTGCACCAGGACACTGTCAGGCTGGAACAGGGTTGGGGCCCCATAGGGGGAAAACCCACATATGGGGATGATGGTCAAGTGTCCACATACTTTTAATTAAATGGGTTGGGGTTGAGGAATTGCGCTAGCTTCAGAGAACAAATTCCTACCTACACTGACATCTCGAGACTTAATGCCTGAAGGAAAAGCTCAAGACCTTGCTAATAAGATGTATAGTCCAAAATGTTGTTGATTTGCCAGTTTATTAAATGGGCAAATTGACAGACTTTCGAAGTTTTCCACAGTGGTGCAGTGGGTAGCATGTCCGCTTCAGCTTCAGGGTCCCCAGTTCAGTCCTGAGTTTGAGTTATTGTCTGTGTAGAGTTCCCCATTTTCTCCAGTTTCCTCCCACAAACATGCCAGTAGGTGGATTACTCTAAATTGCCCCAAGATGTGAATGAGTTTGTGAATGCAATAGAATGGCGTCCCATCCAGATGTATTCCCAGCTTGCACCCAGAATTCCTGGGATAGGCTCTGCTTCTAGATCCACTGCCATCCTGACCAAGACAAAGTGCTTACTGAAGATGTGTGAATGTCTAAATATAGCCATTAACCATCCAAAGAACCGTTCAAGAACCTTTGGTAGCTAAAAGTGTGCTAAGCCTGCTAGCTAAATCGAGCAGCAATTTGATGGGCAATTCGTTCACATTTGTACATTTGTAGCAAAAACGTTTCATTTAGTGCCCTGAAGAGTCTCTGGCAAAACTTGCAAAGATTCCATGTAGAACCTGACAATGACAACAGACGGTTTTGACTAAATTTATGTCCTCTTAAATTCTTTTTTTTTTAATTATTATTATTTTCCCCTCCAGGTGCTCCACTTCTTCATTGGTCTCGGGGCATTGTTGAGCCCCCTCATCGCCGACCCGTTTCTGTCTGAAACCGACTGCATCTTAGGAAACATCACCATCAATTCATCAACAACCATGAGACACTTGAGGAATACGCTATCTGGCAGACACCTGCATAACGTGTCCCACATTTCTCTCCATACTGAAGGTGAAGTGGTGACCAATGTGTCCTACGCCTTCTGGATCATGGCGTTCGTCAATGTAAGTAATGTTGATTATGTTAACAAGAAGGCCAAATGTGCTCTAACAACTTTAGGTTAAGTTACTTGTGTGGACAAAGCTGATGAATGTAACTAAATTTATGGACTTTGTGTGAATTTCTGTGGGGTGTCATTTGAAATATCTGATCATTTGAGGCTAGGTTTGGGAAGACGGCTAGCATGACTGATATTACACCCTTGCTGTAATGTTCTTACTGAATTTGCTGCATATGGAGGGCATAGCACCCATGTATGGAGAATTAAACACTGACTTTGCATCAGATGTGAATGTATTGCATTGCATTGCATCTCACTTTCATCACTGTGTTGCACACATGCCACAATGCAGTGCAGTGCAATCACTGCCCAGTCACAGTTACAGGCTGTATTCATGGTCATGTTTGTAAGCAGAGAAGGGGAGTATGGCTTGGAATCTGCATTCTTCCAGGAGGTGGTGCCGTCCAAGTAAAGGAACGTCCTGATTCTTATTCCTTAATCATCAAGATTTTCAGAATTATTACTAAAACATGCTAAAAGTATTAACATGGCTATAAATACTTATAACTAACAGCAGGACCAAAGAGTTTTAATTAATTTCTTCAACATTCCACCATCAATTATTAATTATGAAAATTATGTTTTCAGGACCTTCTCTCTTTCCTCGGACACGTTTCAGCATGGCACGACTGCAGCAAACTGATGAAAGCGAAATGCAATTCATTAGAGAATTACATTGACTTCTGACATGAAATTCATTTAAAAAAAAAACACACACACACACACACAATCCCCTGTTGATGGAGATCATGCAATGTAAGAGCAATGCACTGATGAAAGTGAAATGCAGTTCAGTGGAGAATTACATTGACTTCTGACATGAACTCAGGGTTAAATTCTTAAAAAAAAAAAAAAAATCCCCTATTGATAGCTCACATGATGTAAGAGCGATGCAGTGAAGGTTTTGCTTTTCAGTGTGGCATATCGTCCTCAGTACACTCTGTTTATTGCCTCTTTCACACCTCCTACAGATTGTTATGCTTTTTTTTTTTTTTTTTTTTAAATCGGCCATGGAATCTTCTCCATACGATGTGATGAATATTTAAAAAACACAATGATCTAATGGTGATATCACTAGAAGCGTCCTCACTCCCCCTTTATCTCTTGAATACACAATCAAGATGAGCTTTTTCACACAGTGGTCAATTGGGCCTGAGTAAGGACGATTACTTAAATTCAATTCAGTTCAATTTTATTTGTATAGCGCTTTTAACAATGGACATTGTCACAAAGCAGCTTTATAGAAATAAATAGATTCAAAATAAATTGTAAATATGTGAATTTATCCTAATGAGCGAGCCAGAGGCGACGGTGGTGAGGGAAAAACTCCCTGAGACGATATGAAGTAGAAACCTTGAGAGGAACCAGACTCAAAAGGGAACCCATCCTCATCTGGGTGCTAACAGATAGTGCAATTGTGCAACCAGTAAATTCATCACAGTTTTCACGAGAAGTCTGGTTTGTTGAACCTGTCCACTGATTGAGACCTGAGTACAAAACTGCTCATGGCAACTGCAGCCCCAAAGCCACCACAGTACAGCTCCCCATACGAGATCCCCAAGCAACACCATCCCCAGCAATCCCAATGATCTTCAGGCTGTCCATGTGAGGCCACCCCCAGCAGCAGCGGGCAATCTCGACTGATGAGAACTGCAACCAGAAGTAGGGCATCAGGATGGATCAGGCAGATCCTGAGAGCAGAAGGGGTCAGGATCATTGGTATCTCAGGACTAGCATGTGTAGCTTGACAGAGATGGGGAGAGAGAGAGAGAGATTTTAGGTAAGCTTTTAACCATTACTGGACAAGGACAATGTACTTTGCGTGCAGAGTGCAAGCAGGGACTCCGGCAAGACTAGCTGCGACAGCATAACTAAAAGGGAGAGCCAGAAGGTAACACGGACATGAGGGCACCCTGGGACATAAAGCGGCCAGCCACTCCACCGTCAACAAACAGTGCTGCAGTGTTGTATGTCCCTCCTTATCCCCGCAAATAAGGAAGCCTTTTATAGAGTTTATACTACATGAGGTGTGGCTAGAGATCCTGAGCCCCACCTAGTGTATATAGACTATTTAAAGCAATCTTGTTAATCCTAGAAAAGCTTCTGGCTTGAACAGTCTAAGGATAAAACTTTTCACAAACACAAGCATAAAATTTACCACCCGTGGACTAGAGCAAGGATTTCAAAACTCGAATCCTGCCTGGGCCAAATTAGCATTTTTGTGATCTCTTTTTTTTTTTTTTTTTTTTTTTTTTTTTTTAAACCATTTTATTATCTATTCTTTGACTCAGAGCACAGGTTACTGGTGTTATAGTAGATACAGAACGATTCAAATGTATGCACTATTAAGCCTAGATCATACCACTGGTCATTTAAACTGACCATTTTATATATATATAAAATGTGTATATACTGTATATATGTGTGTATATGTACAATGTATGTGTGTGTGTGTATATATATGTGTGTGTGTGTGTGTGTGTGTGTGTGTGTGTGTATATATATATACACACACATATATTGTGTGTGTGTGTGTATAAAAAAAACAGGCTTTATCTCTGCTCTCCCATCTCTCATCTTTGCACTTCATCAACTTTACTTCTTTCATCATATTTATGGGTCTCTGCACTGGGGTGATATATTTCAGGAACTGGAGTCAATCACTGAATCATACTGAAGATTAAAAAGCATTTGAAATCATTTTTAGATGCATGTGTCAAACGCAGCAGATCGGCGTTGATTTTAACCAGCGTTTCAGCCCTGTGAGATGTAAGGCCGTGTGCGCTGTAAAGTGGCGGTCTCTACTTTCTAGATAGTTTGAAAATGTTGAGTAGTAGGTATTAAGGGCTGTTTGAATATTATTTTTGTGGGTTAGTGCAGGCTAAATGAAACAAGGCAGCGGGCCTTAAGTTTGACACCTGCAGGCTAGAACAACCTTCATACAGGTTCCATTTTCATTTGCAAAATGTGCAAGTTTACAAGTATAAAGAGTTTCCATACGGATTGAAAGTTAGAATTATAACCCTGGTGTATTTTTTTTCACGTTTGGAGTTTTGTCACAGTTTTACCTTTCCTTGTTTCCTGGTTTAGTTTCAGTGCATTGGGACTGGAATGAATGACGAATGTTTGTAAAGTGCATAACTGCGCTCACTTCTCTACATCCAGCTTCCTGTGCCTATCGCCGTTCTGGTTCTAATGTATCGGGAGCGGCTGCTGCCATGTTGCCCTGAGCCCAGTCCTCGTCTCTTGGGTGGGGAGTCTCAGTTGAGTACAGTAAAGATGCAGAGAATCTCGGAGCAGGCTGACGTGAGCACGACAGAGCTGCACGAGCCTACAGGCAAGATCCAAGCACTAACTACACCTTGTTCTTTGCTGTGATTGCGTACAACATGGGGTACAAAGGAATTGTCTGTTATTTCTAAAGTAAAATGAAAAGAATGCAAGCAACTTGATCAGTGAGTAACGATTCCCAATGAAGGGACTCTCTGATTTAACCTCTGATTTAAAAAAAAAAAAAAAATCTGTTTTCTCCACAGGCCACATGGACATGCTAAACTGCTATCACCTCAGCAAGCTGAAAGGACTTCCGCCATCTTTCTTTGGGCTCCATGTCTTTGGAGGGATGGTGCTTTTCTTCTCCGATGGCATAGTGGTATGGAATACTGCTTCCACACTTCTGAGTCCTACTTCTAATTTGTTATTGTTAAATGGAATGAGTAATAGATAGAAGTGCGAGGTGATGGATCTTCTATCCTTTGCACCTCAGGGGTCATACACGGGTTTCATTTACACCTACGCAGTGGCTCCACCCATGAGTCTATCGCACAAGATGGCGGGCTACCTGACCAGCGTGTTCTGGGCAGCCATCACAGTGGGGCGTCTGGCCTCCATACCGCTGTCTTACCGTGTCAAACCCGTTCGCCTGCTCATATTTAACCAGGTAAGGGAAAACTTACAAATTTAAAATTTATATCCTGAATTTATATATTTCTGTAAAGCTGCTTTGTGACAATGTCCGTTGGTAAAAGCGGTGTACAAATAAAATTGAATTGAACTTGCTAGGTATCCATAATTAACCCAGCTGTGAAGATTATAGATTGCTAGTCAGTAAGGCCATGATACTACATCTGCTTCTCAAACGAGGTACCTGGTGTACAAGGGGGAAATGAGGTGTACTACACTGAGGTGTAGTGTGCTATTAATACCCACACGATGTACTACAACCTGCATTATGTATCAGAAAGGGCAGAGCCATCAGAGAAGGCCACAGTTTACATTTTACAGAAAAACTGACACACTGAATGAGAGTTGGCCCCCGGTGAGAGAAGGTTCCCACAAGCGGTTCCACACACCTTGCGCTACAGTAGGGATGTATCCAAATATAAATATGTTGTTCAGAATGAACAGCTAATGTGTTCTGAACTGATACAAATAAGAGGTACAGGGTCTCTAGTCTCACCCAGATGCCCAGTGCCTCCTATTTGTATGGAATGTTGTCCAGCTGTGGAATGTCCGGGGCAATGACATGGTTGAAACACGCAACTGGCTCGCCAAGTTGATGGTGTTCTTGAACAAAGTGTATTTGTTTTAAGGAACCGGTCTAAGAATAACTGTTTGTCTAGAGTCAGATACTTCTGTAATGTCATCTTAAATGGATACCTATAACCTGTATGGAATTTGTGTGCTTGGTTGTGTCTTTCAGTAGGGTTTTCTCCACTGATTGGTCATACCGTCTTGCCCTTTACCACAATGAAAAAGAAATCTGCCACATATTCCTCATGGACGTTGCTTTACTTTGCCAATTTTTACACAAAATACACAAATTTCACATGCAGCTAAGATTTTTCTCCAATGTTCTGCTTCTTCTGTGGCAACTTTTTAATGTTTCAAGTTCATAGGTACTTTGGGGGAAAACATGACATCAATTAAATAAACAAATCAACAAGAACTTACATTTAGCAATAAATTGCGTATAAAAGTGATCTATTCTCAATTTGGAGTTTTGTTTGGAATATCCAGTGATAGTCGGTTTTTAATTTTAGTTTATTTAAGTAGCAAAGCTTGTAGCAGCAGTAATGGTCGAGTCAGTCAGCGACATTATCCAAGCCAACGTTTCCTCATATATACATATAAGGAAATTTGCACCATAAAATGAACCCAGCCATAAAACAAAGCACACATCTACATCCTTGTTCCTGCTGCCTCAGTCACTTGGTACACTGGAGACGGTACGGCCAGTGGTACAGCCCACTGTTTTTTGTTTTTTTTTTGTCAATGTTACAGCCCACAGGTTTTAAATTGTTCTTTGTGCAAGGTGTTTCTTCTTGTTTCTGGAAGAGCAAATGAGGTCACCAGGACTGACCAAGGTAACGAATCAACCAATACCATGATCTTGGTAGTGCTGTTGGTCTTTCCAGCTTTGTGTAGTAGTCCTACATTTTGTCTAAGAACATATTAATCTAATTAGCAGAAGAAAGCCAAGTTTACACTGATTTTGGCCTGATTTTGCTGTTGGAAAGAATTGCACAGCGTAAAAGAATTCTTTGAGTTGAGATTGGTGATCTTGGAATAAATGTGATGACTGATTTAGTGCCATTGGGCCTCATTTTTCAGTCTTTTAGTACAGTTGTGTGTAAATGTGTGTGTAAGCCGAACTGAAGTAAAATTTTCCAGCAAATTTACAGAAGTCTCAAACGCTCATTTTCTTCGTACTCGTGCACATGTCGATCACCCGTAATGTGCAAAACGTGTTCCCGACGCATCTCATTTGCATGTAGTGACGCCCACAAAAACACACAATGAACAATCTGAGTAAAGCCCTAAAGTCAGAAATGGAAATTATTTTCACTCACTGCTATGCCAATAATAATAATAATAATAATAATAATAATAATAATAATAATAAGCAAGTGCTTAATCCTCAGTCAGAGTCTCAGGTCCGGCAGGGATTGTAGGTGGGGGGAGTGAATGAGCAGCGCTCTCTTCCACCCTCAATACCACGACTGAGGTGAGACCCTTGAGCAAGGCACCGAACCCCCAACTGCTCCCCGGGCGCCACAGCAAAAAAGGCTGCCCACTGCTCCGGGTGTGTGTTCACGGTGTGTGTGTGTGCGCGCTTGGATGGGTTAAATGCAGAGCGCAAATTCTGAGTATGGGTCACCACGTCACTTCACTTCATTAGTTTTATTTGTTTTAATTTATGGGTTTGTGTTGGCTCGCTTTCTGTATCTTTTTATATTCTTTAATTAATGACAATAATCTAAAACAATTGGTTTTCACAAAATGGTACTTTTCAGTCCCTGACCTAGTGAACTAGTGTGAGGCTGTGTTTCTGATAGAGACTCCAAAGCTCTTTTGTAGAAGGGCGTCTGCTAAATGCTGTAAAGATATAAAAGTGCAGTAAGTCATGCTAATTATATGATTTGAAGTTTGAAGTCGAAATTTACATTAGTCGGTCTTCTTCTGAGTAAATTTACACACACTCGGGAGCATGAGTAGGATACGAACACTTTTTTTCCAAATTTAGGGGATTTTCATGAATACCAGATGTCTTGAGTGAACACTCGTCCGGACGTTTTACGAATAAAACGGTTCATGTCCAGCTTAATAAATGAGGCCCATTGTAAGCAAAGCCAAAGTTCTGGCAGTGTGTGTGAAATTTTATCAAAATTTCATCCGTGCTCCACCAGTAGGAGGGCGGCTACATAGAAATTTACTGCTTATAATAAATTTAGTAATAATTTTCTGTAATCGCAGGTCTGCCATTAGAGGATCTTCATCGTATAATCTGACATGGAGAATATACATGATCACAGAGTCTGTTATAGAATTCAGCCAAGATTTTATTGGGATCTTGTACAGTGTGACAAGTTATAATCTTAAAACTGCTGTAATCTCAAAGCGGGGATTTTATTTATTTATTTATTTCTCTAATATTACTGTTCCTCTTGCAGGTTGGAGTGATTGTGACTCAGTTGCTTCTGCTCATCCTCTACATGAACAGCGCCTTCGTTTTCATCGGTACCTGCTTTCTGGGTCTGTTTATCAGCAGTGTCTACCCATGCATGCTGGCTTTCACGGAAGACCTCCTTGACTACAAAGGTATTTACAACAATCTCTGTCACTAAGGATCTTGTTTTCAGCTTCCACTGCGACAGAGAGGTGACTGTATCACCAGTGTTTACCCAAGGCTTTCCACTAAGATCAAGGCTACGTCAACAGGATGTGCCATCCTTTGGCACCTAAACAAGTCATTCCTGCTTCACCCCTGCAATGATCACCGGCATCTCTTTGACCCAGACCACAAGATCAACTTGATCTGCCCTGCAAGTCTGACAGCTTTTTTTTTTTTTTTTTTTTTTTTTTTTAAAATTCAGGATTCATCCCGCTGGCCCTCGTATAGGGACGCTACCTCCAAGCTGCTCGCTCAATCCATATTCAAGTAAATGGTAATTGAGCTCTTCGGAGCCCGTTTTGGAAGGGCTGAGGAATTAGCGAGGGCTCTGCGCAGCTAAAGTTTGAAAGACATTAATAACCTTCTGAATGCAAGTCTGGGCGAGTGAATAATCTCATGATCCAGCAGAGAGAAATTAAAGCGGCATTAGTTCGTTCTCAACGGCTTCAACACATTCCCTCCTGTCCAATTAATCTAAGCCCTCTTCTATTAAATTTGACGTCACCGCGAATCGCTCTCTTAGACGTTTTTCCACAGGATACTCCAAAATTACTAAAATATGTCCATGCATTCTGAATTACTGCAGAGAGACCAAGCTTTGCATGACCCAATGCAAGAACTCCGACTTGATTTTCTCCTTTTTTTTTTAAAAAATTCATATTTTATTGAATTCATGAAAGAGAATTTGGGTATATTCTATCAAAACCCACCCACCCTTGCTTTCTGGCACCATTTGTTAAATCTCTTTTTTTTTAATCTACTGTTGAACATCCATATATTTTTGTCGTGAAGGTTGCGCCACTACAGTCCTCGTGACCTCGGCTGGAATGGGAGAGATGCTTCTGCAGTTACTGGTGGGATCGGTAAGGAAACCACGTTACATTTCGGGTTGTATGTAACCTTGACTGGGTTTAACAACATTGGCCTTCTGCACTTTTTTTGTTCCAGGTGATCAACACACACGGCAGTTACAGCTTCATGTTGTGTGGTATGATCTTTGGCTGCATGGGCTTCACACTCTTCCTGGCACTGCTTTTAGTTCAACACAGGCACAAAAAGTACTTAGCAGGTATTATTGCTTTTTAATTACCTACATTACTGAAAATGCATTTGTTCAGAGGAATCAGTTGGCAACAGGGATGATCCTGTAAGACTTGTTCTTTGCATGCTCCTTTTCTGACAGGGGAAACCGTCTGTTGTAGGTTCTACATACAAACTTTCTGGCTGCTAAAATTTGTAAATCATTAACGAGTTCATGGCTATAAATATGACAATTTGAAGCGATCGTGTTTTTGTTTTTCGTAGAATAAACGCATACTTCTCAATCCAATCTATTTTCAACGTTAACTTTTTTTTTTTTTTTTTTTTTTTTTTTTTTTTAAAAACAGGCCTTGTGGTCATTTAGCTAATCTCTGATGATCTGTGAAAACTCTTTCCTACTTTAGATAATGTTTCTAGCCCTCTGGCTAGTCGCTGATCCAATGAGCTGTCTTCAGCCAAGTCATTTGAGTAAATGCATGTGATTTAGCTGCCGAAAGTGGATCTGATACAGAAGCTGCGATAGTAATGTTGAGAGAACGAGAGTTGCTGAATGAACAACGGCGTTTTTAATAGCTTTAACGGCTCAGCTGCAGTATTTTTCCAGTGCTTGGTTCGGTCTGCTGAAATCCTTTGCTGCTGGTCTACCAGTTGCTTTCCAGAGAGATGAACTAAAGAGCCTGTTGCCAGTATGTTATGCTGGTAAGGATGATGTTGAAAAAAAAAAAAAAAAACTATTTCAAGGTTTCTGTATTGTCTGTGTCATTGGACAGCTGCTTCCACTCCCAACCCTGTAGCGGAAAGGTCTGGGACTAACGAAGCTGAACACTGACTGACGACTGGCGCTACAGAGCCGGAGTCGGACCAAGATGCTCGCAGTCCGAGACTGTGCCCTAGGAGGGAAGGGGACGAGACTGGGTCATAGTCACTGGTTTGAGACAATCCTCAAAGCCTGAGAAGTGTCGGACCTTTTATAGAACTGTAAATACACCAAGACCAAAGATGATTTGTCGTTGATTCGTGTGCATAAAGCAGGTAGATGTGTTGTAAGCCTGGGGAAATCGGGGCCTTCACTTCCAGATTCTGCTGTCATTGCGAAAAGGAGAGAAAACCTTCCACTTTCCTCCTGTCTGGACATGTTTGGTATGCGAGTTGGGCTAAGACTTGTTTAAAGCTTATTTTGAATCTTCTGGAAAGCTACATTTATACCATCACAGTTTGCTTGTGATGTTTGCAACTGATTTCTTGAGCTGTAAATAATGAAACGGTGTCAAACAAATACAGCACTTTCAGTCCAGTTTAGTTGTAAATCTCACATATTAGGAAATAATGCACTTTTTTTTTGTGGTTTAAGGTTGGAACAAGATGGCATTTGTAATTACTGCTTGTATAAAAAAAAAAAAAAAAAAAAAGAGGTTAAATGGATTATAATGTCCGACCAGATGTAGTAAAATCCAGGAATGCAGTGATTAAACTCCAATCAAATGTATGCCATGAGCTTCTGTGTAAGTTCTTGTGTTGCTTGTTGTACCATGCAATGCCTGTGGGGTGTTTTTTTTTTTTTTTGTTTGTTTTTGTTTTTTCTTCTTCCCCCACAGGCTTCAACAATTTCCCAGTATACACCTTTCTCTACATGATAGCTGTGCTAGCTGCCAAATTATGAAACTGCAATGCTTTTTTTTTTTTTTTTTTTTCCTACCAAATAATGAACTTATACTAATGAACCAAGTTTTGACATTTTTGGCAAAAAGGGAATTAATGTTTTGTTTTTTAAAAATATCTCTGGGGGGGGACTTACTAACATCAAGTGTGAGGAAAAAGAGGCTGTTAAGGGGAGCGACGGTTTATAGCCACTATGATGTAACTGAGAACAGGAACTAACTTGTTTCGTGGATCTTCCACAACATTAAATGTAATCATAAATGGATAAAAAGGATGTCATTTGTAAATCGAATTAAGGCGAATTGCTGCAGTGTAAGCTGAATAAAACACTAGGGTCCATGCTGTTATAGGAAAATAATCAACTTCATGGTAGTAAGGGTAACTCCGCTTCATCACACCAAATCGATCAAGTGTACTATTCTAGGAAAATAACCAATAATGAGTTGGTGATGAAGCGGAGTTACCCTTACCACCGTGAAGTTGATTATTTTCCTTCAAAGTATAAAACAATAGAAAAGCTCCTTGGACTGTATTGAAGATCAAATGTTTATTGTTCAGTACCCAAGACTCTCAGAACGGTCGGAATTCCGGTCCAATCATCAGTCATTTAATGTCAGTTAATCACATTCCAAACACTGACAGCGTTTAAAAATCAAACATTTATTTTAAACAGAATGAACTGTAATAAGAGTAGATCTTCCATCAGACAATGCTGCATGCAGAAAGTCCTAAAATGCACATCCCACTAGCTTCCTGGAAAAGCTTCCTCGTATTGTGCTGTGTAGCCGCAGGCGTGCTAGGCCAAGTCCGTGACCTTTGACCCCGAAGAAGCGGTTGTAGCTCCTTGCACTGCCAGCGTATTTTTAATATCCACTGTACTGCATTAAATAGCTGCTTATTTATTTCTGTTTGGGCTTCACAGGTGTCTACGCCGCTAAGGTTAACGCAACAAACCTCGGACACGGCGTACTGATTTTGTTTTCTTTTGTCCTTTTATTCAACATCCACAATAGCTATTAAGCCGAATCGACACTTGTAAACATTTACGCTGGTTGTCACAGATTGAAAAGACAATGGGACAAAACGTTAGCATTTGCACATTTTTATATATATATATATAAAATATAAAAATGTTTCTTTACAGGCTGAACAACATTTAAATGATATGTTGTGGACTGGTCACTTATCAAGGCAGTGTTGGAGGGAAAATTACTTTTTTCACTAAATTGTGCATTTTAGAGAAAGCATGATTTTGTAATTGAGTTGACTTTTTTGCGCTGTTGTTGTTTTTTCATCCAAATTCTCAGAAAATTAAATGCTTAAGAAAAAATAAATTCATTTATAGCTTGAAGATGATTGGGCCACTAAATGAGTATAATTTTGGAAAAAGTAGTAAATATAAAGAGATTTCTTTAGCTGTGCAGTAAAAGATGTAGGTGCATAGATTCATCTTTTGTAGTAGGGAAAATGGAGGTATGCAGTTTTTTTTTTTTTGTTTTTGTTTTTTTAAATCTGAACAGAATTGTTTAACATGGTATATTTCAATTTAAGTGCCCCAGAGAAAGTTAACACTGAAAAGTTATACACAAAAATAATATATTACAGAAGTATGGGAATGCTACAAAGGTTTCAAAAAAAAAAAAAAAAAAAAGATTTTAGAAAAGAATGTCCAGGACTATCTAATCACTTAAAAGATACAGATGATATTTACACACAAGCAGACAAACATAGAAAAGCTATACATAAAATGTCAGCTTAATTCTTTTTTTTTTTTTTTTTTTTTTTTTTTTTGTTTTTGGTGGCAAAATATTTCAATTAAAGTATCATAAACACGAAAGAACATAGAAGGAAAAAAAAAAACTCCCAGTAATCTCCAATTTCATATCGCACACTAAATAGCTGTGTGTGTGTGTGTGTGTGTGTGTGTGTGTGTGTGTGTGTGTGCAAAGTACACACCGTAATGAGGGGTGAAGCCTTTTAGGAATGCTCAAGTCTAATCATTAGATCTGAATTTAATCAGTTGAAGCATACGGAGGAAATCGGAGGTTGCAGCTATTAAAGAAAACTCTCATTACACAGTATATCCACTTTTACTTGGTTGCTGCAACTTGGAGGGAAAAAAAAAAAAAAAACCTTGAAAAAGCCCCAAAAAATTACCCAAACTAAACAGCATGAAAAGCATCATTTCTAACTCTAACCTTCAGGTCCCTATGATCCTAAAAGACGTGTATGTTTGTAAAACACTCGCAAGTTACACGTTAAACCACATTAGCTTAAGTAGTTAGCGTACGTTACAGCTAGGTTCCTACTATTTCTGTTTTATGTCCGAGTTTGTAAAGTGTGTAGCTCTGTAAAGCACCGACGGCCAGAAAACTGACCACTGAGAAACGAAGGGGGGGGGAAAAAACGTGCTCTCGTATGGCAGCGAAAAACAAACAAATTCACTAAGTGGCCTTTTTCATACTTTTCACTTTGTGTGTGTTTATATACAAAGCCCTTTAAAACGTTTGGGGACACCTGGTTTTTGTTTAATAGACTTTCAACTGATGAGCATTTCCTTTGTTGGTTTACAACAAAATTAACATTTTAAACCTTGTTCATTTTTAGATATTTTTATATTTGTTGCAATTTCTAAATAACAAGCATTAAAATGAAAAAAATATTTAGCAGCAGTATTTAATTTGCATGCCATTTATTTACCTAGAAACAGCTTTGACGCATTTAAAAAAAAAAATAAATAAATAAAAATAAAAAAATTTATATTGTAGCTCTAACAATTCTAAAACTGGAAAAATGGCCTCTTTTTATCCATCATTTTTGTTTTAATTATTATTATTATTTTAATCTCACTGGCTTGGCTGTGTATTTATAATGCCCATGTTCTCTAACGATGTTTTGTTATAAAGTTAATCGCTGCACTTCGAGCTCCAGACATACTGCATAAGTGCTTGGTATCTGAAAGTGTTTAACATACCTGAGACTCGGTCTGAGATGGTAAATCATTTCATATGAATCTTTTTTTTCCTCTGTCACACATTTGACACTGAGCTTTAGGTTGATTTGCTCTTCAAGTGCTTTCGCTGCACGTGTGCACCGAACGAATAACGACGTCAGGCTGCGTGTGGCCGTGAATCCAGTTCTGCGTTTGAGTCATGGCTTGACGAGATCCTAATTACACACAATCAGAGAGGTAGGATTTTGCATTGTGCAACTAATAGATATGTATTTCCTGGATTTTTATCATAGCTGTAGAAATTTGCTGGCTTCAATATCAGAAAGGAATTTATTTAAGACAAAAACGCCACTAACCTCGGCTGCAGAAGATGGGGAAATTTCTGAAGTGAGAAATGTGCTGCTACAGTGTGAATTTAAAATTTACAAATCTTTATGTGAATTTGGAAATAAAGCTTTGTAGTTCAAGCTTTGTAATTTTAATCAAATTAAAATTGTATTCCATGGCTGGAATTTGTGTTTAAGGCTTCAGATACAAGATCGATAAAGTGTTTTTTTTTAATTTTTTTTATTTAATTTTTTTTTTT
Source organism: Pangasius sanitwongsei (assembly GCA_037576675.1). Taxonomy (NCBI): domain Eukaryota; kingdom Metazoa; phylum Chordata; class Actinopteri; order Siluriformes; family Pangasiidae; genus Pangasius; species Pangasius sanitwongsei. Next base: position 17,977,951 of record CM075022.1, read on the forward strand.
TGTGGAGCAATCTTTTAAACTCAGATTCAAATTTTCAAAACACTACATCTAGGGACTTCAGGAAAGCAAAGGAGCACAGATTTGACTGCTCTCATTTCAGTCTATGAGCCAGCTCAGTAGCGTTTTCAGAATTTGAATCTGAATTTGAAGAATGGAATCTGAAATGGCTTGTGCCACCAAAAAAACCCAACAAATTTTCATTTTCTACACCTGATTTTAAACCTTAGTTTGAAACCTTGCTCACAAATTCAAACCCTGGAAAACAATTTCAATTTGATAAAAGTTCATTTATAAATTCAAAATTGTATGTTTTTGATTTAGAGTGTAGGGACACATTTCTCACTCCATAGAAATTAGAAATAAAAGCATCAAATTAAAAGACCTGGCTGTTTTACAAAGTTGGAAAACAGGCATCATTTCTACAGAATATTTGTGCCACTAGGAAATTGAATTTTGTACTTTTAATTTAATTTAATTTATTTGCATTTTTATCTATTTCTATTCATTTATGCTTGCATGTTTTGCAATTATCTCATAGCGAAATTCGATTCATGTTCATATAATCTGATGCACAAATTTCAAGTTAGATTTTTTTTTTTTTGTGGCACAACACACTTTAAATTAATTAAATTCAGGTTCAATTTTATACGTAAAAGTAAAGCACAGATTCAGCTGTTGCTTTTTCAGCCAATCTGATACGGTGAATAAGAAACATTTGGAGCTGCCAAAATTTATTTTAATTATTATATTTGACTATTTTAATGTTTAATTTACTTAAAAAAAAAAAAAAAACAAAAAAAAAAAAACAATAAAAATTCCAAATCCTTGTGACTTAAATCTCATTTCCAGATATTTCCTTTCTAATCTATTTCTTTGTATGTTACAAAAATAGCTTTTCTAGAAGAATCCGGGGGGATTTTTTTTAATCAGTTCTGACACCCGAATTCAACCTTACGATATATGAATATACCTCTTGAAAAATAATGATCACTATAAACCCTATCTGAACAGTCGATACATACGATACAAAAATAAGCATCTGGATGTTTAGAGTCCCTGTGTCTTATTTTTCCGTAACCAAACTAGATTATGTTAATAAACATAGATTAGATCAATCTCTAGATATTTCTGAAAAGAGTTTTAAACGTCTTTGAGACATCACTAATGCATAAGTGCGACGTTAAATGACTGATACGAGCGGTTGTGTCAAGGTGCTTTTAAGATTTATGGCAAAAAAAAAAAAAGGTGCAAAATGAAACTTTGTTCAAAATGTGTAGGTCGTCTCCCTCTAAGTACGAAGGCAAAGAAACGAGAGGATTGGCCTGGCAGAGAGGCGATTACGTGCGATACCTCAGGATGTAGAAGTAGGGATGCATCGATACTGATGCTGGTATTGAGTATCAGTTCAGTGATACAGTGCTCATTTACGGCTTAAAAAAAAAAAAAACGCTCTGATGCCACGAGATACTACGTCTATGAAAATATCAAGCGGAGGAGCTACAGCGTCTTCCTACAATACAACCTGATAAAGCATCTTAAAACGCGAGCTAGGCGAGAAATGAACGTCCCCAGCCGATGCTAGGTGAGCGAAAATGACAGCTCTTACCCAGTATGTTGTTCTTGATGATCAGCTGCTATCAGTCATTGTTGGCGAGTTAGTTAGTGACAGAAACGGACTTTTTTACGTAAAACTGTACAGACGCTCTTGTCGCAGAGTAAAACGACCCGCACTTCTCAGCTGCAACCCTGCTTGATACAAGGTGCCTAATGTAGCTAGCTTTATTTAAAATCAACTTCGCTAAACTTTATAAAAAAGAGCACGCGCATTTCACGTTCGTGATTTAAACCGGGGAAACAAACGGAGCTAAAGAAAACGTTCTGTATGTGACGTCCCTGTTCAGTTAGATACTAAGTAGGTTACTCTCTTCAGCATCGGTATCTACGAGCACCACAAAAACGTTTTTGTTTGGGCGGGCTGGTATCGATGCATCCCTATGGAGAAAGTCTAAAATCACTATCGTGAGAATCGCTGTAATGTATAGGAGCGAAAACTCCTGAAGAAACGATGATTACAGTGACTCCCTGAAAGCCAATCTCCGCTCCCTGTAAGGCAAACAACACAAACACACAATCGAACTGAAACAGCGGAGAAGTTAACGCTAATCCTTTTCGAGAACTACGTTCTGATGGCTGCTTGTCCATTCGAGCAGAGAGAACACCATCACAACTCTCCCGCCAGGCTGAAGACGAAGTTCCACCTGAAACCCGTAATGAAGATCCTAAACACTCGTCGTCTTCGTCAGCAGAAGGGAGAATTTGGTCAGCGGGTAACGCCCGGTGGGTCTGTGTCTTAATACAGAAAAATACAGGAGGAGGGATGGGTGTGTTTTTGTGTAAAGGCAAACCCACCAATCATGGCAGTCTGTTTTTTTTTTTTTCTTCTTCTCTTCCCCTTTTTATCCTCTATGTCTTCTGTGGGTCTGGAGAGAGAGGTCCTGGGGTGTTGGTGCCATCCAGGCTGTGTACCGGCACCGAGAACTGGGTGGAGCTCAGGACAGACGGAAACTGCAGAGACAAGAGGCAAAGAATATAAAGGAAATGTCAGTCAAAATTGGCAACTTCAGGCTAAGTAAGAAGGTGGTTAAAAGAAAGTAGTAATAAAAAAAAAAAAAAAAAAAATTCTAATGTATTCAGTTTCTCCTGTGTAGTTGATCTGGCAAGACACGTATGATACAAGAAGAAGAAGAAGTCACTAAAAATCTTTTGTGCTGCATATATGGCATACATCCACCACACCCTCCACAAAATGTTTATCAACATGTAGTTATGACCAGCTAATCAGGTAATAAAAAAAAGAAAAAGCCTAACTTGTGTACTTACTTGCATACTTATTTATTTACAAGCTCGCTTACTCGCGTACCTATTTACTTACGTACTTAGCCGTGTACTCGCGTACCTATTTACTTACGTACTTAGCCGTGTACTT